>BCII01000001.1:5070576-5419590 GCA_001972285.1 Erythrobasidium hasegawianum | reverse complement strand
AGTTTCTCAGTATGGTCGTCTGCAAGGACTGGCCACCCATGCACGACTCAGTAGACCCAGCTACTGCAAATACTCCACAAACATTAAGCCAGACACGAGAAACAACGACATCGCGCCTAGCGCTCCATCTCACTTCGCTCATACAAGCCAGGCCTGCCTCGCTTTTCTTACWTGCATATAGTTTGTTAAACTATGATACACTGGTACATTATCGCTAGAAATACTTTACTTGTATTCATAGATTGTTTCTCCCAAATGGGCTCGACCTCTTGCAATCTAACCTCAACCTCAACCTCAACCTCAACACTCAACCTTACTAGTCAGGTACTACTGCCTACGATGCGCGGTGAAGGACAAAAGACGACAGCAGAGACTGGCTCGCAAGCTACAGGGGATCTATGTGAGTGTTGTGTCGTCGAGGTTTGATGACAGATATCCCGCTGTTTGCTGATATCACTTTGCTGCTTTTTTCCCGCTTCTTCCTGGTGCCTCTAATCAATCACTACTTCTGATATGATACATCTGATGCACACACTGGATACGCAGCTACCTTCCCTGTACCGCTGTGGGAATGGAACCCGAATGGCATCAATCTGGACATCTCGAGCGGCAAGCTCACTGATGAACAGCGAACAAAGCTACAGCGCAACATCCAGATCATGAGAGATTCTATCGTGCGTTAGCATTTCGCCCTCTTAAAACGCGCTCTGGACGGAATATGAGAGCTCAACGTCATGCAATGCAATGTTATCTCTGTAGATCCTCTTTACTGCTACGGGCGCAGCTTCTGGAGCTTCAGGACACAGTGCGTTCCATCCATCATATATTATCTCTCAATCGTCAATCCCCTTACGCATCTCTCTTGATTGAAATGCAGCCGGAGGTCCTTACGATACCGCAGTAGAGGTAGGCGCGCTTCGTCTCGTCTAGCATTCTCTGTAGGATGCTCATTGATGCGCTCCTCTTCGATCTGGATCAGGTGTGCATCCTCGAAGCGCTCTTCGCCGGCGACGCTACAAAGGATAAATTTGTCCCTACAATGTTCGACGAAGCTGGACATAGAGTCGCAACGCAGTACTTCTTGGCTGCTGCAAAAGGATTCTTGCCTCCTGAGCATCTGCTCTATTACAGACAGGCAAACTCGAAATTGCCTGGTAAGCGACCTGTTTTTTCGTTTGAAGAAGTGGAGATATGAGCTGAAGCTGACTTGTATATGCGCAGGCCACCCCGAACTTGGTCTAACCCCAGGGATCAAGTTCTCGTCAGGCCGTCTGGGTCACATGTGGTATGTACAACAATGGCAGGAGGGCCTCTAGATCTAGCTAAGCGCTTCAATGTCTCATCCAGGCCCCTCGTGAATGGTGTCGCTCTGGCCAACAAGGACAAGATTTCTGTCTGTCTTGGCTCTGACGGATCTTTCCAGGAAGGAAACGACGCAGAGGCTGCTAGACTTGCCGTTGCACAGAACTTGAACGTCAAGGTGAGAAGTGACCTTCCTACCTCTGCGCTTTAAATTAGACTGACAGACATCTAACTTCTAGATTTTCTTTGATGACAACGATGTTACCAGTGCGTACAGTCAACTGGTATTCACTGAAATAGAAGCTGACAGACTTCTTGCTCGCAGTTGCTGGGCATCCCTCCGACTATTTGAAAGGCTACGACATGCAAAAGACCCTCGAAGGTCACGGTCTCAAAGTCATTACTGCGGACGGAGAGAACATCGACGAGATGTTTGCGGCCATCTGCACCGCTGTCAACACACCTGGACCATTCGCCGTCGTTGCTAAGCGAAAGATGGCGCCTGGTGTCGAAGGAATCGAAGGCAGTCCTCACGGCCACGATGTTATCCCAGTCGCCAAAGCCATCAACTACCTCAAGAAACGTGGCTATGACGACGAAGGCCACGTCACCAAGATCTTCGATAGTATCAGACCACACCCGAACCCCTACCTGTATATCGGCTCCACGAAAGAAGTCGGTGCAAACCGAGTAGTTTTCGGAGAAGCAGTCAACGATGTTCTCGACAAGAACGCCGAGCGTAAAAAGGACGTTATGGTCATTGATTCCGATCTAGAAGGTTCAACAGGCTTGAAAGCTATCCATCAGAAACATCCAGATGTCTTTGTGCCCTCTGGTATCATGGAAAGAGGAAATTTCTCAGCTGCTGCTGGATTCGGATTCGATTCTACCAAGTTTGGTGTTTTCTCGACTTTCTCGGCGTTCTTGGAAATGATCGTCTCGGAACTTACAATGGCGAGATTCAATCATGCCAATGTACTCTGCCACTTCAGTCACTCCGGAGTAGGTACACTCAACCTCTAATCCACGCATAGATAGCTGACTAAGCGATGTCAGGTCGATGAGATGGCCGACAACACTTGCCATTTCGGCGTGAACAACATGTACGCGGACAACGGTTTGGCCGACACCAACAGCTATCTGTATTTCCCTGCCGATCCCGCCCAAATGAAAGCCGTCGTCTCGCAAGTCTTTTTCGAACACGGCGTCCGATTCATCTTCTCAACACGTGCAAAAGTACCTTGGATCCTTAAAGAAGGTACTAATGAACGATTCTTCGAAAGTTCAGATTATAAATTCGTTCCTGGAAAAGATGAGATTATAAGAGGTGCTGCGGACCCTAAGGCGTGCATCGGTTGGGTAGTCACCTTCGGAGAGATGCTGTGAGTTGCCTTGCCATGTGCCGCATGAGATGCGCCCTACTGACTGCCTCTGAATCCGTCAGATACCGAGTCGTAGATGCCGTCGATAGACTCTCAGAAAAGGAGAAGGGCTTCAAAGTCGGTGTCATCAACAAGGTCTCCGTCAACTTGATCGACGAAGAAGCTATGAACTTGATCGGAAACAGCAAGTTTGTACTTGTCTGCGAGAGCTGGAACGAGAAGACTGGTCTTGGTTCAAGAGTGCGTTTCCTTTCCACTATTACTCTGCATTGCTTTTATGTGAGGTTAAATACTCTTCTGATCGTTTTTGCAGCTCGGTACGCAGCTGCTCGAACGCAACCTTACGCCGAAATACGCTCGCATGGGTACGACTAAGGAAGGTTGCGGCGGTCTCACCGAGCAAAGTTAGTTCAATCCACCTTCGAATGTAGTTCAGTATGCTGACTATGCTATCCTATCAGTCCCCTTCCAAGGCTTGGACTCTCAGTATGAATTGCTTTCATGCACTCCGTCTGAAACGTCGACTGACTTTCCGATCCTCCTCACAGATCTATCCTTACCAAGATCCAGACCCTTATCACCTAGAATGCTCTCTCACCTAGCAAAGTGTTGGCTCTTCATGCAATTAGACATAATTCACAGTGGACACAACTGCGTTAAGCGGAATTACAAAGGCCGGATGCGACAACAGCGTACTCTTACATGCTGCAGGCGCTCTAACCTTTTCATTCTGCGTGATGTACGACGTGGACGACGACCGCCTCAGCCCAAGTCCGAGATATTCGAGGGCAATCCTGACGCAAGCGATGTGCTGACGAGCTTAACTGGTACTGAACGATACTCCAGCTAGAGGAGCTACTGATATGGGCTGAAGTGCACTGCAGAGACGTTTTGCGAACACTGAAATGACGGGAACTACAGAATCTCGGTTAATCAAAGATGACTGATTGACAGGGGGATGGAGTCGCACTAGCGCCATCGTCGATCTGTATGGCTGACTCGCTACTTGGTATTCCAAAGTGCTGGCAGAAGTCTTGGTAGGTAGTAATTTGCTCATTGGAGTGTCGATCGCGGCGCTCACGCGGGCCTCCACACCTCAGGGTCGTATGGATTTGCATTATATGCGCGTTCCACATATGGAGGCCGAACCTGAAAAGATCGGTCTTGTTCTTCATGGAGCCATAGTATGCAGCGCTAGGATCTCTCGGATTACAAGTATAACAGGTCCTGGTGGCGGACAAGAGGGCATGAGCTACTGTGATGAGCGCAGAACAAGAGGCCGCCTTACAGTGAGTCAGGACCGGGCCGTAATGAATTATGACAGTATCTGATCCATGCCTGTCCAGTAGACGTGACACACTTGTACTTCGCTTCCAGAAGATGCCTTCTCCTGGCAATGATCTCACGCCTTTGGTTTTCTGACATCGACCTCTGTCCAGATCGTCTGTCCTCTCGCCTCGAACGATGGCTGTTGGACATGGATTGGCGAGTACGAAATTGGCTCGTGCTCCGAGATGAGGATGTGTATGCAAAGCAAAGGTCAAAATCGCCAGGCAAGGCCGACATACCCTCCTTCACCGCCTTGCAAAGGCCTAGCTCCAGGTTGTTGACCATCGGACAAAGGGACTTTGGAAGGTCTCATTCCATTGTTACATAGACAACTCCGCGCAACAAGTAGATCTAAGGGTGTCTGGACTTTACGCTTCCTCCAGCGTAAACGTTGGGTGAATGTACAGCGCTTACATCTTACATTGAGTCGATCAATCCAAGCTGATCTGCTCTTGCTAGAAATTCCTTGACAATATCCATTTCGAGGAAGTTCATAGGCTGCTGTGGATTCTCCCTCCATTTCTTCCATTCAACGACACGTTCATCATCTTCTCGGAAGCTTACACGGCCATGCTCGTACAGTTGCGAAGCCCAAGCTCTGGCCTCTGTCATCAAGCCTAGTTTGAATACGATACGATAGGCTGGATCGGAGAACTCATGTCGAAGACCATACAGCCCTTCCGCCTCTAGGAAAGCGAGGGCTTCTCGAATCTGCGAAGCCAAGCCTTCATGATCACATAATGGGATATTGAGTACCTTCTACATACCTCTTTCAAATTCCGGAAGGGAGAGTCGTTAAGCCCCTCAGTTTGAAGCCGATTCTGGATCTTGGCGATTCTACCTCTTCTTTCATCGCTCGTTGAGCTGGTAGCTGCGCAAGCTGCACAAGCGCACTCAAACGCATATCTATCGGTCAAGGACAGTTTGCGCTCCGCGGACGGTAGTAGCGGATCCGTATAACAGATAGTCAACTCCTCACCAGCAACGATATCCCTGACAGCTCTCATTTCGATGACACTATTCGCTTTGTTCCAAGTATTGTGAAGATTTGGCGTGCATGAGTGGTTGATGCGGGAACAATGATAGAACATACCGCCTTGGAGGGTCAGACCAAGCTCAATGGCGTTCGTCTATACGACTTATGTCAACTCCTGCCTGCATCTACCGTGTCCAAATATCAAGACTCACATTCCAGATGCCTATGGCGGTCTTAGTTTGTTCAGCTTTGCAGTCCTTATCATGCAGGCTGAACAGCTTCTCTTTGTGTGCAGGATCAAGCTTCTCAACTTGGGCAGTGATACCTTCCGACTGCTCAACTTCGGCTGTCACAGCAAGCAAAGGAACCTCGGCCAGCACCAAGGTCCCGGCAGCAATAGCAGATCCGGCTAGCATGCCCTTTCCTTTGCCTGGAAGATCGACTATCTGTACGAGGCCTACCAACTCTCGCGGTCCGAAGGGTTCTTCAAGCAAGATAGCCTTGGTTTCTGTATCAATCGAGATCGGCAAGGTGTATGCATCCGGAGCACTGCAAAGCTCTGTCAGAAAGTAAGGTACGCTATGAACATTGACATACACCAGCGCTCCCTTCAGGTCCAGCTTGGATACACTCAGACGATTGGACTGCAGGACGACTCGGATTTGCTTGGCTGTCAAGGTTGGGTAGGAAGGTTGCAGACGCTCCAGGATCTTCTTGATGCCCTGCAAAGCCTATACACTGAGCCTTTTCAGCTGGGTTTGAAACACAGCAGACATACCAAGGTTGGTTCTATCAACCGCAGAGTCGCGATGCGCTCTTCAATATTTTCGGGAAGCGCTTTCATGATCTGATGCTAGGAGGAGTAGGGAGAAGAGAGGCACTGACAGCAAAGCTCACTACGCTTACAAGCCTCTTGACGAGACTTCCATCTTCCAGACTTCGCTTCCGCCGAGGCTTCCAAGGTCAGTCAAGCTCCACTTACATGACGCTCAGCATTGTGTCGACGTAGAGTGCCAGTATACAGACTATCTTGTAAATACTTTGGCATCTTCCGGCTTTTGGGTCTTCCAACACGTGACTCTTTGCATGGCTTCGTCGTACGCGACGATTAAGACTTTGCGAGGCTTCCTACGAGGATGGACAGGATACAGCGACGATGAGGAAGTTCTAAACGACGAGTACAAGTCAGCGCCTGCGCTCGAAGGAACGGTCAGAGGTCTGCAAGCCAAGAATCAAGCAGCCGGAACATCAAAAGGAAACGCTTCAAGCAGCGATGCAGTCAAGACATTGAACGATGATGGATTGCCTGATCGTAACGACCTGGATGAAAGATGCCTGTTTTGCGCTGGAAAGGCCCGTGACAAATACAGCCGGGACTCGCAGACGCAAGAATACCCTCTCCTCGTAGTATCCGCATGCTATCTTCCATCTTCACCTACAGAACACCACGTCCGGCAACTCTTCCAGCGTCTAGACGAGCTGACCGGCGAACCTTACCTCATGGTCCTGTTCGCGACGCCGAGTCCTACTATCAGCGTTAAGCAACTGGTTGCATACTATCGAGCTCTGAACAATGATGCGAGACGGAACGTGAAACGACTATACATCTGTCATCCGGGCCTTCTGACACGGCTGGCGGTCAAGCTCTTTCTCAATACTATCGTGTCGGGAAAGGTTGCACAGAAGGGCAAAGTCAAGCTCATCCCAACCTTGAGCTTACTGGCCAATGAAGTCGACATAACCAAGTATGCTAGAATTATATGCTTTCCTTCAAGTTATTGACGTCTTTGCAGGATCTCCATTCCACCGGCTGTTCTCATATATAATCACACACTGGAGACCAAAATCGTATTACCGGCAGGTCAAATCCACCCGGCAGCCTTTGGACTAGCCTGCAGTGCCGTAAGGAGCTTTGCAGAGATACAGCACGTCTATTGCCTGACTGACCGCCATTGCAGATGCTGCATGGCGATGACGGAAGACTCCCGACGATACTAAAGGATTGTCTCGACCACGTTCGGAAGAACACAGGCACGCCTGGCATTTTCAGGCGTGTCCCGAAAGTCGCACATTTGGACCTCATAAAAGAAGCATACGAGCGAGGCCAACAAGTACGGCTGGAAGAATGGCCAGATAACGCGATATTAGCGTCGTCTCTTCTGAAGGCCTACTTGCGGAACCTCTTGCACCCTATCATCCCGCCCGTCTTCTACGAAGATATCCGGACAGCACCTTCAGATGCGACCGACTGCTGCGAATGGCTTAAACAGAGCTTTTTACCTAGATTACAGACTTCTCACCCAGATGGTCGGTCAGCCCTTCGTCTCCTGCAGATAATCTTGCAACTCATGCATGAAATTAGCAAGCAGAGCGGTACGCTGAGACATTATAAAGATGAGCATGTCACTAATTACTCCCAACAGATGTCAATCAGATGGATTCTGGTAATCTAGCAATCGTTATGGCAGCCGTTTTCGTGCGCTCGGACAACGCCAAAGAGGACGCAGCAATGTGTCTTGCTCCAAGACCCAGTTCAGGACCAGCAGAACAGAGTCAAACACTAGCGGGGATACTCAAGATAGCCATCGAGCGATACGAGGATCTGTTTCCAGAGCCTGTCGAGGCAGAAACTGCGGGATCCCCTGCTCAGCGGAAGTCCCCTAAGCTGCAAGGACATGATCGAGTGAGCAACGAGGCTTCAACATCTTGAGACTCTCTCGCTAAGTCCCTAACAGTACTCTCCTGGCAGCAAAGCGTCAAGGTCGACGGTCCGTCTACTGAACGGCTCTCCTACAGCCCCGCGGCCCAAGGCTACACGATCTCCTCCATCGCGAGAGACTGTCATGGGGCTGTTTGCGAATGCAGATCACACTTAGATCCAACATGTCGTGGCGTCCATCTCGTGGTTGGCTGTGAAGTCGGAGTTTGCAGTACGGATAGCAGCGCAGTAGCAGATAGTGTTGTTGCTAAGTAGATATCGTGTAAATATGCTGCGAACCATTGTCAAAACTCTTTTGCTGCTTCGGGCTCATTTCGATCGGACGTTCTCACATCGTTCGACTTGTTCAGTATGGCTCGACTTCTGAGCTGACAGCGCAGGGTTGTTCTTGAACCAATTCCTACAACACTTTCAGTACATCTGACATTATGGAAGCTGAATTCGACGATTTCCTCAAGTATCTCGACTTTGGTGGTTCTGTCATCAGCCATGGTGTCGCCGGTGCTGGCTCGAGGGACGATTCTGGGCTGAGCTCGATGTCTTCGGATAAGTCGACGAGCGCGAGTCCTCAAGACAAGATCTTCAGCGATTTCGGCGGTAGTAGTCACTCAAACAGCCCGCAAGCTGCTCAGCTCAGCTTTCCCGGTGGACCGGCACCTTCTGTAATCTTCAATGATGGATACAACAGCTCGGGCGCATCTTGGGGAGCAATCAGCAATCACTCAAACTCACCTCCATTCGATGCCTCCATCTACGGCAGCCCGGTGATCCAGCAGCAACCACAGCCGCAGCAATCAAGCCATAGAGGCAGCTTCGACTTCAACGCTTTCGGAAACATCAACCTGCAGAACTTCACACAGCCGAATATGAATGTCAGTTCTGAGCCGCTATGTTACTGAACGAAGCTAATGATAAGTTGCGAACAGGTGCAGAACGACATCAGTCCGCAACTACAGCTACTACTATTGCAGCAAGCTCAGCTCAATATGCAGCCTCAAGTTCATAATCAGCACTATCAGCAGCCGCTGCAGTACCAGCAACAGCCTGTGCAGCAACAGCAGCCGCCAATGTTTCAACAACAGCTGTACGAACAGCAATATCAGCAGCTTCCTCCGCAACAGCCTCAACAGACGCAGTACCAAGCTTTTCCTGCGCTGAAACAGTCGCAGCCAATAGATAATCAGACTCGACGGATGTCGGTCCAACATCCTGCTCCTGTCAATCTAGCTGCTAGCCAGAGTTATGCTTCGGGCCACTTGTCAACAAGTGTAGCATCAAGTCAGGGCAGCTTGTCTGAGCCATACCAGGCAAATGCGACTCAATCGAACCTGTCTCTCCTGCCAACGAATGCTACGCAACCGCTTGCGCCTAACATGAAGAAAGCTACTCTCAAGCGATCATATCAGCAAGTCAAGTCAGAGGAGGACGTACTAGACCATGCTTTGACTCAGGAAGTGTCTGAACCCCTACAGAGAAGTACAAGCGCGACGACAGAGCCTGCAAGTGCCAGTGGAGAGGATGCAGAACCCAAGTCTGGTAACAGAGGGGGACACAATGCCGTAGAGCAAAAGTACAGGAGAGGCATCAACGATTCTTTGATCATGCTCAGAGAAATCGTTCCCGCTCTGGGGCATCTAAGAGCTGCTCCTGGAGCCGCACCTAGCAAGCGCAAAGCATCGCAATTTAGTCTTGCAGCAGCTGCGACACCTGCTGCGCCCAGCGAGCTTGTCGATGGCGTTATTCCTCCTAAGAAGCTCAGCAAGCAGCTTATCCTAGTCACGGCTACCGACTATATTCGATATCTGGCGAGCAGGAGAGAAGAGCTGGAAGGCGAGCTTAATACACTTCGGCAAACTTTGGATGAGTGTCTAGAAGATAGCAAGCTAGTATTCGACTTGGCAGAAGGCAAATTCGCAGCTGAGCGAGCTCGTATTCTGAGCAGGAGACAGGAGATCTACGCCGATCGAACATCTGCTAAGGAGAGTAGCAAGAAACGCAAGGTCGAAGGAGAATCAGCGGGCAAGAAAAGTCGTGGCAACGCGAAAGACGGCTCGGATGATGACAGTGATGACAGCGGAGATGAAGACGATGGAGAACAAGAAACTTTCGCAATGTCTTCTGCGCTGCCTGTCAAAGCCCAAGCGAAGAGTCGGGGAAGACCCAAGAAAGCCGCAGCATCCGCTGTCACATCCGCTGGGCAGACGATTGCTCCATCTCATCAGCAGCAGGGTCCACCTAAGGCGTTACTATCCATCTTTGGCGGTATATCCTTTATCGGAGGCGCTGGGTACGATCTCCTCTATGGCGCTAGCAGCACTACCGCAGCTTCACAGCCCGATACGGTCAACCCGGCGCGAGTCTGGTCTCATGGCCTAGTCAAACGCTCGCCGGCGGCTGTCCTCCCTACACACGAAGATCAGCTCAACTCCATGCAGAAATTCTTGATTGGCAGACCTGCCCTCCTGTCCGGTCTTATCACCTTTACTTTGGGTCTTGCCATTGCATACGCTCTTTTCTACGCTGTTCCCCAAACTTACAACCGGTTTACCAAGAGCAATCGCTTAGCTGCCAAAGCCAGAGCAAGATCCACTCTACTTGCAATGTCAAAAGAGCCGATCAAGCAGACAGCCGTCGAACGGTCAGCATTAGCAGTTCTGGCGGACGTGCCACAGTCCGCTTTCCTTCAAGTTCTCTATTCTGCTGTGCTTTTCATGCGAGCTGGCCTATTTGGCTCGGCTACAGGATCCAAAGTGTCCTTTGATCAAACGGCCGCAATCGAGCAGGCTGCTTCCTCTATCAGGTTGCTCGAGATTGACAGCAGCGACGGTGAGCCCTTACGATCTATACATTCAATGCACAAGCTGACATGCGCCCCTTACAGAGACCTCATCGAGCTTGCAGCGTCTATCATCTTTCCTTCATCTATACGTGTTCATGCGCTCCTCTGCTTGGCCTGTGCAAGCTTCAACCAACGATATGACAGCACAAGCCAACGCTGTGCTGTCCCTAACGTCTGCGAATATCTTTGGTAAGAGAGGTCTACCCTTCGCCAAGGCCCGCTGGCAGATCGCCCAAGATCAGATTAAGAAGCACGCGGAGACTGCAAGGCCTTGGTTGAGAAGTGTACTAGCAGTCAAGTACGAGGAAATCGTCGAATTACGTGTCACAGGCCTCTCCGAAGTCGCCGAAAGGCAATATAGTGCAACTTTGTTACAAGCATGGCGAGAGCTCTTCAGTCACGTTATGCTCGCAACCAATACGGCGGGTAGCACAACTGAGCAGAGGACAGTACTCAGGAAGAGCATCGTTACAGGCGGTGCGCTTACAGAGATGCTGGCCTCTTTACCGTCATCATCTTTCAACCGAAGCTTGATCCTTTTATACAGAGGTGTGGAAGCTATGGAAGTGAATGACAAAGCGCGCGTCATACAGATCGCGGTAGAACTTTCCAAGACCAGCCAGAAGACTGCGGGAGTTCAAGCATACCTCGACATGGTCACCGGGTCTGGCTTCCCTGATCCTCCAGCTACATTCAGCAGTCACAGCGATTGTTTGGCGTACGTTACAATAGCCTGGCTCCGGCTTCGTGCTGCAAGTCCATCTTCATCGCAAGGCTCGATCAAGGTCAACGACGCTCTTCAAGCTAGTGCCCTTAAAGTACGGAAGCTTCTGGCTGAAGATGTCTTTGATGGTACAGGAAGCGAGTCACAGTTTGTGGAAGCTCAGGAGAGATGTCTCGAAGGATTGGTCCGGATAGGTCGTGAAGCAGCGGGGCTCTCGAGTGCCGAAAGCGATAGCGGATGCGAAATGTAGCTACACTAGGATTGGTCCATGTTCGGGAACTGTTGTCTGTACAGGTATCAATGAATGCTCGAGATCGTCGATCATGACCGTTGACTTCTTGCTATCTTCGACCTAAAGCAATGTCTGCAGCTGACCGACGACGCTTCAATGGCCCAGAAGATAGCCATCCAATACGCCTGCTCAACAAGGGCAAAGGAAAGCTTGAAGTCGTTGACGAAGAAACTGGCTTGCGAAATGATGGCAGACGGCCAGACGAGCTAAGGCCGATATGTAAGGCCGTCGCAGCAGCTTAAGCAATCATCAAGCTTATAGACTGCCGTTGCAAAGTCCTAAAGACTGGTCTGGTGCCTCAAGCTAGCGGTTCTGCCTACATCGAAGCTGGAAACACCAAGATTGTCTGCGCAGTGTGAATGCACTGGACTTCCATTGATTTACTCCTGCAACTAACATGTTACCTACTGTCACGAAGCTATGGACCACACCCTGCCCGTCGAGACGCACCATTCTCCTCTCATGCTAAATTGAACGTCGAGGTCAAATTCACGCCGTTTGCAGTGCAAGGTCGCCGGCGAGCGCCAGGGAAGGTGTGCTGGCAGATGTCCTTCTATAATTTGCGCTCTCGCTCATCGTGTTGGCTATCGTAGGAAACCGAAGCACCTGCGCTTGCTGCTCGAGTCTCGCAGGCATTGTTACCTTCTCTGCGCCTAGATCTGTTGCCCAAGTCTGCGATAGACCTATTTATCACTGTACTTCAGTGCGATGGTCCTATGGACGACATAACTCCGTAAGCGACAGATACGATGTTAGGCGATATAATATTGCTAATTCGCATTCTATAGTGGCATAACCGCATCTAGCGTCGCGCTCGCAGAAGCTGGAGTCGAGATGTTTGGCGTCGTCATTGCCGCATGCGCTGTGAGTACTGCTTCTGACGGGGAGGAGAGGCGAGCCAGACTGACCGGATATCAGGCATACACTGTACACAAAGAAGTTATCGTTCCTCTCTTTGATCCCACGGATGAGGAGAGCGCCTTAGCTCGGTCCTTCCTGTCTCTCGCCTGTATGCCAGCGATGTCGACAGTCACGAACCTTTCCCTGCAAGGGGCTATCGATAGAGCGACAGTCAAGAAGGTAAGCAGTCGTAGCAATCCAAGTCGAAGTAGCAACTAACAAGAGAGAACTCCCCGCAGGCAATCAAGCAGTTGCAAGAGCATTGCAATCAGACACATGCCGTGGCCGCTCAAGCGTTGCTCGAGGGCCAGACATGAAAGGGTCTGATGGACATCCTGTTATTAATTTGCCGCCGCGCAGAGCAGTCTCTCCGCGCATACACCTCGGTCGTGGCTAAAGGCGTTGTTTTGCTGAGCAGCAGAGTATCGCGATTGAGCCTTAGCAGCAGAATCATGTAAGCAAGGGCGGTGCCTCACTATTCTGCTCACTGCGAGCCGACGGTCAGTCTTGGGCTTGTGCTGCCCGCAGGGCTGCTGCTAGGCTAAGTCACGAGATATGCAGCAGGAATTAGTGCAGGCATGAAGTGTAAAAGGCTTGGTTGGGTAAAACCGCGTATATGCAGCTGCTATTTCAACAATACATTGCATGAACCTTCTAAAACTATAAGAACCAGCACACCTGACGACCTATTGCAGCGAGAACTAGTACGGAAAGAAAAGGGATAAAAGCGTGAGGTACGATGTAATGAACAGTGAAAGAGATGTCGAGCTACGAAAGAACGTCTTCATCCCTCTCAGCTAACGTTAAGGAAGAGGAGCTGCTGGATCCGTGGGTAAGACATCGTATTCTATCGCTTTCATCCATGGATCCGCCAGAACAGCGTCTGACCCGATCCTGGTCTTTGGGTTCGGATCGAGCATCTTCTTGACGATACTGCGGCATTCTTTCGGATGCAGGTTGCCCAGAGGCTGAGGAGCAGGTGACCGAGCGTACAGCTGGATGTACTCTTGGAAAGATGGATCTGAGGGTTTCGCTACCCGCCAAGGCAGCTCTTGCGCTTGCATGCAGTAAAAGACCACTGCACAGGCCCAGACGTCGACTAGACGCGCATCGTATTCTATAGATCGCAAGGCTTAGTCATGCAGCCATTATAGCCAATATCAAACGACTGACCTTTCTGCTCGAACTGCTCCGGTGCAATGTATGGCTCTGAACCACATAGACCCTTGGACATGTGCGTTTGCTTCTCCCAACACATGCGGAAAACGTCTGAGACGCCAAAGTCGGTGATCTTGAGGTGACCTCGCCCATCCAGCAGCAGATTTTCCGGCTTTATATCTCTGTGCGCTACTCCCATCGAATGTAGATAAGCCACTCCTGTAAGGATCTGCTTGAAGTAGTTGTTCATCAGAGCTGTCGTCATATCGCCCTTCTTGATTGCTGAATACAAGTCTCCTCCCGGACAGTACTCCATCACCTCACACCAATGCTTCTCTTCGTTCTGCACGAGATCGACCGTCTCTACCACGTTAGTGTGATGGAGGGTGGAGGATATACAGAACTCTGATGTGAGCTTCTTGACGTATTCCTTCTCCGTCTCGTTCTTCCTCCGTTTCCGGAACTCTTTTACAGCATATAGCTTCTCACTCGACCGATCCCACTTATGCGCCAGCCGCACCACGGCTGTCGCTCCTTTGCCGATCGCAACCTTCTCACAAACTCCGTACTTCTGCAATAAGCTTGTAGATGCATTCGAGCCAGCAACGCTTGGAGCGCGCTTAGGCTGGGCTGGAGGGGCTACGTGACCATGTCCAGAGTCACCAGCATGGTGGTGGCCTGGCTCATCGTGATGACTGCGGTCACTTTTGCCGTCATCTGATCTTCGACTAGTCTGACTTGACTTCCGGTGAAGCTTTCCCATCATGCTACTGCTGCCAAGTGCTGCGAGATGCTCCTTCAAGCTCTTCTCCTTAACCTGATGCCTCTCATCCGTCGCAGGTGTATGTGTGCCGCTGCCAGCTCCGTTCGCACCTGCACGTTGAGCTTCGTGCAAGGAAGATGCTCCGCCTGACGGCCTGCGGAACATGGATGAGCCAGTCGACTTCCCATCTGCAGGATGCCGGGCGGGACTTGGGGATGCTGTACGATCTTTCGCAAGAGTTGGTTCAGGTGTAGACCCGAGGCTTGCGATAGTCGAAGAAGGCTGGGTACCCGCCAAGTGGCCTGGAACGGCCAACGACGATCCTGGCGTAGGTTGTGGAAGAACGGGAGTCGTAACTGTTGTTGAAGATGCGTTTGGAGAAGGATCGATTGAAACGGCGCTCCTATTTGCTGGCGAAGCATTCCTTGTCATGGCTGCAAGAGTTGGATCTGGCTTTTCCATCTTCTTGTTACTCGACCTCCGGCCCAAGAAAGAGCTAAAAGCGCCACCTCCACCCTCTTTCTCCCTTGTAGTAGATGGGTTCCGTGACATTGCGCTCACATGGGTACCCGAATCAGACTCTGCTCCACTAGTATAAGCGGAGGCGGAAGCAGAGTTTGCCCTATCTCGGGAGGAGGATTTGGCCTCTTTGTTTGCAGTGCTAGGTCGGCTTGCTGTAAGGCCCGAGTGTTCAGGCTGCGACTGCATTGTTGGAACAGGGGAGGATCTTGCTGACGAATCGGCAGAGTGGTCACCATTCTTATGATGATCTTTGTCTTTGTTGTGATGGAAGAGCTTGCCAAGAATGGACTTCTTCTGCTCTGGCATAGCAGGTCTGGTAGCGGCATGGCCTTGCGAAGGAGCTGGGGCAACTGAGGTAGCGCGAGAGGGAGTAGGTGACGGACTGCCGGACGCTGGTTGTACAACTGTCTTGAGAGGCGAAGTTTGGTGGACGGCCGTTGCTTGTGGAGCAGCCGGCTTGACATCTGGTGTTACCACAGCTTTGGGCTTTGTGGAGCTCGGTACGACCTGTATGCCTTGCATGGCAAGATCTTCTATTCCCTTGCTCAGGGAGCTAGTTGCAGCACAGACGCCATTGCTTGAGAGGCCGTCTTCCCGTTCTTCCACGACCGGAGATGGCAGCCAGTCTGTAGCAGACAGCATAGAGAGGAGGAGAAAAGGTCATGGTCTCAACACAAGCTCTTTTGCGCTGAGCACAGCATAGAGCATAGCAGCGTACCCGGACTTGTACCGTTGGGAGTGGCTGCTGATGCTGACCCAGCAGGACCACCGAGCCCAGATGTGTAAGGGGAGAAAGTGCTAGGTGAATATCCAAAACCAGAGCTTGGTGTCGACAGGCCAGCTGTAGACATAGGTACATCTGGTCCTGGAAAGTCATGAGGCGTGTACATCTGCTGCGACTTAGAACTAGCGTCACGATCCACTTCGTTTGGGCTGGCGTAAGGCGGGAAGTAACCAGCGCCGTTCTGTTGCTTCTTTGACGCTGCAGCAGCATCAGGTTGTGATACTCGAGCAGCTCCGGCTCCAGCTGCCGGACCAGGGCCTGTCAAAGGCGTGTTTGTCGTCGAAATCACGCTCCCTTGGGCACCGGGGCCATCGAGGACGCTGGCACCAGTTCCTTCCTGTGGTACGTATCGTGGTACCTCTGTTTCCCGTCGAAGTCGCAGAGCGTCGTCGTCGTCTTCGTCTTTGCGACTCCGCTCTTTTTCCTGGTCATGGCTGCGCTCATTTTGGGGCTGATTTTGACTGGACTCTGCCATTCTGACAGTCACAGCCCGATGTATGCCCAGTCAAAACGGTGGATTCAGGTGTTGGTCCTGTCGCAAGATTCGCCCTATGTTCTGTCGGGACTTTGCAATATTTTTGGTCGTTTCAATTCGCTTTCAGGCTGCGCGCTTGTCTTGGTCAGCAGAGAGTCCGAAAGTACATAAGTCTGAACTGCTGGACGGACTCTTTGAATCCATCACAATGATAACAACAACATTTTTATTGCAGTCTCTACGGTACTGAGGTCCTTGGGTCAATGGCCATGCAGCAGACAGTACCATTTGTCAACCAGGTGCTTCCGGAAAAGCAGCTTAGTCTATTCAAATAGACTCTCGAGCCTGCTTTGCAGCCCTTGAGGGTCGATCTTAAGGTACTTGGACGGGTCTGCCAGAAAGATGCATCAGTCAGACCTGGTTGAATCCGATTACGAGTGACCTACTTTTGGAGAAATTGTCATGCTTCCGCACGAATGCCGTGTATGTAGGTACACACATCCGCACCACCTCATCCTTGAGTCTGGCGCGGAAGTCTGCGTTTTCTGGTGCGCGATCAACCTTGCCCAGTTTATGGATATTTTCCACTTCTTCGAGGGCATCGTTGAAGCGAGCAAAACGATCCTTGGTATCCTTCTTCTCTGTATTTCCCACTCCGATGGCCGATTTGAGCATGCTTTGCTCCATTCCTGCATCCATCAAGCACGACACAAGCGGTGAAAAGATCTCCAAATAGGCACTCCGGCTGCTTCTATTACGTCTATTCATCTCGTCTTCAATGTCGAGGCCATTAGTGCTGTAGCCTCCCACCCCACCACCAGTTGTAGTTGAGCTCGCTCGACGACTGGCTGCACCGCTGGCCAGGAAGTCTGGGACTGAGCTGTTGAGCAAGACTTCTCGTCGGAGGTAGCTAACATTGTTGAGAGCGTATATAGCGGCCAGCCCGGACGCCTGTCTTGCTGCATGTGAGGCGCCGCCGCCTGCTGCCGATGAAGCATTCCCGTCCTTCTTCAAGACGGAGGTAGGGCCATGCGAAGCGTTCTTTACATATCCAATACTTCTTCCTCGTGCATCTATCGAGGTGAGCAGAGTTTCCAGGACATCCCCTGAAAGAGAAAGAGCTGGTTTCAGCTTGTCCCGACGTATGGCTCCAGAAAGCACCTACCGAGATACTTTGACAGCAGCCCATAACCTTCATCTGCAATACCTCGACTATTGGAAGAGTTGGCTATCTTGCCCGAAGGCATCCAGTTTCCATCGCCAAGCGTTGCCAGCAGGCCATCAACCGTATCGGGATATTCAGTCAATTGCTTGACAAAGTTGACAGTATTTCTAATGATTGGGGCAACATTGACGTTGACCATTTCTTGCGGAGTCAGGTTGTTCTTTGCACCATATTGCCTGGCCTCCTCGATGTATTCAGGCAGACAGCGCAAGCATGAGGCTCTGAACGCATGCGAAAGCTGAGCTAGCTCATTCTCTTGTCGACCTGACCGGCCAGCCTTGTTCCTAATCCAATCTTCGAATGTTTCGGCACGATGGGGTAGGCTCAACTCGATGTAGCATATAAAAGCTATGCCAACGCTCGTGGGACTTGAAGTGAGAGTCTTTTTGATGGCAGTGTTCATCTGAGCACCGACGCCGCTGAATATCGTCAATGCCGGAGGTACGATGAAGCTATATATTCGATTTGCTTGATACTTCTCGAAGATTGAACCGGCCAGGGCATGTTCCGACTGGCAAATCTATCAGGATGGTTTCTTCGGAGATGCTGTACTTCAATTTACGTACTTTGAGCAATGCGAACATAGTATCTAAGAACCGTCCGAATCCTCTCATTCCAGCAGCCTGCAATCTACCCCCGAAGTTCGCACTCCTCGTCCGTACTTCGACACCGTCTACAACCTCTCTTCCAACTTGATTGAGGGTGGTCGCGATGAACATGCCACGCCTATCCCCGTACCCTTTCTGCAGTTCTTTCTCTAGCGGGCTGTCCTGTCCGAGAATAGTCCGCAGGAACGCAAGCAGCCCAACTAGACTTCCGACAGTGCTTGACGGCATGAGTGTTGGGATTGGGACGCCTTGCCCGGCATCCCATTGTGAGATGTCGGTCCAGCCAGTTTTAGGGGAGGCAGATTCCGTATGCTCAAAGAAGAGTGTTCCTAGCTGATTGCATCCCAGATCTATGAGAGATCTGACTCTGCCTAGCGTTCCTTCTCGCTCCTTGCCTTTCCCATTCAGTGAAGCGGGACCATCCAACCCATTAGCCTGACCAACTGAGGACGACCTTTCCATGCTTTCCATTGCAGACTTGAGTCTTGTCAAGCTGGCTTGATACGTCGCCAGGTCTTCTCGTGGATCGCGCATAAGGACCTCTTCTTCCCGGTCCAGCAGGTCGTTGGTACCCAGGACTGCATCAATAGCGAGCAGAGCACTCTCGACATTCCGCTGTATCTTGGACAGATCCTTCGTGCTGCGATGTATCGGTACTACAGACTTGTCAAGGCGGGCCAGCCGGTCGTCGAAGCTCGTCAGAAGAGCCGTCATTCTCGTCGTAACTCGTTTGGATTTCGCCAGATTCTGATGCAGCAAGACCAGATCTGCTGCAGCTGTCGCGCCGCCATCATCTCCGTTGGCTGCGCCATTCATGGTATTGGCAAACGACAACGTTCGCACTTCGCAGACGAGATTCCTGGAAATGACTTTGTCTCTTAATTAAGTACGGATACATTACTCTTGCATAGATAGATTAGCACAGCATGTACTACAAGTAACGTTCTAACGTGTGCCGAAGTTCGCGGATCGGCCTAGTCTCCTCGAGATCCAGAGCATACAAAAGGCATTCCCTCGCCCTCTTCTGCCGCCTTGTCTTTTCATACACCTTAGCCAACAAGTACCAAGCTTCTGGACTGTCCCAGGCGTTCGTCTGGGTTGCAACATCCAGAAAGCCTTCTGCTATAGCCGTAGCGCCTGCGTCGATCTGCATCGTAGACAATGCCAGGACAGCGGGTACGTGATCTGTACTGATGGCAAATGCTTTTTGTAAAGCAAGCTGAGCACGCTCATGTTGCAATGAGCCTGTCGAGGTTGTCAAGTATTGCGCGTACTACGGCATATCATCAGCCAGATTGCTGGAGCAACAGGGCTGCCGCGCTCACCTGCACCCATACGTCGGGATCCACGTTTCCAGCTACATCCTCGGCCTCGTTGATCGCACCTAGGCACTCGCTGTACTTACCCCACCGTCGGAAGCTGGCTGCGGATGTCAACCACAATTTGGACAAGAGACGCGCTGCTCTAGGATGATGCTTCTGTACTCGTGCTTGTGGCCCGGTCGAAGGCGTATCGCTACCGCTACCTTCGATATTCGTGCTGATACTTGGTGCTCTAGGAGATGTCTGGGCGTTGATATCTTCGTACGATGGGTTGGCAGATACAGTCGGTGCTACGGAAGCAGGTCGTCCAGTCTCCGGTGGAACAGCAAGCCGGCCTTGCGTAGGTCTTTCGTCAGCAGCGGAATAGCACATGAAGCGAATATAGGGAACACACCTGACGCTTGCGACTGCGTAGTATTGGACTTCTTGATGCTATGCGAGCGATGCCGCAGGCTAATCGAGCCAATGATACTCCTTGCACGGCTAGGCGTGTTGCTGCCTGAAGCCGTTCCATCCTGTTGAAACTGGACGTTTGGCACTTTGTTGCGCATTTCTTTGCTAGCGTAAGGGTACGTGCTCGTTCTGCCTCCTTGGCCTGCTTGCGGCGATGTTGGCTCTGGAGACAGTGCGACAATTGCTTGCAAGGCAGATGATCCAGCTTCCAACTCCTCTCTCCGCTTACTGAACCTGGTGAATACCGTCTTCTGAAGGTCTTGCAGTGCATATTCTGGCCCTTCAATAGCTTCTATGCATCTATTCCGGGTGATGAGCAGCTCAATCTCCGCTTCTAAATCATCCCAATCGGATGTAAGCTTTTGCGTTACGAATCTGCCTACTCCACGTTTCCTTGATAAGGGCGAGGAAGCGGCTCTCCGGCTAGAACGCTCAGATGAGCCTTGTGGTGTCGAAAAGCTGAGGGTACTGCTTTCGTCTAGGGGCTCGACGGTTACGCCGGTTGCCTGGTCGAATGATACTTTTGCAGGAGATTCTCGCTCTTGTCTGACTCGGGTGACAGGCTGTGCCCCGCCGATAGCTGCAGGATCATAAGGCGCATCACCGCGAGTGACTGTGCCCGACTTCTGCCTGACGAAAGTCGACAGGCTGCTGAGTGGCTGAGGAGGTGTGAGAGCAGGTCCTTCGGTATTGAAGTCCGACCATCCATGCAGTGCCAACTCAACAACCTCTTTCGCCCTCTTCCAGTCCTTCATAGCAGTCAGAATAAGGACGAAAAGATGCCAGACGCGCACATCTGAAGCTTCTAGCTGGACACCAGGCTCTTGCTGCTGTAAAGTCTCTACGGCCTTTTTCGCAATTGGCAGAGCAGACGCTACATCCCGAAGTTCTAGATGCGAGTATGCCAGAGAATAAAGTGATCGGGTTCGCAGAGACGCTCGATGACTGTTCTCTGCATCTTCGTCATGCGGATTCGCTGTTGGGACGCTGCGCGCAGCGGAGGAGAGGCAGCTCAACGCTTCTTTTGCCCGAACCTTGCCTTGCTCCAGGTCCGCTTCCGCTAATGCGGACTCGACTTTCGCAACTCCCAACCATAGAAGGACTTCCGCCCCTACTTCTGACCGCTGCCTAGCAACTTCACTTTTGAATCTCCCTTCCGGTCCTAATCTTGGTGGATCAGACGTGATCGGCTGGTTATTGTTGACTGTTTCGTTGCCTGATGTTTCCTCCTTCTGTCCATCTATCTCTCCTCCAGCCTGCTTGTCCATGTATGTTTTGGCTTTCCTAATAACTTCGAGAGCTTCAGAGATGAGGTCTAAACGGGCATCTTCTTGTTCTTGCAGATTGTCCTGCACAGACTCCCAGAGCAGTAAACGCGTACCAATACAGCAGACATAGCAGAAGTTCTCATCTGTTTCAACTTCCGCTGCATCCTCCTGCTCGTCCGATACTGCCTGCGATGTACCAGCTTCGGACGACCCACTATTCCCTTGTGTACGATTTCGGAAGGCGTTGATCTCTCTCTTAATGGCTGCCTGATCTGTTTCTCGGGTCTTTTCGAATAACCCGATATAGAGTCGCATATTCTTGAGAGCGTCTATAGCCCATTTCCTAGCTTTCGGACGATCTGAACTTGAGAAGCTCATTGTAGCGAGCACAAAGGCCAGACAGCGAAGAAGTTTCTGGTTTGCGTATGTCTTGGTGAAGCATCGGTTTAGAGACTCTACGACCCATTCGCTGGGAAGTAAGCTGTATCGCCAGAAGCCATAGATGAGGTCGAGGTATTGAATCATATTAGTAGTGGGTTCGCCGGCTCGAGGGAAAGAAGCGAGAGACGGCGACGATTGAAGGAGATTCTCGTAAGATCTGAAGGTGGTGAAGAGGTCGGAAGTATCTGGAGGACTTGTATGTGCTTGATTATCGTGATGGCTGTGTTCTGCATTGTAGTATTCTGCTATGCGAGCGAGTAAGGTAGACAGGTAGGTCGTATATATGTTGAGGCGTTTGTGAGGAGAGACATTCGTGAAGGAGGAAGTAAGGGCGAGGTAGTTGCGATGTGCTTCAAGGCTGGATCTGCGACATACAGAATCAGTCGTGCACGCAGATAAGGCTTGGAATCAAAGCGCTCACGAATCTCGCTGCAGCTCCGCTAAGCGTGACAGTCCAACCTCAATATATCTTTGGGCTTCTGGTACAGGCGGCGGAGGCGAGCAAGGCAAGCTGCGATATGTTACGATCGCGTTCTCCGTCTGCCCAGCATGTTCTTGTAAGAGTCCTAGGTCCTCGCGTCAGCCAAGCAGTATAGACGGAATAGGCTCCTCGCTGACCTTTCAACACTATCCCCAAGATCTGTAGATCGAGCTCGTGGGTCGGAGCATCTGGAGCTGCATTGAATGTTCCTGAGCCTTGCTGCAATCCTAGCGCCTGAGCACTTTCGTTCGTGCTCCCTATCGACAAGAGTGCGAGACCAAGAATAATTGTATGCGAAGTCTGTACAGGGAACACATCAGTATCGTATAATTGGAGGGACCTCGGACATAGCGTACCGGTTCCGGTGTCTGGCTGCCAGCCAAAGTCACAGCTTTTTGTACTTCCTGTATCTGCAGCTCGATATTCTTCCTTTGAGTCGTGCTGTGTACTACGAAATCTCGAGGAGCAGGAGCTGCAGCGGTTTCACCGTTTTCCAGGCCTTGCGACTGTGTTATGCTGGTCTTCCTCGATCTAGGCTGTGCATTGAGTGCTGTTGAACTATTCTGAGCTTGTAATGCTCGCCAGACGAGCAGCTCGAGCCTCGTAGCTGCTGCGACAACGTGGGCCGCCTGGCTCGAGTTGTGCTTGCTAAACTTGCGTAAAAGCTCATCCCAGTCTACTGATTGGTTTGATGGATTCAAAGGAAGGTACTGGGGCTATGGAAGAACATCTTAGAGGTCTGACTGATGATTTCAGCGTGACGGCGGTACCTTCTGGATGTTTGATGGAAAGGGCGCATTTTGAGCCCAGAGACCCAGCGAGCGGCATAGATTGAGTGAGAATGCGTATCCTGTAGCCTGGATGTCATGGAAATGAATGCGAACGTAAACGAGCTCAGATCAGAAACAGGTCGGTCTCTTCGGGCAGGGTTTCTTGTCGGTTCTGTTTCCAGATATGTACCTTGTGGGAATGTCCTAGATGTAGATGGTGACTGTGATGTTGTTGTGCGCTGCCATTTGCGCCAGAAGCTGCGGCCATTCCATCCACTGTTGGATTATCACAAGTCGAAGGGTTGTCCTCTGTCATTGACCTTTCAACACTTTCAAGTCAAAAGTGTTACAACGAGGACATGGCAGTACAACCAACTACATCAACATCAACAACCAGCGCACCTCAGCCTGCCATCACCATCAAACTGCTGCTCATCGGATCCAGCAGCGTCGGGAAATCGAGCGTCCTCCTACGGTTCACAGATGGTGATTTCTCAGAAGAAGAGATGAGCTCGACAATCGGTGTCGACTTCAAGTTAAAGATATTGGATCATCAGAAGTCTGGAAAGCGCTTCAAGCTCTCCATCTGGGACACAGCTGGCCAAGAGCGCTTCCGGACGCTCACGAGCTCATACTACCGCGGCGCGCAGGGTGTCATCCTCATGTACGACGTCTCAAACAGAGAGACCTTCGATGCATTAGGGTGGGCTCATACCCTTATTGAAGCGTTACATGGCTGCTGACATCCAGCCAAAACAGGACATGGTTCAACGAGCTCGAGACATTTGCATCGCAAAGCGTGGTCAAGTATATAGTCGGCAACAAGACAGACAAGGTACACCAAGACACTCATGACATTGCGCCATACCGTGAAATGATAGGTGTATTTACTGACGTCACGTGTACAGGAGTCCTCGAGGACAGTCACAAAGGCCGAAGCAGCAAATTATGCACTGTCGAAAGGATGCATGTTTGCAGAAGTATCGGCGAAGCGCAATGATGGTGTGCAGGAAGTGTTTGAGAAGCTAGTGGACGATGTAGGCTGCTCTGTCATGTTCAGACGCACCAGAAACTAATTTGGCAACCTTCCAGATCGTCGATAGACCAGAACTATGGCAGAAGTCTACGCAGGCGAACAAGTCTGGCGTTCCAGGCGGCTTTCCAAGCACGGTCAATCTGAACGAGCAGGAACAAGGCTCGTGGGGTTGCAGGTGTTGAGGGCGTGTGTATCTATTTTGACTACTATTGTTGATGTATATCCCCTCTGTTTTGCTCTATGTCATGACCGCATGTACAGCTAAGCTCGCCGTTTGTTCAGTGCAAGCTGTTCGCGGCATCAGTTGTATCTATACATTTCCGATAGTCAATGTAGATCAAGAAGTTGTAACTGCTAAACAGCCTATGATACACAATCTATCTAGAGGCTTATTGTTTTGCTACACGCGAATCGACTCTCTCGCGATTTCGTTCTTAGGTATTTGATGTTTGCGACAGCTTGCAGCGTCCTATTATGATTTACCACTGCTTGGTAGCTTCTCCGAGACCGTCAACGATGGATCCGACGACTGTCATCACATATGCATCAGTACTTGCGACGATCTCGCAATCGTAGCTTGAGAAAACGCACTGCCACCACCAGCTGCTTGACCATTGTTTCCATTACCAGCTTTGTTTCCATTGCCTGCCTTGTTGGCGTTTCCATTGCCATTGCCAGCCTTGTTGGCGTTACCGTTGCCTGTTCCGGCCTTGTTTCCATTGGCCTACAAAGCTGACGATAAGTACTGAAGTGTTCTGACTAATGTGATAGTGGAGACGCACAGAGTTAGCGCCCGCTCCTGCACCTGCGCCTGCTCCGGCGCCTGCACCAGCACCGTTTCCACTGTTGTTCACTTGACCGTTTCCATTTCCCTGTTAGTAGACAACAGAGCCTTGATCAGCTGATGCGCAACACAGATTAATGCTGTCTGTACGTACACTGCCAGTGACTTGTCCATTGCCTGAAGGCGAGCCCTGAGGAATAATATGCCATTCAGTCTACGTCTCGGAAGGGTCCGAGAGTTAGACGGAGGCTTACGTTCCCATCAACTGTGTTTCCAGATAGAAGCTCTCCGCCTGCAATGTCGCCCTGAAAAGAGTACCCATCTAAAGTCAGACGCGCAGGGGACATATTAGAGACTGTCTACGTACGACGGAAATGAGACCACTGCCTTGAGCGCATGGCATGGGTGCAGCGAAAGCTGAGAGAGAAAGAGCAGCAACTGCCGCGACGATAGCACGTGTGAAGAGCATGGTTGTAGGCTGAAGGTGTTGCTTAATGAAGGTATAGAGATGGAGTTGGGAAGGCTACGGTTGGATATGAGAGAAGTGCAGTGGTCTGAAGGGAAGGGAAGGAAGACGAAAGAGAGAACGAACTTGGTCGATATAATACAGCGATCCCCGATGGACACTAGTCCAGCTCGTTCGGCAGAGTTAGTTAATGCATCCTCATATGCATTGCATCAATGTGAGTACGCTGGTACCTGGACTAACGCGACAGATGAAGTCATCTTCTGCCATTTCTGCTGGTGGGTCTGCGCTCTTGCGAGCCTTCTAAGAGGTCCCTAGTACGAGTATTTTGGTTTTAGTACGGGATCGTCAGGTACAGGCAGGCGAGGGTAGGAGGTGGCGAACGATTGCCGAGCCCATGATTAGATAGTGTGACTGATGGCGACTACTGCCTGTACCATACGACCAGAAGTTGAAACGTCATGACGGCAGGGTCTTAAAGGCATCAGGTCAGTGAGGGAGTGATCTTCCGCCGAGGCTTCCAAGCTGCGGTGATGTATAGGCATATTAAGACGAGCATTGAAGCTGCGCAATCGCAATCGCGATGTCGCGATGCCCGTCTCGAATATAACACTTCTCATGCCGCCTTATGGAGTCGACGCGTCCAGTGGGTCCAGGACCAGAGCGCTCAGAAAACTGAGAGTTGCGTTTTCAGACATTGTGTAGGCTTCAGATGCAGAAAAAGAAAGTACATCCCTCTGTCATATGTGCGAGATACGAGGTCCTTAGCCCGCTGAGGGTCACTGCTTAGAGCTAGACAGCCATATGTCGTCTTGTGGACGATCCTGAATCCGCTTGCTGCGGCCCAATCTATACACATCTTGGTTCACAAGGGAGTGTTTATTGCGTCGAATCGCCTAGGATAACTCGTGTCAGAAGGGTTTGTTTGTTGTTGAGCGCTGGCTCTGGCTCAAGCTTGCAGGCATCCGACTGCGTGAAGACCACCATATTACGAGGTGGTGGTTGTTGAACGTTTAGTAGAAATGGATGAGTGCTGCTCTTATAGGACATTCAGTTTGTCAGTAGCCTTTCGACCGGTACCTTTCTCATACTGCCAACATCAACGCCAAGTGAACAACTAGTATGGCTTCTTCAGGCGTAGGTATAGTGAATCGCAAAGTATCAGAGGACTTCCGCTAAGCGTTTGCTGGTGATTTGGCAGTGGGAAGTGCGCTACTCAAATACGCGCCAGAGACCGTACTTCTTCAATGAATCGCAATCGCTGTCCATCTGGGAGGCTCCTACAGGCTTGAGCGAGGAGGATATCGTGAATCTGCCTGGCGCCAGCGAGAACTTGCACCGAAAACCAGAGGGTACCGTTCAGGCGTCGCACCTTCTCATCAAGCACGCTGGCAGCAGACGACCCAGCTCGTGGAAGGAGGTGTGTGCTAACGTATTGACAAAGAGGATATGGAGCAGACTTGCTGATGCCTTGTGTTTCGGGCTGATTTACGTACATCGGTCGACAGCCAAACATCACGCGAAGCAAGGAAGAGGCCATTCGCGAGCTACAGAAATATCAAACCCAGTTCCAATCACTTCCACCTGAACAACTTCCTCAAGAGTTTGCGCGAGTCGCATCAACCGAGTCGCATTGCTCATCCCATTCAAACGGTGGTGATCTCGGACCATTCAGACGAGGTCAGATGCAGAAGCCATTCGAGGATACTACCTTTGGTCTTGGAGTTGGCCAGATGAGCGGCATCGTCGAGACAGACAGCGGGGTCCATCTCATTCTCAGGACTGCATAAACAGTCGTCACTTTCAGGGCATAAGTGCTCATATACTAGCAAGAATCGATGAAAGTCTACTGTAGCTACTCAGATGGTACAATCTGTCTCGTTCAAGCAGATCTCATGTCTTTCTACCGCGAAGTCGCCCAAGTCGCGACGAATACTGTCCGTTCAGCTAATATACAGAACTAATACGCTGAGCGTGGGTATGGCGTAACGACTGGTACTGCACTAACTGCTGAAAACGAATGTATAGGTGAGATGAGAAGTGTATAGCTATTAAACATCCGGCAAGGCCACTCCAATCCTTCCGAAGACGCCCAAACCATACTGAACAGAATAGAAAGCTAAGGAGGATCAAGAAGAGATCGTATCAGTGCTTGCACTTCGGCGCCGAAAGTGGTCTTTACTCACTGTCCTCCGCGCATGTGCCTCGTCGTAAATCGTGTCCATCAAATTTCTACCTACGCTCTCGCTGGTTCGGAGCAAGAGCCATTAGGCAAGCGTGTACCTGCAATCTCATGCAAGTCAGCCCAATCGTACGTGCATTTCGCAAGGGAGACCGACTGACCCCGGCATAATTTTGCGGACGGCGATGGGTGAGGCACAGGGGAAGCGCGGGGAAGTTGTGCCTTTTGCAATCGCCTTGCAACTACATCTGGACGTCTTGCTTGAAGGTGAGGGAACGAGGCGCGAGCTTCGACAGATGACGCTACCAGGCATAGGAAGAACGAAATGAGGAGAGGAACGAAGAAAGAGAGTTGCATGTCGTTGGAATCGATATATGTGATAGGTGTAATGGGTTGGTAGCTGTTCAGGTAATCAGCATTGATGGTCGAAGCAAGCCAGCTGGCTGCGAGCGTCACCTCAAGTCTGTTCCAGAACGTCGACTTGGCGACGCAATCTTCCGTAAAGCTTGGAAAAGAGTGTGAGTGAGGTAGAATCCTCTGGAACCTGAAGAATAAACGTGGGTATAGCAGAAGAGGTGAAAACGAAGAACAACCATAGATCGCAGTGAGGTGTGTTTTCGCTCGCGCTACAGCACTCGGCTTTGAGCAACACCTCGCCGCTTTTATCGGACCTCGTGAGCTTGTTTGGACTAGTTGAAGAGGCCCCGAGTTCCCAGACGGCTTGAGCGTCCAACGGCTTGTCATCAGCCTTTGCTGATTTTTGATTCAGGAACAGGCATGCCCTCATACAAAGAGACATGTCTCTTCAGCTGCCGCACCTAGCGCTGCGATCGCTTCTCGCAGTTTGACTTGCTCCGAAGGTGATCGCCACGCTCTGGACATCTGCCGACCGAGAGACTTTTCAGTATTGTATAGACGTCATACAGGCTCGTGCTTACAATCAAAGGTAAGGCGGTCCCTCTATCGAAGCCGTAGATCGACAGAAGAAGCTGCTTCGGGAGGTTCGAAGGATTCAGAAAGCCAGGCGGGGGAGGTTTGCGTAGCCTTTCTTCCTCATCTTCTTCCTCGGCTTCTTCAGAGCTGTCGCCGTCGTCCTGTCCAGTTTGTATACTGTTCACCTCGAGGCTGGATGCGGGCAGCTTTTGCTTCTTGGAAAGCACCTTCGCGCCTGATGCATATTCGGAGAAGATAGCATGATTGTCCGCGTCCAGCATAGGTTCACATACGTCTTTGAAAGGAAAAAACTCGTATGTATTTGGATCGAGAAGGTATGACGGAGAATATTCTGCTTTGTAGCGCATCTTCTGACAGCTGTGGATATAGTAGCCTGCAGACGGAACCTAAGCACAAAGAGTTGAGATCTTTATCGCGGTACATACCCATCATGTAGAAGGTCTGGTTAAAGCCAGCCTCCTCGAGCTCAGCAGCCAGAGCACACTCCCTTAGTGCGCTCAGCTTGCCAGGCGATAATGCAGAGTAGTCAGGATCATAGACAAAGTAGACTCCAGAAACAGCATTTGGTAGAATATCCAAAACACCCATTGCGAACAAGTGGCCGTCGAGCCTGTACAGCTGATGAAAGCTGCCGTATGGCTGCGATGCTACCGGCGATCTTTCCAGCTAAGCACACAAATCAGCTGCATCACCTTGGCGACATAGGCCGAAGCTTACCTTAAGAGGCGAATCGCATAAAAAGCGTTTAAAGCCCTTTTCCGTGACCTTGCTTTCTTTGTCGCCGTGTATTGCCATCTGATACTTCTTGTAAAGTAGAAGCTTCTCTTCCGAGAATGACGCAGGCTCTATCGTCACCTGTCGAAGCCTTCTCAGCATACTAAGTATCGAAAGCCTGGCTTTCGCGACGGCTCACCTCGAACGCATGAGCAGCGGTCGCGTCATTCTCGGCAGCATGCAGAGTAGCGGACAGATCGAAAGTCTCGACCGCTTTGCCTTTGCCTTTGTGCGAGCTTTGCGAGCCTGAAGCTTTCGTGCCGTTTCTGGCCAGATATCAGCGAGAACTCCGTAACCAGCAAGCGTAAGGTAGCTGACATCTTCTTAGACTGCAATGAAGGTGGTCCATATCCCGATTGGCCTTCTTTACCGCCTTCCCTGATGAAGGTATTGAATCGATTGATGATGCTCCGCTGTGACTTGCTCGGCTTAAAGGCGCGGCTTTCGAGGCTACACAGGTCCAAGCAGAAGGCGTAAGTCCTGCTTGACCTCCGCAATGATGGTTGTTCTTACCGAATCGTATATTGATTACAGCACGTCGCGCCCATGTCCGGCTTGTACAGGTAAGAGCCGGATCTGTCAAACCTCTTAGCTTTGCCTAGTTCGTCAGCTTGTATACTATCGAGCACCTTCTCCATCCTCTGTCGATAAGCTGCTTGTATTTCTAAAGTATGTCATATCAGTATCTGGCTTGGTCTTTACCGCCAGGGTGCTCAGACGCGGTCGCACATTGCAGGAGAGTTGATGTGCCCATATTCCGAAAGACTTGCTGCTCTTCGTCTTGCTGCGCTGGCCAGAGGGTGAGCAGTATCCACAGGTGCTACTTGAGGGTCCTGAAGGCCGGTCGAGAGAGCTTAGCATCAAGTAGCTTCCTCTTTGTCCCAGCAATGAGCGGTACCTAGTATCTGGAACAAAGAAAGAGGTTCTTCTTCGAGAACATCGCTTGACATCGGGATGGTCGGATACTAAAGAAGAGTATGCGAGATGATAAAGCATATCTGGCCGGATGATACCACTAATGCATACAACAAGCACAAGACTTATGCTACATGATGTCCGAACCCTACCGTGCGATTCTCGGAAAAGATCACGAGAAATCCAGGCTTGCCCTGCCAAGACTCGTACTCACTATAGTCCTACCCATTCTCTCATTTTTTTGTGGTCTCCAGTATACATTGCCTGCACGATTGACTACGCCTATAGTATGATCGTCCCCAGTGAGCTCGACGATTCTTTGCCTTTTCTGTCCAGAAGGATCTCTGGAAGACGAAGTATAGTCGACCAGGCCCTTACCCCATGAGGTACTGAGCTGTAGACGGTAAAAACCCGAATTAGCATGAACCCACATCAACCATGAAATTATCGAGCTGCATACCTCGAATTTGCCTTCAAAAGCTACACCATGCTTGATATCTGCATCTCCATTCGTGGTGGTCGCAAGAGAATCCAAGACGATGCCGTATGGATGCTGGGTGTAAGCCAGCTGAATACCACCATTCGTTGTTCTAGCTACTATATTCCGCTTTTCAATCGATTTCGCATCCAGCTGTATCAAGTTGACGTTTGCGTGTATCGGACCATTCGTTGACTCTAGAACAAGCTGATTTGTCGTATTATAAAGTCCTTCGATACAGCCATTACTTGTTCTGAGCCTGCTATCTCTGCTTGCTAGCGAGAAAGAAGCAGGAACAACGAGTGGACCATTGTGTGTCTTGATGTCTACGTTGTCGAATGTGATCGGTGATAATGCGACCTCGGTTGGCGAGAAGGATGGCCCATCGACTTGGAGTGACCGGAGGTGGCTAAGAGCCGAAGGAGGGAAGCGGACAATCGTCTCGAAACTGAGACGTCGATACTGATCTGGAAATTCGGGATCTGGCGAGAAGATGCCTACTCCGTATTCTCGACCATCCTTATTGCCGTTCACGCCTTTGTGGTGCAGAGCGCACACTTTTGAGGTTTGCAATAGCTCTTTGTCGTTCCATCGTGCAGTCACCTCTACTTCTATCAATGGTTTTTCGGCTTGCGGAGTGACTGATTTCGGCTCTTCCAGGATGAAACGCAGAGTGCCCACCGAAAATCGCCCTTTTGCGACTAAATAGAAGGCATCCTGTTCCGATGCTTCGAATGTGAAATAGCTCTTGCTCTTGTAGTATGCGTATGGAGAATCTCCTCCAGGTTCACTTTGCATGGTCATTTCGCTACCAGCTTCAGGGAAGGTGAGTGTGTCGATGTGCCGAAGACCTGTCCTAGGCATCCACTTGCTGCCTTGATCTGGCGAAACGACGATAGCAGACGTAGGCAGTGTCTTGAGGAAGTCTGTGCATTGTGTGATATTGCCGTATTCTGCTGGGATCTTGGGCAAAGAGCCGGGCCAGTGAGTCGCTCGGTGATCTCTGTCGTCCCACCATCCTGCACCTTCGCCTCCAACGATTGTTACGATGATGCCGCAGAAGAGCCAAAGCAGGAAACCAAGTAGCAAAGCTGCGATGAACCGTCTTCGGGCGCGCTTGTCTGCGCGTCTTAGCGCATCCACCGTGAAGGGATCCACTCGATACAGAGCTGCTGAGAATGTTGGACCATGAGCTGATCCTGGAGCTTGAGCTTGCTGAAGTCCAGGTGGAGCTGGGGATCCCAGAGGCGCAAGAAAGGGCTGCGTAGCTTGCTGAGGTCGATAACCCATCAGTTTCACATCGTCTACACGTCTCAGCTGTTATGCTCAGCGCACATTGTAGGGATTTGACGGTCCAGCGGTCGCTATATCACCGGCAAAGTGTCAGCGCGACTCGCAGCTCCCTTTGATGTCGCTACCCACCTTGACCAGACGTGAAGAGCGGTGTTCGTTCGTTTGCGTTCGCGCTCATCGTCGCCGTACTTTGCACTAAAGGTCTTGACGAGGTCCGCCAAAAGCCAAAGGAAAGAGCCAGCTTTCGTCTTGAAGCTTTTCGTAAAGATCCAACTCGAGAAAATCAAGATCTTGAGTCGCTGCAATCATAGACAAGAAGGCGTAACGACTTGTCTATATGCTCGCGTTTTCTGGTGCCAAAGATGATGACACGTCGGGGTCGGACCGTCAGACAGCGAAGACCCGCGTGCAGTGCAAGACCGAGAACGTCGAGGCTTCTCCCTCTGCTTGCCTTCCTGGCGATTCAAAGAAGCTGAGAAGCTGACTACTGACGCTGATGGACCCTCCGCTTAGCCATGGTCTGCCATGGGGCAGCAGCGACTCGGGCCCTCTGTCTCTTGAGCCTTTCTCCCCCTACTTCTCTACACAGAGTCTGCTTCTGGTGCTCATATCCAAGATTCGAGGACGTCTTCCGACATTGCCTCTACTTGGCAGACTCCTGCGCTCCAATTCAGATGACAAGGTTTCAAATGCGTTGTCCGCCTTGACGGAATCCTGGATCTACATGACCGTGCTGTCGTTCATCACACAGAAGTTTCGAGAGATCTTCTCCTACATAGACCCGCTCAACAGGCTGCTCAACTATGCCTATATCGACAGCATGCACGATTCCTGCGATGATTCCTATCGGTGGGTGAACGCTTTCGCGGCTATCAAAGACAAGGACAGCTGAATGACCCTTGCTCTCTTAGCTGGCTGTCTGTATTTTGGTCCCAGCATCCCTCGTTCCAGAACTCCCGAGACTTCATTACGACAGTCACGATGGAGATGGACGGTCCCAAGCGTGATCCCTGGTCGAGTTATAACAACGACGGGTGGGGTGATAATGGCGGACAGCGAAATAAATCTCCCAAACGCGAGCCTGTGCCGAAGTTTTGGCCCCGATTCGCAAAAAATAACTCCTTCTTCGTGAATCGCAAGACGCTCTTCCGTTTCTCGAGGAAGACTGAAAATGCATACGGAGGTAGGAGTATGCCATACATCCCCGCCATACTGCCTCATAAGCTTACGCATAAATCGTCAGATACATGGAACGGCCAGTCTATCCTCGTTCGCTGCTATTCGAAATCGAGAACCCCACTTCTTCAGCTGCTCAAAGATGCTCGTGAAGTATACTGCAGGAATCAGCAAATCGAATCCAACGTGCAGATTATGAATTTTGACGAAATGCGAGGCAGTTGGATAGAAGGTCGCAACAGACGAGGTCGATCTATGGACTCCCTGATCCTTGATGATCACATCAAAGCCAAGATGTTGAGGGATGCTCAAGAATTCCTCGCTAGTGAAGCTTGGTATCATTCGAGAGGGATTGGATTCCGTAGAGGCTGGCTGTTCGAAGGACCTCCTGGAAGCGGGAAAACGTCGTCCATACAAGCTCTAGCAACTGAGCTCGATATGCCTTGCTATATCATCAATGTTGCCCAGACTACCATGAACGAGTGAGGCGGCAGTATACATTGCGATGGGGACAATCTATTTACATCCATTCGTTCTGCAGCTACAGTCTTAATACAGCACTAAGAGACGTCCCGTCAAGAGCCATAGTATGCTTGGAAGACCTGGACATATGGGCTTCTCGAGTCAAGTCGCGTAAGCTTAAAGATGACGGCATGTCTCGAATAGATACACACAAGGATGCTTCAGACTCCTCAAAGAAGACGGAAGGGGAAGTCGGACGTGCCCTGCCTGACCAAGACAAGGCCTTCCAAAATCGAAATGATCGTGACAGGCTTGACGATCCATGGGGCTCACCGCCCAGGAGAAGAAGGTCTTCTCATTCCACAGGATCAGGCGTCTCGCTCTCAGCTCTCCTCAATGTAAGGTGTAATGGGATTGAGCTTATACCAGTTGCTGATGAATAGTCTTAGGCAATTGACGGTCTGGAAGCATCAGATGGGTATGCTGTTCTATGTCTGATGCTTTGGTGTTGGAACTGAGATTAGTCCGCAGTCGTCTGACCATCATTACGACCAACGATACTTCTCAACTGGATCCCGCTCTTCTTCGTCCAGGCCGTGTCGACGTTCGCTTCAAGTACGAGCGTGCTACGCGGGATCATGCACGAAAGCTCTTCATCGAATTCTACAAGGGCTGGAAAGCCAGTGATGCTATCGAAACGCAAGTCCCTTCAATGGGCAGCGAGCCGAGGGACGTAGTCGCTGAAGAGGAAAAGAATGCAGTAGCAGTCGCTGAAGGTGCCGCTGAGGTCCGACGATTGGCTGAGATCTGGAAAGGCTTTGTGGAAGATGGGGAATTCAGCTTGGCCAGCTTACAAGGTCTGTCTTGCGTAGTCTTAGTGAACGAAGTAGGCTGAGACATTTGTCTTACAGGTGCTCTGCTTGACAACAAGCGAGATCCGAAGGCGGCCATCGCCGATATGCCAAACTGGCTGCAAGAGAATCGTAAATCGGCAGGCCTGAAGAAATTTGAGAAAGCGGCCCAAGAACATGCATATCAATCAAACACATCCAAGCCAATTTTGAAGCGCTCTCCGAGTTTCTAGGTGGTCTTCTCAAATCAAATCCTGTGGAAGCACAGATATGGGTGAGATGGTGTTTACGAATGGTGGTGTCGTAATGGCTGCTCTGTAGACTGTTCAGCAAGGTTCCTTTGTATCACAGGATGCCCCGCGAAGCTCACCACTTCCTCATCGTACGCGCTGCACACATGGAAGACGTAGCTACATTGATCCGAGACCAGACGTAAAACACTGGTTCGCTGCCTCATCTGGGATACAATATCACTAATGCGAGGATGGCACCCAACCCCTCAAATCTGATCACGTCCCATCGACGTTTCGGACCGTTCCATTGCACACTCAATCGAGCAGTCGCACTGCCATATCCATCCGGCCATGCGTTTGCGATGTTCTGCTTCATGTCTCTGGAAATACCGAGTCCGGCTCCGTCCTTGAAGTCGGAAATGATAAGTACCGGGATGTCCTCGCTTCCATCGGCAGATGTACGCAGTTCGAAGTACACCTGGCCGTAGCAGAAAGACAATCCCGGTCAGCCGACAACTTGATTGCTTCGATGACTGCAGAGTACGGGTACGGGCTTACATTTAGAGTGCCTACAGTAGGTCTTGACTGGGCCATCCTGGAGAGTCGTTGATCTATACGGTCAGAAGAAACAAGGATTGAAACAAGCATTGGGACTTTCAGCTCTTTGTACCCTTGTGCACCGCATCCAGACGGAGAGTGGTGAAAGGAACGGGTGACTCAAGGGAGTGGCTTTACAAGCCAACATCAACACCAGCGACAACAAGTGAGCCTTGTAGCTGACGTTGACTTTGAGGTTACGCCCAAAATTGGACTGGACACATCGTTATAGTATTTCGCACAGATTTGTGCTAAACAGGACAAGGGGAAGGGCAGGGATGCCGCTTGCACGGTTGTGTAGAGAGTTCAGAGATGGAGGAATAGGTAGGAGTAAAACGAAGGCAGAGGAAGCTTTGTAAACTTTGGAAACCAGATTGCGGAAAAGCGGCAGAAAACTGCCATGTGGATTGATGTACTATCAGGATGAACTGGACGAATGCTATGCGTAACTTGTTGAAAAGAGATACACGTTAAAAGAACCAAAAACCCCTAGTTCACTGACCTAATTTGTGACTGTTGAGACTATTATATCCAAGGAACTGTTTGATAGCTGATTTGACTAACAGTACTATGTTACTGTCTTCTTCTTCTCCTACCACACATAGCGGAACTCTGGATGCGAATTACCAAGTTCGTCGATTTCTTCTTTTGATCTTCCTTCCAATCGATAATCCCTGCCACCTCTGTCTCGCAAAGAGTTCTCTCTCCTGTCATACATCATCAGAGCGAATGCCAAGACTTGAGAAGCGATGACGACTGATAGATTGAGCGAGTTGCCGATTGTGTATCGAGGAGCATCGAAAGGTAGATAAGACCAGGTCGCTACTACGGATCCCATTGTTCCGAGACCAATCATGATAGCTGAAGATACAGCCCGCATCTGATCTAGTCCAGCGTTACCAGCTCCCCATGCAAGCCAGAGAGGTCCACTATGTTTACGCACATCGTCAGCTTTCCAGTTGTTTTCACGCTTTACACTATATGTGAAGATACTTACGGAGTGAAGATACCGAGCGCACACAGGAAGACAGCAGCGTAGCGTGCATTGACCGATCTTGTGGCCGTTCCCAAGAAGATTGCATAACCAGCAACCGCGAAGAAGTTAACGCCGCTGAATATCAGATAATAGATAATCAGACGTGGTCACAATATTCCCTGGCGTTTACAGTGACTTACATGATGACATAGGCTCGTCGGTCATATCGCGATGCGACCCAGGCTAGGAATACAGCAACTGATTTGCAGGAACGTAAAGTCACTATCAGCGACGATATGGATTTGTAATTCAAGTAAGAGATAAGACGTACCGACGAAAGCGCACGCATAGACAGGCACCGTCTTGAGTTGGATCTCGAGCGTTGTGAAAGTGGGATCTAGCGCTCTTATGATAGTAGGCTGGAAGAGAGCGAATCCTTGGAGAGATAAACTAGACAGACCAAAGCCGAGTGCACAAGCAAATGTATTGACGTTCTTGAAAGCTCTCAGGACCAATTTCGATTTTGTAGCTTCAATGAGGATCTTGTTGCTGTTTTGTCTGATGATTCGGTTCTCTGCTAGGATCTTCTCTTCTGCATTCAAGAACTTGGCTGTACGCGGGTCATTGAAGATCGCGAGATAGGCCAGAAGACCGGAGCCGAGCGTGATGATGCCTTCGCAGAAAAAGATGGCTCGCCAACCGCGTGCGAAGGGAATGTTTACTTGCAAAAAACCGTATGCGAGGAGCCCTCCTGCGTTAGCATGAAATACACCTTATAGTCAGTACCTCTCGTGTCGTACCTAGCTTGGATGCTCGTACCTATCATGCCAGCGAGTGTCGCGGAGGAAGCGAAGAAAGCGATTCGCAAGACACACTCTCTACGTGTGTAGAAGCGACTGAGGATGACTAGATATGCAGGCATGAGGCCGCCTGAATAGAAGCGTCAGCAAATGCGGCTTCTAGGGCGACAAGCATGAGGTGGGCCCACCTTCTGCGACTCCAAGCGCGATACGAACTCCAATGAGATCGCCAAAGTTGTCAATGAGAGCCGTGAGGGTAGAGACGAGACCGAAGGATACGACAATGGTAGGGATCCAGATGCTTGCCCCGACTTTTCGAAGGATAAGGTTTGAAGGCAGTTCTATCAATGCATAACATATGTAGAAGATGGATAGAGCGATGTTGTATTGCTGGAGAAGTCATGGTGCAGTCAGTACAGGCTTAGGATCGTTGCAGCGCAATGGCCCGCTCACATAACCTCGCAGCCCGAGATCTCTTTCCATGCCTGCTACTCGTGCATTTCCGATGTTTGTTCTGTCCAAGAAGCATAGTAGGTAGAGGTAGAAGAAGACTGGCATCATGTAGCTGTTTCCCCAAGAACGTTGATCAGCGCCAGGCTCGGTAAAACTAGACGAACAAAGTATAGCACATACAGATCAAGTTTGCGTACGAGTTTCTTCTCTGCAGCGGCATCGATAGGTAGTGGTACGCCATTGTTGTTTAGCTCCTGCTCGCGCTCGCGTTCAGGCGATGAGAGCGAGGCTTCCTTGTCTTCTGCAAACTTTTCATTGTTGAAGCCTGTCATTGCAGCGAGCGCAGGTCAGGAGGAGGAAGGAGGAGGAATATGAGATGTCAGGTTCAGGAGGAGAGTCTCATCATCTGTCAGTGTCAGTCTTTGATGGATTTTGCAGTGCCAAGACAATGATCGAGGTAGGGTGTGCATGATGCCTGATAGGTTGTCGCGGAGTCTCCAGGAGCCAGTCAAGCGGGGTCCCATCGCACTTAAGGAGTCCGAACAAGTCAAGATAGAGTGGTGACAGGCAAAGTCAGGGTAGCGATCTGCTGAGAGTAGGCTGTAGGTTGTCATCATGTAGCTACAAGGCAAAGAGCCAAAGTTCAATGCCAGAAATCTCCCTGCCTGTCGAGAAACAGTCTACGGCTGTCGAGGTAGATATACATAATCAAACGCAGTATATCCCCATATACTCATCCCACATTACCACGATGTTCTCCAGGCCTGCAGGACTGGCGAGTCCGCAAGACCTGCAGGCGTGACTTTTCGGACTCTGAAAGACCGCTGGATCGCACTGCGAGAGTGCGAACATGCAAGAGTCTTACGGAAGCGATAGCATCCATAATAATGACAATGCATACTTCGGACATTGCAGACCGCGCTATATTGGACTGTCCACGTAGATATAGCTTCCCGGATAGGTTTCCGGGCAAGAAAGAAAGAGACAATTGATGGGAAATCAACCTTTGGCCTGTCCCCAACATCACTGACTGACTTACATTACTCACTCGCGCCGCTATGCTCTCCACGAATGTCCTGGTCCTCGTCATAACTCTCGCTGCAGCCTATCTTGTCCGGCTAGAACAGCAACGCAAAGCGAGATACGCAAAGTTGCCCGCCGGACCCAAGCCTGCTTTCCTGATAGGCAACAAGATTCCCCAACCATACCCATGGAGGTATTTCTACGAACTGTCAAAGACCTATGGTCCCCTTGTGACAGTTTGGAATGGGCGCTCGCCCTCGGTTATATGCTCAACTGTCAAGACGGCAGAAGCGTTGATGGAGAAAGAAGCGAGGAATACAGCAGATAGACCGAGAAACATCGTAGGAGACGAGATCTTCTCAAATGGAAAGAGGATCCTCCTGGTCGGATACAATGAGCGATGGCGTGGGTTTCAGCGTCGCCATTACCCAGTCTTTGTACAAGTATCTTAATATGATCTCCTGCAGGCCGCCTACGGAAGGCGCTCCACAATGCACTCCAGCCAGACTCCGCCAAGCAATTCAGACCTGTCCAAGTCAAAGCTGCAAAAGACACAGTCAACGACATCTTAAACGATCCTTCTAATTTCCAAAATCACATCAAGACATATGCTGCGACTGTAAGTCTCCGATCAGCCTCTCTTGTTCACTGACAAAAGAAAGCTAAGCGAGTGTTGTTATAGATCGTGGTCAATCTAGGATATGGACGACACGAAAGAGCAAGATACTCTGATCCAGATATCCAACAAGTCATAGAAGGAGCAGATCGGCTAGGACAACTGCTTCGGCCGCCTGCCTACCTTGTCGAATCTCTACCTTTCCTGCGATGTACGTCCCGCTCGCTCCCGCAGTTACACCAGCGTCCGAGTCTTAGTCTGGTGCTTCGCAGACATTCCCGGCTATTTAAGCACTCCCATCAAATGGGGTCAAGAAGAGCTTCAAGTCTACCGCAACGCGCTCTTCGAAGCCCGTCGTAAAATCAAGACAGGAGAAACACAATCAAGTTTTGCTACCTACATTACTACCAAACAAGAAGAATTTGGCTTGTCAGATGATGAATGCGCATACCTGTGCGGGTCAATCTTTGGAGCGGGAAGTGATACGTCTTCAAGTGCTATTACGATTTGTATAATGGCGGCTGCTACGCATCCTGAAATGCAGAAGAAGGTACAGAAGGAATTGGATGATGTCGTAGGGAGGGATAGATGCCCGTCTTTCGAAGACTTTGACTCGATGCCGTAAGCTGTGTCTCATCTTTACTCAAACAGTGGTCACATGGCTAAGCCTCTTTATGTCGAAAGGTACCTTCGCGCCTTTGTTAACGAAAGCTATCGTTGGCGACCCGTCAGCAGTGGAGGCTTCCTGCACAGGACAACGGCCGACATTGTATACGTATGTGGCCTTGCAGCGCATAGCATACTCTCGTCATAGCATGCTTGCTGACCTGTTCACCCACACTTCTTGGCTACATCAGGACGGCCACATTATTCCACAGGGCACGCCCATTTCTGGAAATCATTGGGCCATACATCGTGATCCTGAGTACTACGGTCCCAACGTTGAAAACTTCAACATTGACCGCTGGCTGACTGCCGACAAGAGCGAACTAAAGAGTGGGATGAAGCATTTCCAATTCGGATTTGGGCGTCGAGTCTGTCCAGGCCAACATATCGCCAACCAATCTGTGCTCATCAATACTGCAAATTTGTTATGGGCTTTCGATATTTCGAAAGAAGTGGATGCAGAGGGAAAAGAGGTGGATATCGATACGCTGGCTTTTACCAATACGGCAAATAGCCATCCTCTGCCTTTTAGATGCAGCTTCAAGCCAAGGATAGAGGGGCTCAAGTCGGTCATGGAGGCTGAGACAATGTGAAGAGGAGGGACCATATTCAGGAAGATATGCTCGGGACGCTTGTACATAGCAGCACAGCATTGGCCAAGCTGAAGTTTCCGAACGTTTCAATCCACATAGGAAAGCTTGAGGTTGCTTCTTGACAGTTTCCCTTGCGTTAATCTTGCACTGGCTTCTTCTTGCTCACATCGATACCTACATTATGGCCCACTTAGCACGGCGTCAAGTCGCACGGAGTGTGTCGACGTTACGAAGCGCATCTCAATCATGCAGCTGCGCCTTCCTGCCTGGCGTACCGACGGCATCAAGCGAAGTTCGAGCTGGCCCATTTCAGCAGCCAAGCGCAGGAAGCAGGAGGAGTTTGCATAGCAGCAGCCGCTGGAGAATGGAAGTTGGCGCGCATGAGAACAACACAAAAGCTGTACAAGCGCCAGCTGTTGAAGCAAGCCAACAAACGCAAGAATCGTGAGTTTCAGGTGTTTCAAAAGCCCTGGGACTTGCTGACTTTACGCCTTGCTGCCAGACTTGATGTTACACAGAGTCAAGATGTGTCTATAAATCAAGATGCGGCTTCCCTCCCTGGCTTTGCGCTTGAACATGCTCCCCAGATCCCAATATCTGCGAAATCCCAGCTTGCAGCCAAAGTCACCTTCTCAGCGTATTCCAAACATCTAGAGAACCTCACATTCTTCGTACAATTCGCACTTCACGCAGCCTATGCATTTGGGATACCATGTTCACGGGCTTCACCTTTGCCCGTCAAGAAGAGTCTACGGACAGTCCCTCGTTCTGCATTTGTGCATAAACCATCTCAGGAGAATTTTATCAAGAAGACGCATTCTCGGTATATCAAGTTGTACGACGCAGACTCGCAGACAGTCTCTGATTTCTTGGGATACATCACGGAAAATGGGATGGAGGGTGTGTCTATCAAGGCGAACCTGTTTGAGAAGGTCGGACTTGGATTTGGAAAGAGTATGCCTACGACGGCGGAGAGTGTACAGACACCTACGGATGAGAAGGTCAAGGAAATGGCAGAACACCTCATGAAGAGTGGATTTGGGTCAGAGGAACCAGAGGCTGAACAACCGAAAGAAAGCACAGAGGCAGTACAGCCAAAGGAGGAGACACAGGAGCCGGAAGCAGCGTCGTCATCGTAGTTCTAGATGTCAATGTGTAGTAACGATTTCATCACGTTTTCTTCTGCATACCGACATATCATGGGTCGAAGTAAAGCAGCTCAGAACAAGCCTGCCAACAAGAATACTATTGCATCTACCTCATCTGTAGCAAATGGCAAGACCTACAATGCCCTCGAACTGCTTGACCGCGCAGAGACAATCCTGAACGACAGCGGGAATATCGAATTGGCAGCTCAATTTGTCGCAAGAGCTCGTCCAGCATGTAGCAACGATGAAGAACGTATGCGATGCGATGAAGTCGACGGAATGATCGCTATGGAAAACGGACAAGAAGATCGTGCTATCGAGGTGCATTGATTTAATCGCTTGGAAAGATCAATGTTGATGTTTGGAGGGTTGATTCCAGCTATTCAACTCGTGTAAATCAGTATCCTCGACTGCGCTCCTCTATCTCGCACAACTCTCGTCAAGTCCTCAAGAGGCTCTCTCAAATTTTACGGCAGCTGTAGACTTGCTGAGCAAGAAAGTAGACTTGCAAGGAGGAAGTTACTCTTCTTCTATTGCAAATGGAAAGGATAAGATGTGGTCTGAGACGGAAAGACAGACGAGGGCGCAAATATGCAGTGCTCTCGTCAGTATGACGGAGTTGTATCTGACAGATTTATGGTAGGCTTGACCCTCTCTCTCTTGAGAAGTAAGCTGACAATGTAACATTGTGTGCAGTATGGAGCCAGACGCGGAAGCTCGCTGTGGAGAGTACCTCGACCTAGCTTTACGAGTGGACGCAGGCGCCGATCTCAACTCTGAGATCTATAGCACTCTAGCATCCGTGCGACTCTCTCAAGCACGCCCGCAGGAAGCGCATCAAGCTCTGCAGAAATCCTATTCGATCTGGGCAGATTTACCACCAGATTCTCCATTCATTCCTTCATACGAAGCCAGGTTGAATCTCGTCAAACTCTTCATTGAGAGTGAAGATCTGTCGAGCGCACTTGATATCTTAGATGGATTGGAAGAAGAAAATGACGAAGAGCTTGAGATGCTTTACCTTCTCGCATTGGTGAATTTCATGCAAGGCGAGAAAGAGCAGCAAGATACAGAAACACAAAAATCAAACTTTATAGATGCGAGGGAAACGCTGGAACGATTCTTGCAGGTCTCAAGCAGGAAACCGCAAGATGAGACGGATCCGGAGATGATGCAGCAGATTAAGGAGATGATTGGAAAAATTGAGAAGGACAGAGGGATTACGATGAAACATGTCGATGAGGCGAACCAGCTGGCTGCTGCACGACAAGCGGAGGAAGATGGGCAGGACGATGGCTGGGTAGATGAGGACGAGGAGATGGCATGAGGGCGCACAGTCGGCTACAGTTCTCCAACCGAAGTAACGGATGTGGTCAACATGGTCACAAGCATACTAGCAAGAGAGCGAACACAACGCATCGCTAGACGAACGAGCTTCAAGGCACATCGAAGCGGGAAGCACACCCTCTCGGGCCAGCTCGCAGCTGCTTTCCTACTATCGGAGGAATCTGGTGCATGATTTTCACTGGTCGCTTCGAAGGGCAACAGACTCTACAATGTCTCTTCGAATGCTTGGCTAATACCGTCAGCCGGCTCCATCAAATATACACAGACACCGTCATACTGTAGCTATAGCTTCTTGGTTGCTTAACGTCTCGTAATCCTTGCTATGCTATGCTAGTCTCGCCTGCTTTCCGTTGCCACGCTTTAAAGCAAGATTTTCTGTTGTCTCGTTTGCTTTGCCTTTCATCGCACACCTCGAGCTACAAGATGGTTAACTACTGTGGGCAGCAATTGTGGATTGCGTAGGCTACGGGCGCTGACCTTTGGTACTGCCCTGCCAGACGATGAAGTCGAGATTGAGGATATGAGCTGGGACGAGGTGAAAGGCGTGTATCACTACCCATGCCCATGCGGCGACCGCTTCGAGATTACAAGAGTATGCAAGAACCTGCTTAAGCTACCACAAACCAGCGCAGGATGCTGAGGATTTCTGGATCTGATTGCGCCTGACAGGCCCAACTGGCGGACGGATTCGACCAGGGAATATGCCCAAGCTGCAGTCTTGTCATTCGCATAGTCTACGATCAGGTGTGTAGCCGCTCTTGAATCTGATGGTTACGGAAGCCAGGCTAAGCGTTGACATTCCCTCGCAGATGGACTTTGAAGAATACGCTGTTCCTGCTGCCGATGAAGGCGGGACCTCAAAGGAAGTCAAGCCAGAAGCAATCAATACAGCCAGAAAGACCGTCGCAGTCGCTGCCTAGATCAAATAAAGTGAAGCACGACGAGGGTTTCCCTCACTTAGCAATACAGGCATCTCCCTGGAAGTTACAAAGTCGTATGGCATCACACGATTCGTTAAAGACTGGTCTACCGTCGATGGAGCTTATGGCTATCCTGCTGCTTTCGCGTTTCGGAGCCCTCCTGCGATACAGGCTCTTTCGTCAGCCCTCAGGCAGTCAGGCAGGAATGTTCGCCAACTCATGTCCAATAACACTGTCCTAGTAGAGTGGACCGCGTTGGAGAAGGTACAGGGCGAGGGATATCAAGCGGCTCCGATCTCGCCTCATGCAAGCTGGTTGGATCAGACGTTGCAAATTCCGACTCTCAAAGTCAACCATTTTTATGCAATATTCGATCCACGCGGCGAATGAGTCAAGCCAAAATAAACGCAATGCTCGATGGGTCTCTCCGACCGGCCAGATTCTCGAGTGATGATAGTTGCTCTCATACCTGCGGACCTTACTGTGCTTTCTTGGTACAATGAGAAATAGATAGTAGTGCAATTCTTCTTTATAGTCGAATGTAGCTGTAGGAAGAGGACAGGACAGGACGGAGCTAGATACGATGGTGCCAATGCGAAAGTGCTGGGATGGGTCCGCTTATGGCACCGGAATACGCGTCGTAGCATTGCTGATCAAGTGACACAATACTCCCTCTCGCTACCTTCCTTTCTGTGCTTTTCACAAGGGGAATCGCCTTTGTCCCTCTATCAATGCTATTCAGTAGCTCCCTCTCTCATCTCATACTTCTACTCTCTACGGTCACACACACCAGTGCATACTATATCTTACACCTTGAGCAAGCCCACGAACACAAATGTCCCGCAGAGTCAGCAAGACACCTTCAGCTGCTAGTGCTGGCGACGGAGGTCGTCGTTCCAGTCAAACATCCAACGGCGCAGCCTCAACTACGCCGGGTATACCGATTAGCGATGCGACATTGACTTTTACTGGTCCTCGTACGATGCGGGTTTCCTCAAACAGCTCCCCATCTCGGGCAAATCGAGGCCTCGAGGGAGTCTTCAAATAGCACATCTGAAAGCCAAACTAATAAGATACCACACTGGGAGTATGTGGAAGTCGAGTGGACCTATCCTAGTTCAGGAGTTCGAGCTTGGGAAATATCTAGATTGCGTAGCCCTGTTATGATGTCTTCAAGTCAGGCTGATATTCGACCACCCTTCCACCTGGTTTCTACACCTACTAAGGTGTCAAGACTCGTTCGTACGAGATATGATATCCGAGCAGATGGAAATCGGCTGGGTTTCGGCAACCTCGTCTGGTGGGCTCTCGTGCATTACAACGCTGCTGGAGAGGAGCAACTAGAAGTTCTGGATCTCCCTAAAGCTGGCAGTAAGAACGATCGTTCTGCAAGTCGCCGTAGGGATACTGGTGCAGCTGGCTATTAGACAACAGGGCCTAACCAAACTAAAGATCCACGTTGTCGGTTAGCGTACCTGCCTTAGAAAATTTGTACACTACTGCTTTACTATGGTCTGACCGCTGAGATCTGGTCCCTCTTGACTCTGCACCAAATCGCTTTCTAGCTATTCAACCATGTCTACTTCTCAAACACATACCGCTGGCACTACTGCATCAACGCAGACCACTTCTGGCGAAGCTACCGGCGCTCAAGCAGGCAATGCCATCAAGAGCGCGTACAACGCTGTTCACGGTGGACTAGAGAAGCTCGTAGGCTGCCCAACACGGCAATAGTTGTGCAAGGACTCATTAATACATGATGTCGCAGCGCGGCGAAACTCTGGCTGCAGCAGATGCTGCTGGCGACGCCGTGTCTGACAGGCCGCAAGGATCATCGGCTTCACGCACAGAAACCAGCGTACGTCTAGACCTAGCATCAGAGTTGATGTGATGGAGCTGATAGTACCTTTGTACATTACAGGCCGCTGTCGCACAGAAAGGAGACGCCGAGATGAACCAGGGAGTCGCTGGATTTAGCAGGTAGATGGCCGCCAGATGCTAGACACAGTTCATTGTTGTCGCTAAGATACTCTCGCTACCTTTCTCGTTCCTCCCTCACCATCTGCAATACAATCATTTCCCCCTATCTTTCCCCTATTCTCAGCATGCAAGGTAGTCGCGATGGTGAGCTGCATCAGCCAAGCGACACCAGCAGCAGTAGTCCAATCTATGGTCGTCCGCTGCCCATTCCTCCTGTAGAAACCGCTCAGTATTACCAAACGCCTGCCTTAGCTTCCGGATCAGAAAAGCAGTCCCTCACACCACCGCCAACCCATCCTTCCCTTCTTTCTAGCTCTACCTCATCTACACAAGTACATCCTATCCATCATGTCCCACATCAGCCTGCCCAACCTGTAGAGCAGCCTGTGACGTCACAGCCAGCGACAGGAGGAATAGAGTATCCAGCTCCTCCTGCTCGAACAGCTCCAGACAGTGTTATTAACAACTCTTTCAACGATGGAAGGGCCATACCAGGCCAGACTGGCAAAATGCTGTCAGAAAGCGGTTTCGGAAAGCTGAAGTCGTGCGTAGATTGCATTTCGCGCCTTCAGTGCTTTGCAACTCGGACTGATCTATGTGATAACGATGCAGAGTTCTTCAGTCAGCTAATGGAACGATAGAGAACTTGAGGAAACAGTCTTTGGCCCTGGCAGATTCGGCTGGAGAAGCAATAGCGGATCGCAAAGCGAGTAGCAAGGCAACAGAAAACTCGACACGCTGAATGGAATGGATGCGGGATTCGGTCTCAAAATCAGTTTGTAGCTTGGCAGTACTACGGCAGTTGAAGTGAGCCTCTGAGTTTAGGGTCTTTGTGGGAGCCTCAGCAAGACATTATTTCAGTATTTGTACCCGTTTCTCAAGTTGCAGGTAGTCAAGTAGTCTCGATAGGTCAGATCGGGCTGAATTGTAGCATAGGGAGAAAGAGTCTGAAACAACATGGACCAGTCAACTGAAATGGTACTATTTCACACAACAAAGTCCGCTGTTGCAGGACGAGAAACCCGAATGAATGGGTAGAAAACAAAGTACGGTAGTCTTGAGCAGAGACAGCGTCGCTGTAGGAAATCTGGCAGGCCTTCACGTATTCTGGCGCTCAGCGTTTCTTCGGCTTGATCACAAAGCTCTCTTCGTCTTCATCTTCGTCATCTTGAGCTTCATCTTCGGAGTCGCTGCCAATGTCGATGATCTTCTTGATCTGCTTCACATCGTCTTCGCTTTCTCCACCAGCGTCTTCATCATCGTCATCCTTGTCCTGCACGATGTAGTCATTTATCGAGTCATCTCCTCCATCGTTATCGTCATCGTCATCATCGTTTGCAAGGCTGAAGTCCTCCTCCTCTTCGCTACTGTCGACATATTTCGCTCGTGAAGCCTTCTTTGGTTTGGCAGCGGGTGCGACAGACGCAGACTTCGCTCGACCCTTGGCAGCGGCAGGAGCTGGCGCAGCAGAGCCCTCCTTCTTTGTCTTCGCTTTCGGAGATGCCTGCATAGCTTTGACAAGCTTGCCAGCTACTCTAGCGGGTGCCTCGCCATCTGCAGCTGCGCTAGTGGAAGTCTTCGCTTTGGCCTTAGCTGCCGCTGCGGCAAATGCAGCTGCTATCGTTTGATTCGCTTTGGCTGCGGCGGCGGTCTTGCCCTTGCCTTTGCCCTTTCCGGTACCACTCGCTTCTTCGTTCGCTGCAATTTGATCGTTTTCGAGAAGAGCCTGGCAGGGAGAAATTGTCAGGAAGGGAAGGTGAACATTGCAGAAGAGTTTGGACATACCTTCCACTGCTTCTCGAACAGATCCAAGTCAATCTCCCACATGCGCTTGGGAGTCAACTGAAGTACAGCTGTCAACTCCTTCTCCTTTTCATCCCGCTGAGCCAACAATTTGCGGGCCTGGAAGATAACGAAACATCAATATCGACTAAGTCTGTGGATCGAGAGTGTTCTCACCTTGGCGGCAGTCAGAGTAGAGATGCTCATATCCAATAGGTAATCATAATCACTGAGGGAACCGGCATTTGCACCAGCATCTTCCTCCATATCATCATCGTCATCGCTACCAGCTTGCATAGCCTCAATTATGACCGATGCATCTGGATCTGCTGCAACGACCGCTTTTTTCACCTTAGGGAAAGGCTTGAAATCCAACTTTCGCAAGTCGCGAACGATCTCTCGAGTTTCACGGCCAGAAACCTTGATAGTACCTTTGATGAACATCTGAATGAAGCGAGCTTGATTGGAAAGTCGCTCGTAAGCCAAGGTCAACTCGGCAGCCAGGTGTTCCTAATTGATTCGTGCGACATCAGTGAACGGATCGTGAGCGCTGTATAAGATAGACGAACCTTTCGCTTCATATAGTACGACAAACGAACATCGTAGAAATCGCCAATGATCTCTTCAGGGCTGGTATACTTCTTGATTTTGCCATTCACGTCAAAGCACACCATGTTACTGGTAGCAATAGACGACGTCAATTTGAGGGCCTTCTCGACACCTTCCTTTCGAACAGCTGCTTTGCCTTCGACCGTCAGAGTAACGGTAAGATGGACAGCCATGTCTGTAGACTGGGAGCTATATTCCTGTAGATCGTATCGGCTTAGTTACTGCCTTTTGGAAAAGGTCGCAAGATGAATGTTTGCCTACTTTGACAAGCGCTGGCTGTTTCTCAGTGCCAGTGCTCCAGCCCAGTAGTAGCTCCACGTAGGCGTTTGTCCAGCAGCGAATGGGAAGCTCAAAGATCTCAACAGTCTCGTCGTCTGTCATGATTGCAACACCCGTGGTAGTGTAGCGGCCAGGTCCATTCTCCTCGATTGTACCCTGGTTATTTACCCCTATTAGCGCTTTCGAGATGGATAGACTTGAGCAAACTTACTCGGAATCCTCTGTACCATGGGTGCATAGTCTCCATTGGCTCACCACGCATCTTCTTGCGAAGATTAGCGATGATGTCTGTAGGATTGTAGTTCGGGATGGCAGAACTCCATCCCGTACCGATACCGTCTGATCCGTTCACCAAAACCATAGGTAGGATAGGCATGTACCAATTCGGCTCAATGCTCTGACCATCATCGTTCAGGTAGGTCAAAATAGCATCATCTTCTCTATGGAAGACTGTTCTTGTGATGGGCGCCAGAGCAGTGAAGATATACCTAGGAGATGCATGATCTTTGCCACCTTGAAGTCGGGTACCGAATTGACCGTTCGGAAGGAGAAGGTTGAGGTTGTTGTTTCCGACGAACTGCTGTGCCAGACCGACAATAGTACCAGCGAGAGACTGTTCACCGTGGTGGTATGCACTGTGCTCTCCAATGTATCCGACAAGCTGGAAGACCTTGATTTCGGCCTTGATGTTCTTCTTGAAGCATCCGAACAAGACTTTGCGCTGACCGGGCTTGAAGCCATCGACGACGGAAGGAATGGATCGCAAGTTGTCGGCCATCGAGAAAAGAATGAGTTCCTTGTTGACGAAGTCGCGGATAGGAACCTCTTTGATCGATTGGTCCAGGTATGTGCCAGGCTAGGTTGGCGATTATCAGTGCATGCTGAAATAGTCATGGCGGTTGGGTGCTTACGACGAAGCCTCTCAGCCATTCCTTACGATCGTCGGCCTTCTTCTTGTTGAATGCCATATCGATGAGCCCTCGGTCTTCATTGTTGCTCGCCTTGAACTTCAGCATGTGGGTCTTCAGATCCGAGAAGTACGCTCTAGCTAGATCTCTATCCGAAGTACCCAATCCCTGATAGTACTATTTCAGACATGGCACGTTCAAATATGTGACATCTACTTACCTTGAAGTACTTGATAGTCCAGCCGCGCCCATTCTCGTTCTCTTCCTTCCAGACTTCGTACTCGGGAATTGTAAAGAAGGACAAAGCCTGCTTCTTCTTGGTAACTCGCACGATGGGTGTAATGAATTCAACCAAGAAGCCGGGTATTTGTAGAAGTCCAGGGAAGTGGAAGTCGAGCCAGTTGATGATCAGTCCCTTGATGTGAGACCCATCGTGATCCTAGAGAAAGAGATATAAGCTTTGCTGAGCCCTGCTGAACGCATAACAAAGCATACCTGATCCGTCATGACCATAAGTCTGCCGTATCTCAGAGACTCAACCCCACTATACGCTTTCCCATGCTGCAATCCCAGAATCTTCTTCAAGTGCTGAATCTCCACATTATCCGTTAACTGTTTTCCACTAGCATCTCTAACATTGAGCAATTTTCCTCTCAGTGGGAAAACACCATAAGTGTCTCTTCCTACGACCGCCAGACCTGAAATAGCAAAAGTCTTGGCAGAGTCTCCTTCTGTGAGTATCAGGGTACAATTCTTTGCATTCTTTGTACCGGCATGGTTGGCGTCGTCTAGCTTGGCGATGCCCAGCATGCGACTTCGCTTGTTACCATCGGTCTTCTTGAGCAATTGATCTTGTTTGAACTGAGCAAAGTTCATGATGGCATCGAGAACACCAGAGTTGGAGACTGTCATACGACGACATTGTCAGCGACAGTGACGGTAAATTGATCAGGACGGGAATCTAGCTTACCCTTCTTCAGGAAGGCTTCGCCGACAGTACACTTCGAGCCGAACTTCTTCGCTTGCAGCGTCATATTCTCCTTCGTCTGCGAGTCGAATTGTGGGTTTTCGATCAAACAGTTGATGAATACCCAAAGGTGTGATTTGACAGTAAATGGTTTGAGGGTAGTGACTGCCTTCTTTGCCTTCTTCGAGATACCCTCAATGATACCATCTACGATTTGTTTCGAGATGTAGTCGACGTGGGTACCACCTTTTGAAGTAGCGATAGCGTTGACGAAAGAAACTTGTTGGAATTGACCTTCAGAAGGCGCAAAAGCGACTTCCCAACGATCCCCAAATTTCTCGTAGATGATGGGGACTCTGGAAGAACCATCTGCAGCTAGTGTACCTCCTGGTGAGGCTCCAACAGGTACTTCCGATCCTTCGCGAGATTCGTTGTCCTCCTTCGCTTTTCCTTTGCCTTTGCCCTTCTTCTTAGTGGCAGCTACTTCGTTGACAGCTTTCGTGTACATCTCGACGTACTGCTTGAAGTTCTTGATCTTGAGCTTCTCGCCATTGAGCTCGACCTTGATACCAGCAAGCGTTCCCGCCATGTCGTAGACACGCTTCTTGAGCAAAGCCTCGATATCATCATCCAGACCTTCAGGCATGCCGAATCGCTTGAAATCAGGTCTGAAGGTGATCTTTGTCCACTCCTCTCCCTTCTTGTTGTCCGTAATCTTGGCTTTACCCATTTCTCCCATATTCTTGGTCCAGGTCTGCTTGTACTTCTTGCCATTCTTCTTGTCCGCCGTCTCGAGAGTAAATTCGAGAGAATAGATGTTGGCGAGCTTGGCACCATAACCGTTTCTACCACCAGTGACCTTCTTCTCGTCATCATCGTAGTTTGAACCGGAGAGGAGATGACCGAAGATAAGCTCGGGAATGTAGATCTTCTCTTTAGAATGCATCTCGACAGGGATACCACGTCCGCTGTTGTAGCAGGAGATAGAGCCTTCTTCACGGTCGATAGTGACCTTGATCGCGTCCATAGTAGGGTCATTGCGCTGCAACGACATGACTATGAGTGCGGGTCCGTCCGGTCGCAACAACCGTATTTACCTTGTTATCTGCAGCGTTCACGAGGATTTCATCGAAGATCTTGTAGAGACCAGGTACAAACGTGATGTTTCTGCCGAGCGAATCAGCTTCATTCCGTATCGAGAGAGCATGTACCAGCTCACCTGTACACCATCGACTTTGTAGCACTGTCAAAGACCCACATGTCCTGAGACTGCGGCTCGACGGATCCGATGTATGTATCTGGACGTTTCAAGATATGGTCGATTTGGGAGAGCTGGCAGGATGTACATCAGTATAACTGCCGTGTAGTGCTTGATACAAGTCGCACAACACACCTTCTGATAAGTGTCGCTGACCGACTTTGTGCCGGCTTTCGCTGTTGTTTGTTTGGCAGCGGCCTTCTTGCTCGTCGTAGGCGCGTCGCTCTCAGGCTCAGAGTCGAGGTCCATAGCACCCGCACTTGGACGGTTCTCCGTGTCGCTATCATCGTTGTCATTGTCATCGTCATCGTCCTCATCTTCGTCAGACTCGACGGCTTTCCTCTTCTTTGTAGCCGCAGCTCCGGCTTTGGGCTTTGCGGCAGCAGCTACTTTAGGTTTCGCAGGAGCTTTCTTGGGTTTATCAGCGGTAGCTGCTGTCTTCTTTGTCGTCGTTGTTTTCGCTGGCGCTTTGGCAGTCTTGGATTTCGCAGGGGCTTTCGCTACTGGCGACTTCTTCGCCTGAATGTATATGATAACAGATCAGAGTCTGCTCATCAGAAATCCAGCATCTTGAGTCGCGCCCGCACCTTCTTCGCAGGGGGAGGGCTGTCGGCAAAGTCGCTGCCATCGTCTGAGCGGACGACGAAGCCATCCATCGAGTCATCGTACGACGACATCGTCAGTCCAGTGGATTATTCGAAGTTGTTGGAGCAAAGGAAAGAGACGAGAATGCTCGAAGCTCGAGCAGCTCGAAAGGCCAACGTGATCGAAAAGTAAACAAAGTGGAAAACGCGTAGATGACAAAGTGTCAGAGGGAGAAGAGAAAACAGAGATAGTATTGTAGTACATTGCATACTGCAATATATGCTATACTGCTTACACGTACAGGATGGTTTAAGGAATTCCAACCTGATCTCAAGGCAGCTTCTGCCGAGATACATACTTGCTACAACAACTCGTTTACTTCCAATATCAAAACCAATACGTTCGTAAACATGCATTGCTGATACTGAGAAAACTGCTAGGAGAACGAAGAGATGGTGTTTTGCTTAAATCGTCTTCCGGTGTCGTCGGAGGCTATGAGTGCTGTACTCTGTACCACTTTTCCCCTGTCTTCATCTTGATGTATGCTTGTCTTTGCTGATGATAGTCCTCGTCCATTTGTGAAAGCGTTCGGAACTCGACAGCTGAGGCGTGAGATAGCACATCCGGATCAATCGTTCGTATTTTGGCTGTCTGGGAATAGGTGTCTTCCTCTCCTGCTGCCTCTTTGCATGCAATTTCGATGACATCGACTTGTGCCGACACTTTCGATGCTAGACGGGCGATCTCTGCATCTGGCGAGCGGACCATCGTCTTCCAAAACAGCTCGTCGCCTCCGATCCACAGATCCTGCTTCTTCAGCAAGCCTTTGCTGTATGCGTACTTGATAGTGTCGGCCTAGAGCACGTCCATCAGCCCATATAACTAATGTCGTTCACAGATCTTTGACTTACAGCATACTCGTAAAGAATACCATGTCTCGGATTACTCCATGCATATTCGTCGCTCTTCATGTATGCTATACTTAAGCACTTCGCCCAGTTCTGACTTGCAAATGCGAATCTGCCTTCACTGCTGACTCTCAAGTCCTTCGCGATGCTTCTAGCTTCTTCCAGCGTCAAGAATCCGAATGCGTACGAGTCTCGGATACCGTAGTCGAGCCTGTCGGCACAAACTGCAGGTGCGTCCAACTCTAGTAAGGGATAGTTGTGCTCTTCAAGTACGTCTTCGGCGCTCTCGAAGTGTCGACGTAGAATGGCGGGTACTTCGGTTTTGTTGCTGTGGAAGCACATGAGGTGTGAGAAGAGTGCAAAATCATTTTCAGACGATGTTACACCTACAGAAACTCCATCTTGTCCTCTTCATGCACGACGTAGCCAAAAGCTCCATCGACAACGTGCGACAAGGCCGTGTGCGCGACATCGTGAAGCAGTGCTGATGCTTGAGCTTCTACTGATCCATTTGCTTGTCGTACAAGCAGCATGGCTCCGACTGAGTGTGCGTATCGAGTGACAGGCGGCGAGGGCGTGAGGCCAATGAGGCCGGTAATGCCATGCTGGAGGACGCTCTTTAGGCGCTGGATTGGCTCTGAGAGCAATAATTCGATAAGGGGAGCCTAGAGTAATATGAACATCTTCAGTAAGAGAGCTCTCTTTGGACATCAACTCATCGTCACACTCACCTCTGAGATGATGAAGTCCCCATAGATTGGGCAGGAAATAGCAAGGGATTTGGGCAGTGATTCGTGGTAGGACGATGAGGACGTTGCAGAAGTAGGAGTGACCACAGAAGGTGCGACTGAGCATGTACTGCCGTTGAGCGCCAGTCGCATAGGATTAGGGGTGGCAGCCTGGCTCGTCGAGGCGTGAACAGCAAGCATTTCCGGCGTAATGGTGGTGGTAGTTGGGGGTATTAATGAGTGTGTTATGTGTGCTGTATACGCTTGCGCAACACAACCGAAAAGAAAGGTCAAAGGCAATCTGCAAAATCCTGACAGCGACAGAACCAAATGATCGAACTCCGACCAGCCGGTCGTAACTGAGCGTCATGGTCTGGCTCGAAGACAGCAAGTACTGCATTACTGTATGTACAAGTCAACTATGATATGTCTAGAATGTGTGGGCGAATGAGCCGACAAGTATCTATCCCAGCCATCATCTCACGCAGGATCCGTTTCTTCATTAGCTTTCTGCGTCAAATGATCATTCTTCTTCTTCTCAAGATTCGCTTGCTGCCTCTTCTGCTGCTCGTCTCGCTTCCGCTGCTTTTCAGCCAGATATTGCTGGCGCTCAGCTGATTTAGAAGTGGGCTCGGCTGTATTTGGCGTGCTTGCGCCACTGTTATTGGCAGTACTACTTGACCGAGTATCATTGGAGTCTATGATGATTGTAACCGGGCCCTGCAAATCGAGCCATATCAGCCTTGATCCTGTCGCCGAATTGCTGTGTTGACCTCATTCGTAAGAGACACGTTCATCCTACGTAAAGAGATCAGTAGGTGCTATCGCTCTGTCTGAAGTATGCTTACATGGCTCCGAACTCTCCATCGAATATCTTGCTCTTGTCGTATTCTTCGCCCATCCGCCGCAAGAAGGTAGTATAAAAATCCTTAGACTGTCCGCTACCCTGAAGAGGACAGGCAGATGAGCTTCAGCATGTAGAGACCTGACAGTAAAAGTACCATGGCAGAGTGAAAGTCAGGTTTTGCGCCCTTCTTGGCAGAGGCATAAAGAGTGAATTGCGAGACTGTCTCATACTCAGCGACTGTGAGTTGATATACTCGGAGGTATGCGTACCACAAAGCACTTCACCCTGTATGTCCGTAACAGATTGTGCCCATTGCTTTTGCAAGGCCTCTTCTGTACCCAGTGGAAAAAGCTTGACACTTGTGATAGATTTTAGGGCTCAATAGGTAACGGAAAGACTGCTGCCCACTGCAAGATCTTCTTGACTATATATTCCAGGTCCGCAGGAGCATCATCTGCACGAAGTTACGCTTATCAGGACCGAGAAAGTAGAGCAGGAGAGCCTATTCACGGACTCGTAGATATCCCAATGAGACACATTAGGCCTCTGCCCTGCTCAGCTCGTCAGCCAAGGAAGGTTGCCCGATGTCCGAAGCACTGACGATGCGAGATATCTCTTTCCCATCGACTGGAAAGCGAAGGAGACAGGAAGGAGAAGGTAAACGGGGAAGGGTAGTCAGTGTGAATCAGAGAAGAAGCTAGAGGGTCCAGATATACCGACGACAGAAGCCGATAAAACTGGTCAGAGCTGTCAGCGGTCGAGCTCAGCGGGACAGGCGTATTCGCTACGGTACCTCTTTGAATGACCGCACGCATCGTTCGAAGCGCCAAAGAAAAGCGAAAGAAGGAAGCTACTTGGCAAGAGCAAGAGCAAGCACGTGCAGAAATTGGGAAGAAGCGATACATAATCCATGTTACTTTAGTCCTTCGTTAGCCTCCAGGGCTGTTGTCATAGCGCTACAACGTTTATCATTATCCCTAATCCTAATCAAAGCTGCCCGAGCTCATTTTATCAGATCTATCTATCCTAGAAAGGTCCAGACTGGGTCTTGCGATTGTTCGCGCGACCGCAGAGGAAGCGAAGGAAGTGCCTTATCCAGCGATGCTGTTGGGCAAAGAATCTGTTCTATGCTTTGTTTCCTCTTGATTTCAGTATGAGCAGGTCTTGGCTCGAAGCAGCTGTCGAAAGGTAATTGTCCAGCTGACCACGCCTCCACGTCCTGCATACGAGTAGCCGTAGGCTGCGTGGGTGCCTGCTTCTGTAGATTGACCGACGAGGCTGACTTGCGGACTTTCTGCATCCAGCTGCTGACTTTGCTAGACGCTGTCGTCCGTAGGTCAACCGATGAGCTGGACTTCTTGACCTCCTTCAATGCAGCCCGCCTAGATCTGTCTGCTTCCTCCGCTGCTCCCCATATTTGCAGTAGGGTTGATCGGGTATCCAACTCAGAGGAAGGAGCGTAAGAGAGAGGAGAGGGGCTATAGCGAGGTCGTCTGTCTGTCCGAGACATGCATGGAGAAGGAAGATCGTCCATTGGCTGTAGCATGACTTCGATAGCTGAGTCCGAAGGGGAGTATAGGCTAGCAGCCTGCGAATGTACGGAAGAGATGGAAGATCGGGAAGAGATAGTGGGCTTCATAGGAGTGGACTCGGCACTCTTCAAGTGCTCATTCAGATTGAGGCGGCTTCGCGAGCCTTTGAGCTTGATAAGCTGGGTAGTAGGTGGGCCCTGGACTCTGCTAGCGATAGGACGCTTGCGATCGAGAATACTGGCTGAAGAAGTAGAAGCCTGACTCGTAGCAGTAGTACTGTAAGAGGCGGAGGAGAAAGTAGAGTAGGAGCGAGCCATGGCGGCATCGTTGTTTGTGCTATCGAAAGCGGAGGAGCTGACGCTCGACGCAATGGAGCATAGGGAAGGCCGTGTGCGCATCTCTGGTGCTACAAGCGCTGGCTCAGGAGCTTTGCCTGCGGGAAGAAGTCGTCAACACCAGTTGCAGGACGTATTGTGGGTCACCTTGCACTCACCAAGACCGACCATGGGTACAAGCCAAGCGAACTCTACAGCTTCCGACAACGCCTCTTCAGCTGAAAGACCCTGTTGAGCAGCGGAAGCGGCCAGCATCTCGAGTTTAGGGGAGAGGAGGTGTAGGCAGGCATGGGCAGCCAGCTGAATGGGCGAAACACTGAGATCCGAAGGTGTTTCGAGACCGCACGACTCGGGTGAAGACTCAGTCTCAGGGAGCTGAGCTTCTTCCTCTGTAAACTCTACTTCGGAATTTGGGCTCCAGTACGAAACTAGATCGCGGACTTTGATGGTCTCGGCAGAGACGAGTCTGCCCTTTGTTGGCATTGGAAATAGGTAGTCACCGCCAGGTTGCGAGTCTTCAGCAGTAATGGTCTTGGTGCTGCAAGAGCGGGAGGCTTCTGATGTATAGGCGAAGCTTGAAGGAAGACCTAATCCGAGGCCAGCGTTAGATAGCATGTTTTGAACTTAATGTAGTGTAGGTGAAGAGATGATAGTAGGTATGAAGAACGGAAAGCAGAAGCAAGAAGGGGTACATTCGAACAAGCCGGTACTTGTAGACACGCAGCAGCCCGGCCATCCTCAGTCGTCGGTTCCTCGCCCTGTGCCTTTCGTAGTAGCTTTGTTAGCATGATTAGAGTGTCGACTGGCTGGTATGGCGAGTCGAAGTGGATGGCAGCGGACTCTTGCCAGAAGAGGTCAGAGAGGCGGGTCGCATGGCTTCTCACTCATTGCTGCCAGCACGAAGGCTAGGAAGACGCTCCAGTTGACTCGATATCTGCAAGCAAAGCCTTGTATGGCCGCAGCCTGGTGCCAGCTCAATTAGAGGCTCCTCGAACGGCCCAAGATCTCGCGAAAACCGCTGGCTTTTCTGGGAGTTGCCAGGATCTGGAGCATAAGTGTATACGAGAGCATAGTGCTTGTTGAAACTGGCGATAATCTGCCCATGACTTCACAGTGTCTGTCAATGCCAGAAGCCAGACCTCTCGCTCCTGGGTTTCTTGGTGACGATCTCGGAAGCCTGTCTGCAAGCAGCTGCATGGACTGGACTGGACCGCTTTCAGGTCGTGACTCGAGATGCTCCTCTACAAAAGCAGGTGTGAAAGCATCGAGAGAAACGAAGACACAGCTCCTCAGTTCTGATCCGCCGACTCGTCCGTCCGGCTGCCAAGCCTGATCAGCTTTTATCAGATTAGAAAAGGTTCATCAGATCAGAGACTTAGCGCACGATTTGATCCAATCAGCCAACTCTGCTAGTGCGGACTTCTGCCTGTAGATCCCGATTCCCACTCGTCCCAGGCTTCCTCGTCCTTACAGAGTTGAAGAGACTCGGCACTGCACTTTCTTCTTCTCCTCCTTCTTCTTGTTGCATCTTTTCTCATCCTCCCTCTTCCCGTAGTACCAGAGCACAAACACTCATGGATAGCGTTCAGACAATTCAGCCTCTGGCTCTGCATCGTGCACAGGCTGAAAAGAATGATCGTCCGGATCTGTCACCCACCAAGTCTCACTCTACAGATGAAGAAGCTTCAATCATCGACTCAGACTCCGCCCTTGTCACGGCCAAGTCCAGAGGCGTCTTCGATATGGAGATGCTTTCGGCAAGACTGAACATGAAGTACAAGATTGCCTTGTATGGAGGTTTCGCACTTCTGGCATATTGCTTGTCTCTCGGTATGTTGCGATACTTTAGAGACCACCATCTGCTCAGCGCATTCCTGGTGACAGACCAGTCAACGAACAGGACTTACTTGACCACTGTAAGCGTCACCTGGCTAACTTTCGAAGTATTAGCACGCCTTCTAACTTCAAGGAAAGGCTACATCAGTAGCATTTTCAGCACACTCAACCCTGTCGACCGTCACAACTCTTCGATCCGTCTTCCAAGCTGTATCCCAAGTAAGCATAGTACGCATCAGCCTCAGTACACTAGACTGAGTCTATGGCTAGCCACCTATCGCTAAAATCGCCGATGTAGCTGGTAGAGTAGAGGCATACTGCCTTTGCGTCTTCTTCTATGCCCTAGGCTACGTGATTGTTGCCGCCTCCCAATCTATCTACATGTACGCTGCCGGGAATAGGTGAGCAGTCAGCATTCTACCTCGTAAGTCTCTGCTGAGCTTGCTGGCCTGGCAGTATCTACATACTTGGCATTACTGGCCTATTCTTGTTACGTGAGTGAAGGCATGTGTATCTACGCAAAGCGGTATGACTGAATTGGGATATCCCTCTAACAATTCTTAGAGAACATCATCATCTCCGACATATCGTCCCTTCGCAACCGTGTATTGTGGACCATATTCCCCTCGATTCCCGGCGCTATCAATACCTGGGTCGGAGGTGATGTCGCTGCCGCTATTCTTGACAAAGAGTGAGGTTATCGTCGAGCCTTTCAACGTCCACATCTGATGCGTAAGTTCTGCCAGCCCAAACAACTGGCGATGGGGGTAAGCAGAACCCAAATACTCTGGAAGCCTACAGGAAGCTGACTACATCCTCTAGGTATGGGATGTTCTGTATCCTTACTCCAGTCCTTGCGATCCCAATCATAGTCATACTGAGTGCGGCAATGCGAGTACGTAAGAGCGATAGAGACTATGTCAAACCACCGCCTCGTTTGCAAGCAACGTGGGGCAAGACACTTCGCTCTTTATTCTGGCAGCTCGATATAGTCGGGCTGCTTCTCTTCGTTGGTGGAGCCGCCATGCTTCTCGTTACTATTACGCTCGCAAATTCGAGGACCGCAAGATGGAGCGATGGTGAGTCTTCCCTTCCGTCTAGACGTTCAGACGTTAAGAATTGATCGACTCCCTCAGCGCACTCTATTGCTCTGATGATCATTGGCGGGATCCTCTGTATGGCCTTCGTTTTCTGGGAGCGTCTGGGTGCAAGACATCCTCTTATTCCATTCAAGCTGCTCACGAACAGGACTGTCGTCTGCTGCTTGCTGATAGCATTCTTCCATCCTCTCACTGGTGGCATTGCTGGGTAGGTTCTGTGTCATAAAGCCTTATGGTCGTAGTCCACCGACAATGACGTGCTTTGGCAGAGGATACTTCACAACCTTCTTGCTAGTCGCTGCTGAGCAAAGTAACAAGTCAGCAACCCGTCTAGGGTTCCTGCCCTCATTCTCCGGAACAGTCGTAGCCATTATCGCCTCTTTCGGCATCAGATACACTCGCCGCCTTAAGCCCTGGATCATCCTTGGCTTTTCAGTCCAAACACTCGGAGTCGGCCTTATGATTCGGTTCAGACAGTCTACGAACTCGACGACGGAGATCGCGGTGGTCCAATGCTTGAGAGGTTTCGGTGTCGGGTTGATCGGCTTCCCCGTGCAGGCTATGATTCAGAGTGCTTCCAAGCATGAAAGTGCGTACCCATAAGAGTCTTGAATAGCTGAAAGCAATGCTGATGGGGCCCTTCTCGATCGACAGACCTCGCTGCCATTACTGCTGGATATCTCGTCGTCTACTATCTGTCATCTGGCGTCGGTAGCTCGATCGGAGGTGGTATATGGACAAATCGTAAGCTTCGGTCTACGCTATAGTCTTGCCTTCTAACCTTATCGTCTATTTCTCGTATAAACCTAGTCGTTCCGGTCAAGATCAGTGCCTACATGCAGAATAATACTTTGGCAGCAGCTGCCTACGGCAATCCAATCGGCTTCATTCGACAGTGGGCACCTGGAACGGCACCACGCATGGCGCTCTCGCGAGCACAAGATGAAGCACAGCGCGTTATCGTCATTGTGGCTACCTGCACAAGTTTCTGCGCGCTGTTGACCAGTCTCTTTCTGACCAACCCACTTCTTCCTGATACACAGTCGTTGCCTGAAAATGAGGATGTGGTTATGGCCGGAGCACCGAGCGTTCCTTCTGCTAAGCGCGTAGAGGCGGATAAGTCAGAGAAGTAGAGGTGTGGCAGTACATGAGAAATGGATGGAAGTGAACGAAGGGAACTGAATAGATGGAACGACGGAAAAGCAGTGGTCGATTATGCTGTAAAGCAGATTGCAGTTGTTTGTAGCAACAAATGATTACATATTCTATTAGTCTATAACGCATTCCCACTCATTGGCTAAGAGAGGGCGCTGTCGTTCTCCTCGTTGGCGTTATTCTCGACTTTCCGTTGCGTCTGTGTGTAGCGAGATCATCAGCATCCACATGCACAGGGTAGTTAACCTAGACTCGAACTCACCCCGTCCGCATGCCTAACAAGCACAGATCCGTCCTCTAGGCCAAAGAAGGCCTCTGTCGCCATATTGCAGAAGAGGCCGACCTCCACTACGCCTGTGAGCATCTTAATCTCGCGCAGAAGGCTGTAAGGATCCCTCATCCGTTTTTCGTTGAAAGGTGCATCAATGACAAAATTGCCGTTGTCTGTGACCACTCCTCCGGCTTTTGCTATGCCTAACCGTAGTTTGGGTCCTTCGCATCCTTCCAGTTTGTTTAGCTTCCCTAGCACACTTGCCCATGCGAATGGTGCGACCTCTATCGGAACACCCTGCTTCCACTTCTGACCAAGCACTTTGCTGTTCTTTCTCGCGTCCGCTATCAGAATGAAGGTCTGGGCAGCTTCTGCCAGCACCTTCTCTCTTAAGTGAGCGGCTCCACCTCCCTTGATTGCGTTCAATTTGTCATCGACCTCGTCTGCGCCGTCCAGCGTGACATCGATGACGGGGAATTGATCTACGTCTCCCAAGTTGAGTCCGCCCTTGACGATGAGCTCTTTCGACTGAAAGCCAGTGGGTACAAACCACCTGTCTGCGTTTGCTTCTTCTCCTTGCTGCACTATCCGGTCCACTACATACGGGACCGTTGTCCCGCTGCCTATTCCGATGACTTTGTGATGAGGCAGAACATGAGCATCAACGGCGGCATAGGCTGCGAGTCTCTTCGCAGCTTCTATCTTGACGGTGACGGGCGGCAAAGGCGTCGAAGTGACCGTTTTGTTCGATACGACATGCGGACCCGCTGAGAAAGACGGGCGACCAGACGAAGGCCGCGAAGATAAGGGGACCTGAGTACTGCTAGTCATAGCCAGCGTAGAAGTGTTCATGATGACGGGAAATCTCGATGTTTTGCGGATCCAACGGGCAGCTTGTTGCGTCTTGACCGATATCATCCAAGTTGTAACACTTTCAAACCCCCAAAGTCTTGAAAAGCTTTTAGAACCTTAACCTGCTGCAACAATGCATTAGACTTCTGATTTCAAGACTCCTTTATGCACGCACTTCGGGAACTGCCAGCTGTAAACAAGCAAGAAAGACCTAAATCACTATGGCCGGCAAGAAGCGCGATGAGCCCGTAGAAGAGGTAGAATGGGAAGTAAAGGTAAGTGTTACATGCTACGGCTGCGAAAAAGAGCGATGTTTCTGACTGGAAAATGCAGGAGATCCTGGCGGAAAACGTAAAGAAGAAGCTTCTCAAGATCAGCTGGGAAGGCACTGATAGCAATGGCAAACCGTGGGCTCCTACATGGGTCAATCAAGTTTCTGATATTGCTGGAACCTGGGCGCCAAACTGACCCGTGACTTGCCTGACAGGAGCCATATTCGTGCGCGTCTCCCTTCCTGCTGCAGGAATGGGAAGAGAAGAAGAAAGCACAGAGCGAACATGCACATCGGAGAACTAGCAAAGCTGCCCTGCAAGTACGCAGGGAGAGATGTAACCGGTCTGGAAGATAGCCCGATCTGACCATGTTGCATTCGCTGCTTGGACAGAATGCGGCCATCGTGCGCAATAAGAGCCGGTCCAAATCCCGCTCGTCTTCTTCAAGCTCGGATGGCTCCAACTCGGAGCAGACGGAAGAACCTACGCAAAGCACCCAAGAAAAGCAAACAGCGTCTCCCATACCCGTCGTAGAAGTCATCACCAAGAAGCGCAAGAGGCCAACCTCCGTGGTCTATCCAGGCGTAGAAAGCGGTTCTTCATACGTGCCCACTTCGCAGTCGCAGACGACGGCCACGACAAGCACTAATCAGAATTCGACTAGCACCGATTATAATAGTTATGACATCGATTCTGCGGAAGTTGGCGCTCTCCTAGGTACTAACCTGTTCTTGCCGACCTCAATGGACGATAATTCTATTGATGATAGTATACAAGTCAAACCTAAGAAGAAGAAGAGAAAAGTAAGCTTCGGGACTATCAGCACCAAACGGCACAGAGACAGGGATGGCAGCGATGATGCAGAAGAGCCCGAGGAAGCAGGAGATGAAGAAGAGGAGACTGTGGAAAAGATACCTAGTTCCGTCCCCGATCCAGATAATGACGACTTCGAAGAGTCTTCAGGCATGCAACAATCTCCGGACGACGATGTGGGAAATCGAAAGGGCAAAGGCAAGCTTGTCCGATATAACGACAAGAAAGAGCAGGAAAGGATAGCAAATCGTCAGAAGAATATGGCAAGACGAGAGAAGCTCCAACAAAAGAAGACAGAAAGGAGAAGCAGAGGAGAGAATGTCAGCACAAGCGAAGACGACTATGCTCTTCCAACGAACGGGGATCCATTAAAAGGCAAGAAGGGTCGGCTTTTGAGCCCTGATACGAGGAGTGGGAACAGAGACGCCGGCAAGAAAGCTAGGCAGTCGAATCAACAGCAGCGACCCTCACCGCCTTTAGGTTCGCTACCAGCCAATCTTCAACCTCGAACAGCCAGTACAAGCAAATCAACTATCTCTGATGCGTCTACAACTAGCACAGATGCCTTTACAGCCCTTATGGAGCATACAACGTCTGAACATGCGCCGTCTTCGAAAGATGAGCAGCAACGCAAATCCGCCAAGCGGCAAGAACGCCAGACTTCACCCGAGAGGCAATCGCGGTCTGTCTCAGATGCGCGCACTACAGTTCAAAGAAAGGCAGACAAAAAAGCCCGCGATATTATAGCTTCAGCTTCTCCGGAAAGACGCTCGGCTAGCCTCGTTGGGGAGGGTCAGAAAGCAGCTAGCAAACAGATGCGAGCACCATCGGGTCGGGGAGACGCAGATATAGCTGGAGTGGAGTCTCGTGGGCCACTGCCTACCTTCAAGAAGAGGCCAAGGCCATCAGCATCCAAGGAAGGGCCTTTTGCGGCACACGAATCTGACCCTGCGGAATCGCTCTTTCGTCGCGACAAAGCTAGTGCTCCAGATCCAAATGCGTGGCCGGCTGAGGTTCCACTCATCAACAACGAAGACGACAGTCTACCAGACTGGGATGGCCAAGCAGACTTTCAAGATAACGATTTTGCAAACGAATGGCCCTTACCGGCACCATTAGCTGTCGGAAATCGAGAAGACTCGTCTACTGTCATTGTCCCCGACTCCCAACCTGGCAATAATACATCCATACAAGAACAGCCTGTTGCGGGTCCATCAGATGAAGTCAGGATCTCGCGTACTCTGCGTCGAGTATCGGTGCCGGAACCAGAGGCATTCAGACCTTTCCTTCAACAACAACGCAACGAAGGTCAGCCCAAGGATCCTTGGGGTAGTCAAGACACAGAATCCATCGGTCAATTCAGCTCTCAAGTATCAGCACCCGAACACCGTCGCTCAGGGTGGCCTGCATTGGATGAGCAGAGAACCCGAAACCCTCCAAGGTCTGACATGTACCAGCCCAATGAAGTGCCTACATCACTTCGTACTGTTGGGACTAGCAGTACGAGACTGCTTTCACAGATGCCACGGCCTCGCCGACCGACCGTAGATCAAGCCAATATTGAAAGTCCTGCGGAGAGGCGTCTGAGGTCGAAACAGCTCCTGCAAGCTGCTGCAGTAGAGTCTAATGAGGAAGACGACATGGACGATGATGCGCGTACACATCACGACGACAACATGATTTCAGAGTTCTTGGATATGGAGAATATAGATAGAGACGGTCGAGCAGCGCCGCAGGATAATCACAATCAAGAGCTTGAGACTCTAGAGTGGCCGGCTCAACCGGACAATGCCAACCATATCGTCGCGCCGGCTGCACAACCCAGTCAACCAGCACAAGCCCTAATTACCGTCTCCAAAGGCATGAAAGATGCTTCGACCATGACCGACAGCGTCATGGCGACGACTCCTGCTCAAGCCGTTGGTGTGCCACAAGAAGAGGAAGGGGATTCAGTCATGGAGGCAATAGATGCAGGCCCGGTCGTGCTGGAGACGTCAAAGAGTCTGAGTATTGCCAACGCTAAGCTCCGTAGCTCAACGCTCTTGACGGATGCCGATCTCAAGATGGAGATATCCATCTTCTTGGAGGCCCCCGAGTACTATGCTATATCTGGTCGTGCCCTCACCATGAAACCAGTTTGGGAGATTGAGCTTGAGCGGGAAACAGATGGCAGCAGCTGGCACATGGTCATCAAGCCGGCAGAGACGGCGTGGGTATTAGAGAAGCGGCAAAAGCTCAGACAGCACGCAAGTGGCTCGGCCAATAATCCGAATAGCGTAAGGTCACTCAAAGACATTCGAGGTCGAGGCAGCTGACGCCTTCCTTCCGCAGGCGTATACGAGTCTTCTAGCCCAGTATGAGAAGCTCACGGAATCGTATGCTACCCTTGAGAAGAGTAGCGATGCATCTATTTTACGTATAGGAGCCCTCGAAGCCGACCTCAATCACATACGCGGAAGGCATAAACAATCAGCTGAAGAAGCCGACCGACTATCTATCGAGAACGCGAAGTTGAAAGCAGAAATCCAACGCTTAACACAATCTGTCGAAACGGGTGTAAGGCAAGTCCAGCTCTTCGTTCAGGCGAAAGAAGCTCGCTTAAAGGAGGAGTTGGCTCGTGCGCAAACAGCTCTGAGCGTCATGCAAACGATGGCGAAAATGGCGGATCATGACTCCATAAGGCAAAAAGCTGCTCGTACAGAAGAACTCGAGGCCCGCGAGCGGCTGAGGCTGCAGAACGCCGTACTTTGGCCTGCGGTCAATCCGATAGCAGTACCGGCCGTCATAGCGGAGCAAGCGCATGACCAAGCTGCCTCTGTAGCGGCGCTTAATGCACAGTATGCCGAAGACGACGAAAGCGAAGACGAAGACTTCAGAGCCGGCTCTTCGAGTGACGGCAGAAGTAGCCCCGACGACACAAGCGACGAGGACTTACCTGCGGGCGCTTTGGTAAACACTCAGTCCAGCCAGCCATCTCCTCAAGTTATGGAAGTACAGGGCTCAATACTCCAGAATCCCATAAGCGTCGATGTCGCTTTACGTTCGGTGTTAGATCATGCCGAACGCGCTCTCGAACAAGGGCCACAACTGCATGAAGCCATTCCTCCTCTCTTCGACGGGATGCTGCAAGCCATTGATCCAAGTGTAATCGCTCCGGCGCCAGTACTTCCGGAGCTGCAGGTGTCCGTCCCTGTGATCTCGGTTGCTGAGCCGATGGACACGTCTGGCGAGACCACTGAAGTCACGGCAACCTCTTCATCACATCCGCTACTCACCGAAAGTCAAAGCCAAAGCTCATCAGGGGGCCGAGCTTCAGCCAGCTCCCAAGCTCCCAGATCAACGTCTTCACAACATCTGGAGACTGAAGATGTACTGGAGCTTGACTCCGCCTTGCTCGATAGTCAGGATGCGTATCAATGTCAGATAGGGTTTGCTAAAGGCCGTCTGTGCGGCAGACTCTTCGATTCTCAAAAGGTCAGTCCCCTCATCCTGCTTTTAATCCGCGATGTGAGGTGTTAACTTCTTCTGCTAGTCTATGTACGAACACTTACAACAGGATCACCACGCACCCGACTAGGGTATGAAAGGACAGTCTATGGGTATTTAACGTGTTGTTGACACAAGTAGAAATTGCGAGTGCGTCTGTTGTTGAATGTTTGTCTAGTATTTCGGCAACTGGACTCGACCTCCTTCTTTGAACCATGTCTGAAGATCCTCTGTGATGCGAATTTGACAGGCCAGGCGGGAACTGTCGTCGGCTCCGATTGCATATTCCAACTGGTCCTCCTCTTCATCGTCAGCTTCCGAAACTGGCGGAGCCTTTTCATTATTGCTCTGTCGCAGGTGGATGTGACAGGTAGCACACTCGCAAGCTCCAGCACAGGTTGCTTCGACCAGCTCATGGCGCTTCAAGGCGTCCATGATGGTCTCGCCAGCGAAAGCACGTATGGGTTTGTCCAGAGGTGCGTCATCGAATGTCTGGACGGGGAGATCGAACGGCTCGCCCAAAACAGCACTCCGGGTTGTTTGCTTTCTGCCTCTCAGCAAGGACGCCATATCTATCGCATTGGCCGATGACGAGGCCAGCGCTTTCAGAGCATCGCCGTGCAGAGCGACTTGGGATTCGGCAGACATCCCCGATCTTCCGCGCCATTTGTCCCACCAGATAGCGGAAAGTGCTTGCAAACCTCGAGTCTGCTTCACCAGGTAGTCGACAAAAACTGACGCATCGCCTGCCGATAGAAGACCGTACCTGCGATTCTCACGTTCAGTACAAGTATTGGCATATCCCGAAATGCTCATTTACCAGTCGCCCGTCGATGTGAAGCATGTCGCCGCAAAGCGATGACCGCCGATGCTGAGCAGAGGAAGTAAGGCTTGAAAGCGGAGCTTGAGTTCGCAATGCACTCACTGTGTCACACGATGCACGCGAATCGGCCCTTGACTGTCATCAAAAGCTTGTGCAGCGTTGCCCAGTTTGCGCCTCTTGACCTGTACCACTAGAGCTTCGTAGAACGCGGTGCCAACATCTCCACATCGGCAGTCTCGCGCTCCATGAGTGCAAACGAAGACGTCTATGACTGAATGTGCCATAGTCTTGGTCAACGCTTTCCCGAATGACGCTTCTGCCGAAGACGAGGCAGGATCCAGGGTGTCCAGAAAGTGCTGCAGCTCTCCATTTTGCAGTGTTTTTTGTGACAAGGCTACAGGAAGGGCAAGGCGATCTGGGTATACGACTGCGCCGTACTCTTCTTGACTTTCTCGCGAAGGCTGCTCAAATCGCGAGATTTCCTTGCTCCATTGCTCTTTGGCTGTCTTTGTCAAAGTATGCGTAGCGTCTGTGACCGCGATCCCAACATCTCTGGTCTTGAGAATCTCGACAATCTTGCGATAGACATCAGAAACGCTTTCAAGATGGGACGGAAGGGTGTTGAAAAGTCTGCCCGTGAAGAGCACTAATGATCTGCTACACGCATCAGTACAGAATCTATGCCAAATGTTAAGCCTTACCTAGCAGTAGATGGAGCGCTCCCAGCAAGACCAGCAGAACTGGATGATCTGGATTTCGAGGTCGATAGACATCGTAGAAGAGCCAGAGTCAAGGCCGATGCTGATACAGGCTGACAGTGCTGATGGGTTAACCTGCCAAATGCATTTGGGCGTAGCTTTCGAAGCATTCAGCGAATTGGCATGGCGCAGAAACGCCCGGACTCCGCTTGAGACTTGCTCGCGAGAAGGACCGTCCAGCTCCATGAGCTTCGACACCTGTGCGACCTAGAAGCTCGCTGCTCTGGCGATGTGCAGCGTGGCCAGTACCCTTGAAGAACCGTTTGACTGCAGGCTATGCACTTTTTCAAGTCTCTCGCAGAGCTCCCAATTCCCTGATCTCCACCTACATCTCATCTTCTGCCTCTTCACGCCCAGTGGTAGCACTAGAACAACCCTCCTTGACGCCCAGCACCAATGGCCGCCAGAAGGCACAGCACTTCATCCGCGATTGCTCCCGTTGCCCGCGACTCACGCCAGTGCGAGGGATACGGTAGAGCTAGACACAACAGTTCTGCTACTCCAGGCCTGCGCAGCTTGCGAACGACCGATGGACAGTCTCCCGGGCTTGCCAAAGACATCGCCAGACTCAAGAACTCTACGATGCACAGTATAGACATCTCAGGTCTACTGGATACCTTCATCAACTTGAGTCAAGCATCTCTCAGCTAAGACGAACAAACGGCTCCCTACCCATCCTAAAGCGAGGTATCTGTCTGGCCCTCTCCCACGTTGCGCACTTCGTGGAGGGCGAAAACTTCAACATCGACACTACTATCACTGGCTTGACGCAGCTCATCGTGTTCGATACCGCTTGCCAGAGCTTTGGCATATCCCGAGACAGAATCAAGGTTTACGATCCCTGGTTTACAGAAGTTGATCGAGCTTTCTTGCGCAAGCTTGGTTTTGATGCACCACAAGATGGATTCGGGGACAACCTAGCGCCCATATTCCCTGCCTTGGAGGAGCCTACCCTTGTCTTTCACCCCAAGCTTATCCTGCCGGCGCTCTTCTTGGCAAACTTTTCACCTAAACACCTCGCAAATCTGGTCTGGCTCGATGGAAATCAGCGTTCGCATTCGACATTGTTCGGCAAGGCTATTACGGAGGGACGGAGGTGGGTAACCGCTTTCAGAACGACAACTTACCTGGCTAAATAACGTGCTTCTAGACGCTGGGCTGTCATAGACACGCGAGTTGCCGCTATTTTCGAGCCATCCAAACGGAGCGGTAAGCCGCCACAGATAAATGTCCTTAGAATATGTCGCCTAGACTGACTCAATGTTTATCAGCCCTAATAGCATCGTCGCTTGCATTACCCAATTATCACTTCAACATCCATCGCAAATGCCAGAAAGCTTCTTGTCCAGAGTTCCTGAAAGTCGTTGACAATGAGCCTTGGAAGGTCGGCGAACAACGTCTTCAGGATCACGGCCTGAGTAGTGCCGCAAGCACCTTGTACTGGTGGCCGAAGAAGACGCTCGAGACGCTACCAGATCAGTTCTGGCAAGTGGACCCTAAAACGCGAATTAGGTGCTGGTAGTGAGAACTTGTCCGAAATATCGTTAACGTGTGTTGAAGGGAACTGCATACAATCCTTTTCAACTGTGCTGCGCCTCTTGTCTTGAATGTTGTTGCCGACCAAGTCGTCAAAGACTCATTGGCAAGTTCTGATAGTCAAGCATAACGGGATTTGCAGGAGGACGATATGTTAGTGCGATACATCGTGAACACGACTACATAGTTCTCAACGCCTGTGCAGTGGCCTTTGCGAGATCATCCAGGTTATCATGGACGATATACTTGTTCTCGCAATAGCACTTGATCTCGCGGACCTTTGCGTACTCTGGGTCAGCGCCGATGATGACTTTGTAAGGTCGAGATGCTTTCGCAGCATAGGGGACTGCCCATTGTCCAAATTCGACTAGTGTCATCTGGTCGAAAAGGTTAGCGCCCCACACTCGCTTGCAGGGAAGATCAGCGAGACTTACTGGGCACAGAGTGAAGCGATGGAACCAAAAAACCATGACCACGCTCTTGCCGAAGTGATCAATCTCCCAGTTGATGAGCTCTTCGAAGAGATTGCCCTTAGGCAGTTCTGGCCTGACAAGAGCGAGGTTGGGCAGACCTGGAAAGTGTTCAAGCTTCTCGGATATCTCCTTTCTCCAGTCAATGGGAGCTAACATAGAGGATCTGATCAGCAAGACATTACCGGACAAGGGGGCTATTGCCTGACCTTGGACACCGCCTGCCAAAAAGACAAGCTTTTCGTTAGGTCGTAGCGAGATCGACTTTAGAGGCTTGCCGGGAGCATCGACTTCAGGGTAGCATAACCTGTTCCTTTGGCCGCTGACAGGTGGATCGAATGCCAGTTTCAGGCTGGAACCGGTACTGCTTCCGCTTGATCCGCTTGAACTCGTACGCTTGACGGAAGCTGGTCGATTGGCTGTATTAGTACCTCGATTGGCAGTGATGCTTGGCAGAAGACGTTTGCTTCGCTGTCGTTCAAGCTTGGCCCGTCGCTCTTCTTGCGAGCGGGGTGTGTCTTGGCTTGGTCTGCGTCGTCCTGACATAATGTACGAGTAAGATCTGTGGTGAGGAACAAACTGGATGTGAGTGTATGTTGTCTGCTTAGACGGACGCGAGAGAGGAGATCTCGAACAGACATTTTATACCCTCCTTCGAGCACAGCCACGATATACCTACTTCTGAACAAGGGGTTCTGCGGAGACGGTCGTTTCGGTGATGGCAGCCAATCAATGAGATCGTCGCTACAAAGCAGCAGTCCCGGGTTGGAGAGTGAAGGGCGAGCATGGATAAGCAGATGGGGTGGCAGAGAGACGCTTAATCGAGTTGAAAAGATAGAGGAGTGACTATATCCAACATTGCAGGCTAAGAACAGTCGATCGATCTCTGTCGATCATTTTGTTTGTGCTAATTGAGTGCTACATCGACATACTTCGGGAGACTGATCTTGCCTTGGAACTATAACTGACTGTTTATTGCGGATCTGTTTCTTGGTGCAGACACGTTCGTTGGGTTCAGCGGAGATTGGCGACCATTCTCTATCATGCCACTTCTCTCAAGAGTTCCGATTCTCTTAGACATGCTGTCGAAAAGTCGTCCTGTAGCGTCTAGTACTCTGTTTGACGCTACGATCTGTTGAGGGTGATGTAGATTAGCTCAAAACCGAATCTTCAAATCAGTAAACTGCTTACCGGCAGGAAAATATAGAAGAAAGGGCCTCTCTCATACCAGAGATACTGTGCATCTACGCCGTGTCCTCTTCTCTCTCCTGAGAAGATATATCTCAGGGCCTTAATAACGCTCCCACTCTTATCCTGCTCAATCTTTAGGTTTTCAATCAATTCCGCCGAAATATTCAATTCATTGACAAGCAAGGATATCTTGTCATTCAAGATCTCAAACTTTTCTTCATTGTTTAATCGGATAAACTCTTCTTTCCTTTCGTACGTCTTGAGTGCTTTGTTGAGTTTTGTCAAGGGTACATCGATTCCTTCTCGCAGGAGCTTCACGTCCTTCTTTGTAGCATGTAGTCCTCTTAGACTATTGATTTCCTCCTGCATATTTTCGACTTTTCGCATTAGAAGAGAAACGGTAGGCGTAGGATAGTGAACTTCGGACTGTAGGAATAGACTTCGTTTCTTGACTAGGGAGAAGAAATGCGTCCATGGCTTGACTCCGCTGGCTAGGACAAATAGTCGAACATTGTAAGGGTTGATATATCGATCCGGATCGCTCAAAGCGCCTTTTACGTAGTAGAGAAGGTAGGATCCGATGAGAGGTGATACGACACAGAAGATGAGAGAGAAGATTTCTTTTTGTAGTAGTTCCGACTGGGCTGCTTTGCGACGCTGTATTACAGCAGCGGGCGTGTCGTCATCTGTATGACTGAGCGCATACGTGGCTGCATTGATGCGACGCGTTCGAGATGCATAATACAGCTCCCACGGTACTGAAAAGTTGTACATTACATACGTCAGCTTGCTTCTGCAGGTCTGAGGTACCGTAAGGTGCCTAGCTTACCCCGCACAACTTGGTAGAGGTAGAAAGCGACCAGCAGAAGGATGAGAAAGTCTGTCCAGGCTGTTGAAGCGTATTAGCTGATAATTTAGGTAGGGCTAGTCTCGGAAATCGCACACCTTCAGCGCGTCCATGCAGGATTGCCCCAAGCGGTGGTACGACAGCGACAATGAGAGGAAGCTGCGGAAGCCAGTATAAGATCAGTTACTTTTGAAAAAAATTAAAGACCGTACGCCAGCCAGGCCTTGATACTATCGCTGCGTGACGAACGCGACTTACATAATGCAATCCGCCGAAGCTCTCTTCAGGCTGCATCTTATCTTGTTCATAGATCGCATCCTTATCATCATATTGCGTCTCGTCGCTATCTAGCGCCTCCTCTTCTTCATGATCGTCAAGATGCTCTCTGACGGCTTTCAAGCTGCTTCTTCTTCGAGATGACGAGCTCGGACGTCGTTGTTGTGCTGCACTTTTGTTGCTGCTGTTACTTGTGCTTCGCATATCGCTATTGTACGATGGTCGCTTCTTCTCGAGAATGGGACTGCCGCTGCTGCTTGAAGCCGATCCGTCATTGCCTGAGGTCTGACGGCGTGCAGGTCCACTACCAGAAGCTTGCGAGGCCATCGTACAGTCGCAAAAGCTGGATGTAGCTTCACAAATGTGTAGACGTCTTGATGGTGCAAAAGCAAAGCAAAGCAGAACGTAAAACGCGTACGCATGATGCCCGGTCCCACCGGCTATCGATGTTTACATCAATGAAAGAATCGGTCGACCATCCCAAGATGTTTGCATAGAATGCTACAGCATGAAGTGAGCTATCCGAAGTCATATTCGAAGCAACTTGTTGCTCCTAGCCTATCGAAAAAATCTTGAATGAAGCATTGCCCATTGCTATGATAGTCGTCGAGTACAGCTATAGCACGGCTTGCTGTTGACCAATTCTGCTGTCGTAAGTTTGCCCAACAGATCGACTCTTCGAATGATAGGTGGTAAGACCGATGGCAAGCGAACTCCTAGCGCCCAGTTACACACGCCTAGCGAATTGACGTTTCCTGTTGTCTGCATGGACAGCTGCAGCTTCCCCTAGAAAGTGCAAACGAAGGTTGCGATCAGCTGGTCTTACTGGACATTGTCCAGCCGATAGGTATGTCACAGAGGACAAAGAAGGAGAGAAGGCAGACGGATGGTGTGTACGATCTTTAGAGTGAGCTGTTAGAGTGAGCTGTTAGAGTGAGCTGTTAGAGTGAGCTGTTAGAGTGAGCTGTTAGAGTGAGCTGTTAGAGTGAGCTGAAACTATTTTCTACTTGGGTGCAGTGGGACCGCACGACTTCATGATTCAGGCGACGAAGCTAAACGCAATCGTCAGACGATGACAGTGATTGTATCCGTAGGTAGGCTGCTTGATTCGCGAGCGGTGATATCTACGATCAGTGGAAGCCTGTGTGCATGTGCACCTTATAGTGCGTTGTGTAAGGACATCTTCCGACCAGCATGCCAGGAAGCTTTGAAGGCTAGATCGCCATAAATGATTCAGACGTAGAGTTTGTTATGAAGTGTTTTGGATCAAGATAGCGGGAGCGAAGCCTGCTCCATAAAATCTGGCGCCCTGAAGCTACACCTGAACACGGAAAGTGAGTGAAGGTCCCTCTTGAAGGCCAACGGGTTAGCTCTAGGAAATCAGCTATGAGACCAGCAAGTGTCGAAGGGAGTGAGCTTCAGGAATGAGCAGCAGATTCTGAACATTGTTACGGCAGCAGAATTAGCATGGACAAGCGAGTTCAGGCAGCTCAAGGGAAAGGGGAGGATGAGGACATGTCGACCTTCGTAGACGAGGAAGGGATTGTTACACACAGCCTCGGCTTTCGTATCATCTGCCAAAGCTGAAAGCTTCCGTTGCCGATTTTGCCCGTTTTCGCTCGCAGATTCGGACTCAGGCAGGCATTACTTGCTTGCTAAAGCAGTGTTAGGAAAGTGTACAACTTATGTCAGTGAAGATTCTTTTAGCTTATTGGTTTCTCGAGGTCTGCCAATTTCTTCCTTCTTGGGTTGGGAAAATTGATCGAAATTAGGGGAGGTCGAAGTCGAAGCAGGAGGAGGCAGCGAACGACTTGGACACACAAACATCAATCACTTCTCCCTCTTTATTCCTTCAAGATGTCGTCGGCAGCACAGGTGGATAGCAGCATAAACAGCGAAGAATGCTGGGCAGAATGCTGAAAGAATTGCTGGGATTACGCAGGCTCCTACGTTCAAGAGATTTGTCGAAGTCGGACGGGTAGTGCTCGTCAACGATGGCCCATCAACCGGCAAGCTCGCTGTCATCGTAGAGATCATCGACCACGCGAGGGTGCGGTGGACTCAGCTTGAAGAAATCCTGAAACCATTGGCTTAACGTGATTGTGATACTAGGCCCTCATCGACGGACCCGAGTCATCTGTCCCAAGACAAGCTATCGCATACAAGAAGGTCGTCCTTACTCCTTATGTCCTCAAGAAGCTACCACGAGCAGCAGGCTCATCCGTCGTCAGCAAAGTGTGGAAGAGCAGCGGTGTACAAGACAAGTGGGAAAACTCGGCCTGGGCAAAGAAGAGAGCTACACAAGAGAAGAGGAGGAACTTGACAGACTTTGAACGTTTCAAGGTCCAGATCTTGAAGGCTGAGAGGAGAAAGAGCGTCGGAAAGGGTGCGTCTGAGAAGACTGCTAGATAGACAAGCAGGCAAGACACAATCTGACTGTACCTGTCATCTTACAGAGCTCAAGAAGGCCAAATCATCATAAATTATGTACCTCGACAAAGCCAGCGAGCGACCTTGGACAAGACGCGAATCGACACCCCATCTTCTGTTCGCAACTTTATAGATCGCAAGCAAAACCAAACCTACGACTCTTTCAGGACTAGCGCATCGCCTACTTCACCCGCGGAATGCTTGTTCAGGAAATCTCGTAGTCATCACACCCTCACCCCAACCCTACCCTACCTTTTCTCGCCTTCTGCCTCGTTATTTTCCGTCTCGTTGTGTGAAGTATTCTATATTTCGGGTGGAGATGCAACGATTGACGTCGAGGTTCACTCTTGACCGGACTGTTATTCCAAGATCAGCCTCTGCCGGTCAGACAACTAATCCGAGATTCTAGAATAGCTAAACGGCACATAACAACAGGTTATGCACAGCTTACTCATTTCAGAACAAACCCACTGGCGGTGCTCATCGACACCTGGGGTACGTATAACACCCTGATGCACCCAGATATGCGCAAATAAAATCGGGCAGCAGTTATGACGGACGAGCCAGCCTGCCATGTCCGTATGAGTAATGGCAAGGTCGGAGAAGCAGATTGAAGCAGGGATTGGTTTCATATTGCACCTGAAGCATTTGCTAAAATACTCATACTAATGCAAAGAGACGTTTAACTCCGCATCACATATTCCACACTAGCAGCGGGCACAGACTATAGAAGACTACGGCTAGACCTGAGTCTGAAAGCAAAGTGAAAGAAAGGAAAAAGGCTAAGAAGTATGAAAAGCAGAAGGAGGATAAAGATACTACTGATGGAAAATATTATTTGATATTCGTATACTTTGAATATGTGTTGTTGTTGTCTTTGGCTCATGCCTTCTTTGCCAGATCGAGCTTGGTAAGCTGCGAGCTAAGGCTATCGAGCTCTTCTTTCTCGTTATTGCTGGCTGCAACAGGTACGACGACCAACTTGCTTCTTCCCCCAATAACATCCGCGACTTTCTGTCCATCTACACCCTGCTTGTTACTACCTGCAGAAGCAGGGACGATAGACCTCGTAGCTGGTTGTTCTCCAGCAAAAGCATCCCAGAAAGCGCTCGACAATTTCTCGAATAAAGTCTTTGTAGCTAATGCTCCAACATGTTTAGCTACTCTCTCCGACTCCTGTACCGGATCCACAGTGGTAGAAGAAGGAGAAGGAGAATTGCCGCCTGCGAAGAAAGCAGGTCGCAGGCCTGATGGCAGAGCATTGCCTGACTTCTGAGCTTGTTGCGTAGCTTGTATACCAGCTACGTTGTGTGCAAGCTTAGAATAGAGCTGGCCTCTGTAATCTTGTAAACTGTCATTACGGAGAAGAAGGAAGGGATTCGTCTCGAAGAAGGAATCTCGAACTGGATCATTCTTCTTGGCATTGTTGTTGCTGTTGTTGGACGAAGCAGCGGCAGCGGCTGCTGCAGATGAGACAAGTTGATCTCGTAGGAAATTGACTTGAGCTTCGTTCAAGCCATTAAGAGCTGGATTCATGTTTCCTCCATATGCAAACATGTTTGAAGGGTTCACATCCTTTTCTCTCTTTCCAGCAAGCATAGAAGATGCCGAAGATGGTGAAGGGAAAGAACCAGTCGGAGAATTGATATTGATCTCTGGTACGAAAGTAGTGTGCACATCCATTGCTCGTCCACCTGATCCGAAACCTCCGAAGGGAGAGGCTGAAGTATCCCAGAATGAGCTGCCTGTAGATGGTGAAATGTCTTTTCGGACATTAGGCTTGGCGGTCGATGAGCGTGTAGAGACTCTTCGCTGCGCTTGTTGCGAAGAAGAAGGTGCAGTGGAAGTAGATGCGGTTGTCTCGAAGAGCGACTCCGCGTCGCCATTCGTGGAAGCTGAACTGGAAGCAGGTGAGAGTGCAGGTAAGGATCCAGCACCATACAGATCCTCTTCGTCAGGCGATAGAGAAGTAGACGAGGAAGTGGAAGCGACGGGTGCAGCTGGAGTAGCAGTAGAAGCTGAGATCTTGGCTGCAATGCTCTCCCAGTTCTTCTTGAGCATCTCAATGTCTGCTCGTAGACCTTGGTTTTCGCTCTGTAGACAGTAAGACGGCGTTAGGTGATCGTTCTGAAGTCAGCATGTGCGGAAATGGCCTACTCTAAGTGTGCCGACCTCCTCTCTGAGTCCATCAATAATCTGATCTTTTCCAGTGATCTCTGCTTCAAGAGTATCGATGTGTGCCTTTCTTCTATGTCTAAAGTTTCTAGCTGATATCTTGTTTCTCAACTGTCTCTTCTCCTTACTAGACAATTTCTCATATTCCTCCTTTGACGGTCTGTCGATGTAATCTGGGACAGGTACCAATGCATGTGGGTGCGATACACTTGAAGTAGAAGTAGAAGCTTTCTTGGTACTAGTAGCGGTAGCTTTAGAAGCGACTGAGCCTTTCTTGGTTGAGGCAGATCGACGGGCACTCTTGCGAGGTGCATGCTCAGGCTCGGATTCCTCTTGGTCGTCATCGTCTTCATCTTCTTCGCTAAGCTCCTCAATGATGAGCTCGCTCACGGCTCGCTTCTTTGCTGCTCGACGAGCGGTCGGAGCGGGAAGCTCCTGCTCGAGCGCTTCTGTCTTGACACGAATGCGAGTGATTGGGGCAGTAGCAGCTGTAGATGACTCTTGTGCAGCGATGACTGTAGGCTGTGGCTGCTCTTGAGGTACCTGCTGCGGCAACGATGTGTATCGGGGATCGAAGGGTAAATCCGAGCCCGAAGGAATCGAAAAGGCGGAAGGGTTGAACGAGTAGGAGGGAGAAGTAGTAGTGGTGGAAGACAAATCAGATGCAGCTGTTGCATCTGCAAATGGGTAGAGTGGAGTGCTTTGTTGCTGCTGCATTGTTTGTTGCTGACTGTTTGCGGAATTGAGAAGGCTCTGGAACGACTCGATGTCCTGCATTGCGATGGTCGATGTCGATGGCTGATACGAGGACATCTGCTGCTGTTCCTTCTGCTGTGCACTAGTCATGTCCAAGTAGTATCTGCGCAGTTCCTTCTAGTCAATACTGGTGCTTGATACCCAAGGTCAAGGCAACGGCCAAACTCACTTGAACAAGTCGATGGATGATCCTTGCTGCTGGGAATCATCATCGTTCAACAGCATATCTGTGTTGATGAAGCTGAACGCTGATGGCGACAGCGGCTGGCTCTCAAACTGCATCGTATCCTCGGCCGACGTGGTCAGAGTACGCGTAAGCAGGGTTGGTTCTTGGATGTCGAAGGGAGGCAGCTGGCTTGAAATGGAATGTAAGGTAGTCTTGAAAGTGTTTAAAAGTGTTATAAAGTGGTTGAAGCAAAGGAAAGAGTAGTCAATCTGTATGTGTTGCTATTAGTCACACCCATCGAATGTCCCTGCCCTGCTCGCCCGAGATGCCAGATGGTGGCAAATGGATAGGGGCTGCCGTTGGCTGATGAAGCGACAAGGATCACCTCCGAGAGAGATCAGGGGAGATCAGATCAAACAAAGAAGATGCGAGAAAGCGGATTTATCGCAGGGAAATACCAAAGCAAAGCAAATCGAAGCAAAGTAAAGCCACAAAGCATCGAGGATCACATATCACGGCCCGCCAGCCAGCTTCTTCAGGATACCATATAGTGGACCAGATCCTCCAACAGCATTACTCACCTTAGCTCGAAATCTTCGACGTCGTGTAGGAACACCGCCTGGAGCAACAGCTTGTTGTCGCAGATTCATCACGGATCGATCTGAAGAAGAAGATGCTGCCGCTGTACCACCTCCAACATCTGTATCGACCCTTCCAGTCCTACTGACGCGAGAGGAAGAGGAGAAGAGGAATGACTGCCCTTCCTGCGTTCAGCATTGAGCAAAGCATGACCTCGAGCTAGCCAGTCTTCATCCGCAGACTGCGAGACAGGCGTATCGTCTTCCACTATCGGCGTAGTGACAAGCGAGCCTGTTGCAGTAAATCTGTCTACTCGGCCTTCTGTTGACCACATCTCAGTTGCAGGTCTTGAAAATGCGCCTAAGACCTACTTGTGCTTCCAAGAACACCACGCTGGGTATATCGCTGATGAAGGTAGATATTTGTATATCCTCTCAGATGCCTCGTATTGTCAACAGGGTCACGCACAGCCCATCCACGTTCAAGCAGACTTTTGACGAAGTGATCGACAGCATAATCTACTTTGTCTTCATGAGATCCGACTAGAATCAGTAGCGCTTCATCACTTGTTTTGTAGCTTGGACGAAGGTAGATCCGTAGGTTGCTATTGATCAGGTGGGGAGCGCCGGATAGGATGCTTTGGATATGAGACCGCAGCGTGATGTCCCATGGTCGGGGTAAATGGAAGCAGACGTGCAATGGACATGGACTGGACTGAGGTAGCGACACAGGCGGCTGAATCTTGGACATCGTAGTAGCTGGTGAGCCTGCCGTCCCGGCCAGATGCATCCGATGGTAACTGCGGGTCTGAAAAAGTGTATGTCAATTAGTGTTAGTCGAAGATTCGCGGCCTACATGGGGTCCGCTGTCTGAGCTTGAAATTTAGTCTGGCATGTCAAACGGTCATAACTGACTCTGTGGTTTGCCGCGGTAGGAGTCTAGATATTAAAGACTGCGAATGCTGGTTGTCATCGATAGTGGTAGCTGTAGCTTGACGATGTGGTCAGTCAGTCAGTCAGTCGAAGTAGATTAGAAGGAAACGGGGCATGTGAGGGAGAGGAAGGGTAGGAAAGGCTAGGAAGATGTAAGCATAAGTGTGAGATAGTATGCAAGGTTAGTAGAGCAGGGCAACTCGCAGCGACCTTTCCTCAATCCTGCCTCCATGTCGTTTGATTGTAAAGCAGGTTTGACTAGGCAATCGGGAGAAGAGGAAACTGCTGGTGCAAGCAGAACTGAACAGACCGTGTACATTCAAAGACTCGATAGGCGAACCTAGGAGCCTTGTCACTGGAATATCACTGGTTGAGCTCTAGTCGGACAAGCCGAGACACACACGACAACTGTGACGAAGGGCACTCGTCAGCAATGCCAAACCTTGTAAACAGTCAGATTTGTAGAGTAAGGCACTTACAAGTACATGACTTCGGTGCCATTCATCACCTGGTAGGCTCGCAGATACTGGCTGAAGCGAGTACACCCTGGGGCCTCGCATACCCCTCTTTTATATGGGAGATCCACATTGCGACTCCACCATGTCTGATTGAGGATCACCCTTCCAGGTGCGATCCTTCCAGGTGCAGGGGTAGGCATTTCGATTCGCCAGTGATTCCTAGCTGGTATGTATGCGAGGTTGTATGCCGCAGATTAGTGGGGCTTTGATGCTTGAGATAGCTGGAGCGAGAAAGAGAGAGAAAAGCGGATGATTGTCGCAACAATGAGTCCCAAAACTTTTGCGCACTCTGCATCCCGTACGACCATATGCAGCGCCTAGCTCTAAAAGGCAAAGAGGAAGCTTGCAGCCAAGTGACTTCCATCAGCTTAGAATGCTAGTGAAGGATGAAGAAGCTGCTTAAATGCTCCTCCTGAAGTACGGTACATCTTGCCAGGCAGAAGCAGCATAAGCAATTCAGCATGCTTCCCTTGAGCAAACTAGAGTAGAGAGTCTGCGCATGTATATGCTTGTTGCTATGTTTGACGAGGCCTTGCGAGTCATCCAGAGTGGCTCCAGATACGCTCGTCCCCTTTTCTTGCTTTTTCTCCTCATCCCAGAACTCGCTTTGAAGCCATGGCGTCCGTCCTTGAAGCCATCAAAGCGCGTCTTGAAGCGTTATCCATCGTTCCATCGTCAGCTTCAGACGCTTCATCAGCCAAAGAGCTCAAGACATATGTTTTCAAGCCAAAAGGCGGCGACAAGCAGGTCGTAGCGGTGGTCTGCGAGCACGACAAGGATGTCGGCAAAGCGAGTAATCTTGCGAAAACATTGGGCTTGAGGGACATGAGGGCCGCCGAAGAAGCATACATCCAAGAACATTTGGGCGAGTCGAAAGCGTCGGGTCAGGAAAAACGAAACTTGAGAATCAACGCAAGCTACCGAAACTGAGGTTATTGTGATTCGTTCAAACAGTATCTCCTTTGTCTCTGTCGCAAGATAATGCTCCCTCTGTCCTCCTGGTCTTGTCCGACTCCATTTCTATGCTGGATACCGTGACTGTAGGAACGACGACCTTGAGCTCTGCCGACCTCCTCAAATACATCAAGAGCACCTCTGTGACTACCAAGGAGCAAACCTTTAGCGAGCGCGGCGCAGCGGGCGTCGTAGCTCCAGGAACAACAGGCCCTGTGCCTGTTGCAAAAGCCACTGCACCTTCCAGCAAACCTTCAAAAGATAGCAAAGAAGCTACACGAGAAGATGCGTCCGGCAACATCCAGTCGCTGGGTGTTACTATCAAGAAAGATCAAGAGGATTTCGGAGGATGGTACAAACAGGTGCTTACATACGGAGACATGCTCGATTACTACGATGTATCTGGATGCTATATCTTGAAACCTGCTTCATACGGTGTCTGGGAGATGATTCAGCGTGAGGTGCATTAATGCAATCCAAAGTTGACTGCTAACAGGTACGATTCGCAGGCTGGTTCGATGGCGAAATCAAGAAGCTCGGCGTAGACAACTGCTACTTCCCCATGTTTGTTTCTGCAAGAGTGCTGGAGCGTGAAAAGGATCATATCGAAGGCTTTGCCCCAGAAGTCGCATGGGTGACGAAAGCGTGCGTATTTCCAGCAATTCTAGATAGAACTTAGCTAATCGTAGCGTTATGCAGTGGCTCGTCCGACCTGTCAGAACCTGTGGCTATCCGACCCACCTCTGAGACTGTGTAAGCTATCCTACATCCCCAAATATCGCGCACAAAGACTGAAGTGTCATGATAGTATGTACCCTTACTATGCGAAGGTATGATGAGGCAGATCTCAGCTTCGAACTAGTTCTGATACTGTCTGTTCACAGTGGATCCGCTCGCACCGTGACCTTCCTCTCAAGCTCAACCAATGGAACAGCGTAGTCAGATGGGAATTCAAAAATCCTCGTAAGTCTAACGATCTCTCTCACGAGATACAAGATCGTTAACGATTGTGCGCAGAACCGTTCCTTCGTACCCGAGAATTCCTATGGCAAGAAGGACATACGGCATTCTTGACCAAGCCCGAGGCAGACAAGGAGGTCTTGCAAATTCTTGACCTGTACAGACGCGTCTACGAGGATCTATTAGCCGTCCATGTCATTCCTGGAGTCAAGTCAGAGAAGGAGAAGTTTGCAGGCGGTCTTTACACGACGACTGTCGAAGGCTTTGTTCCTACAACAGGAAGAGGTATTCAAGGTGGTACTTCGCACTGCCTGGGACAGAACTTTTCCAAGATGTTCAATATCACGGTGGAAGATCCCAACAAAGCTGCCAATACAGACGGCGAGGCATCCAAGCTATATGTCTGGCAGAACTCCTGGGGTCTGTCTACAAGAACGATCGGTGTGATGGTGATGGTACATGGAGATGACAAAGGCTTGGTCCTTCCTCCTCGTGTCGCACAGTGTCAAGTAACTGTCGTTCCTTGTGGTATCACCAACAAGACCACTCAGGAGCAGAAAGACGAGCTCATGAAGCAGGTAGACGGCGTCGTGGACACGCTGCGAAATGCTGGAGTCAGAATCAAGGGAGACACTCGAGAAGGATACACACCTGGCTTCAAGTTTAACGACGGAGAGATGCGAGGTATCCCTCTACGCCTCGAGATCGGACCTCAAGATGTAGCGAAGTCACAAGTACTTTCGGCTCGACGAGACACTGGAGCCAAGAGTCCTATCCCGTTGAGCGAGCTATCATCCGCAGTACCCAAGCTACTGGAAACTATACAACAAGACATGTTCAACAAGGCCAAGACGGAGTTTGAAGAGCGTCTGAAGGTCGTGACTGAATGGAAGGACTTTGTTCCTACGCTCAACAAGAATTGCATCTGCGTGATACCATGGTGCGAAGTGGAGAAGTGTGAGGACGATATTAAAGATAAGTCGGCAGAAGAGTAAGTTCTTTCAAGCCTTTTCATAGTCAATCCAGCTGTAGGCTGACAGACAATGGAAATCTAGGTCAAAGGCCTTGCTGGGCGAGCAAGACGAACGCGCTCCTTCAGCTGGAGCAAAGTCGCTCTGTATACCTTTCGATCAGAAGAGATGGGGTTCAGCTATCAGTGCTGATACGAAATGCACAGGGTGTGGGCAGGCTGCAAAGAGATGGACCCTGTTTGGCAGATCATATTAAGGGTGTGCGGAATAACCTACTAGAACCTTGTATGTCAGTGCCGGTCGTAATGCATCGTATCAGTGGAGCAACCATACTTTCCGAAAGCTTGACTCCGGCCAACCCCCTGACCTGACACAGTGCATGCAGCTTGACACGAAGATTACAGCGCGACCTTCGACCCATCACTTCTAAGCTTCCTGCACAATCTGCACGCCTGAGTCATGACCTTCTTCGAGCGATACGCGGCCCGTCCTTCATGCGCCTCAAACATGTCCCCCAATATTGCGAGAAAGTGCAGCGGATGCTTCATTCTATATATAAATAAATGCTGTTTCTGCGCTTGTATGCCTTCGGTCGCGCTCCAGCGATGATGTCTGCAGAAGGGGAGCCTCGCGGACCTCAACCCCTCCGAAACCGCCATACTTCCGCTAATTGAAGCGAGCATATCCATCTGTCAACGCTTTATGATCAGCACGGTCAGTCTTGTGCTGGCAAAGCCTCAACGAAAGCCATACCAAATGAATCTGAAATACGCCTGGCGCTATCTTCGCTCAGCGCCAATCGCAACGAACGCATACCGTGACAGTGAAATAAGGGAGGGCCGTCTACATAGAAAGAACCGCCGCGTTGGCTGGAGCGAATTATTTTCAGATCTCTTTTTGGTGGCAGCTCTCTCTATCTTCACCAGCGAAACCGACTTCTCTTCAGCAGAGAAATGGGGCTCATATTGCGCATTTTTTATCGGACTGTGGTCGATCTGGAATGCGCAAGTCATCTACGATGTTCGCTTTGGTGGGGAGAGGACAGACGTAATTACCGTCTTCTGGACTTTACTCCAACTATGCGTCTATGGAATGCTTGCTGCAGTGGCTGGCAGCTTCCACATCGGCTATGGCTTGCCTGCTTACCTGAACCCGGTGCCAAATCCTGAGATACCTCCTTGGCTAGAACCTCCAAATCAACTCGTTGACCGCCCTAGCATAGTAAGGCGATCCCTCAAAGTCACATTCGGAGTCTATGCCACCAGCCGCCTTCTACTCTTCATTCAGTATGGCATTGTCATGGCGCACGCACGCCGTCATGATTCAAGCCGCAGGCCGGCATTCTTCGCCATGTGCGGTCTACTAGCAAGCGGAGCCATGTTCTTTGCGGGGATGGCGGTCGATTGGGACGAGCTCGAGGATCCGAGAGCGACAGCATTCACCCGCATCCTGATACTGTGCTTTGGCTGGCTGGTGGAATATACCGCCACGATTGCGTCTGTTCTGAGCAGTTCTTCGATCTCGATAGTCGAACTTGAATACTGGACCGAGCGTTTCGCCGCTCTGACCCTGGTGATATTGGGCGAAGGCGTCTTCGGTCTGTTCGAGAGCTACCGAAGCACCTTTGTTGGCCCTACTGGCGGCTTTAAAACTGGTCTTATTGCTATTGTGATAGCTGCTGTCGGTCTCTACCGGGTACTTTACTGTGAGTTACGTTGTCTGCGCGCCGGGACAGATCTAACGTTGGAGCCAGACCTTTATTTCTCGATATTTACACGTCAACTAAGGAGTAGCACCACAACCGCGCATCTCACTTGGGGTCTTCTACATCTACCTACTCATCTGTCTCTTCTTCTGTTGATGCAAGGTACGTCTAATTCAAATCGACTAAAAGCCCGTCCTAATGTCCGCCAACAGCCGCTGTGCGAAGTATCCGAACCACCTCAATCTTCTTCAGTGCTGAACCATTCATTCGATGTCAAATAAACATGGATTCGCACCTCGGCACTCTCATAGACCAGGAGGCGGGAGACTCTCAGTTCCACAATACCAGGAGCTTCTGCTCAATTCGGAGAGCGGACGATGTCTCACCCACTGGTCTACCTATATGGGCGTCAATCGGGTCTCTCAGATCGAGCTCTACGCCTCTATCGCCTCAAACAACATCACCCTTTTCGGTAATCTGTGCCAAGCGGAATCTTACTCTCTGCTTCTCAAGCTATTCTCCAGCTTTCAATTCGATGCAGAGGTATGTAGACGTCAAAAGCAAAGATAGTGCCAGAATTCTAATCGATCGTTCTTAGGCCGAGGTTTACAACAAGATCAACGAGTACATCAATGGCCCGCAAAGCCAAAGTACGCCACTTGAGGCGCTTGACAACCTCTTTGCAGCATTATACACCGCAGCTAAACCCGCCATCACTTGCCTTGTGAGCAGTCTTCAGTATCATAACATGCAGCCACCTGACAATACCGTATCAGGGTGCATTTCTAGTCTTCTTGGCCGCGCTGGGCTACTTTCAACCCGCCTTCAAAGGTGTGTGCAGCTTACAAGGAGTACAAGTCAAATTACTTACGATCAGCTTGTAGAGCGTTTCGGGTACGTCAAGCTGTGGTACCGTGCATCATTGGGTATTGTCATGCTTCTTTTGATGATTTTGAAGTGAGGCAGCATTGTAGGTTTGACCGTAGTTAACTAATCTGACGTGGATCTGCAGTCTGGGAACAACATCCTTTACGCAGCAGACGCCTCTAGACAATCTCCTACACAGCAATTGGCTCGTACCGGTCATGTTTTTCGCTGGTTTCAGCGTAGTGCTGGTTGATGGGGTAGGCGACTCATTCCTCGATGATTGCGACACGCTTGACGTCTCTTTAGATCTTGCATGTTTGCAGAATTTCAAGAGATGCTGTAGCTTCGGCTACTCCAGCACTATGCACCGACAAGGCTAGCGTGGTGTCCACAGCGGCAAGTTGAATGAAGTGATATCTCGCTAAGCAGATCTCTGTTACTGTAGCTTGATAGGTGCGTAAGAGACGATTGGCTGGTGGGCCGGCCATTTCATTAGATAGCACCAACGCAGCAGGGGGTCGATGTTAGCAAAGCCGACTTCGAACTTGTAGTACGAGCATCCTCATTCGCACATAGCTTTAGTTTGATGAGACTTCATATCTTGACAGGCCTTGTCCGATCACGTCCCAAGACCCGGCACGTGCTGCTTGCGGTTGAGAATTCAGTCCAAATCATCAAAGCCATCTTGTCCTTTCAACGAGTGTGCTTCGTCGCGCAGCTTCGGGCAATAGCCTCATGTATCTGACCTACTTCTGGAATTACCTGCGCTTGTACTTCAAGAATGAAGCCGCAGCTCCGTGGGTCACAAACGCCTATCGAGATGTCGATATCCAGGAGGGAAAGCTACGCAGGAAGCACCGCAGGGTCGGATTTATTGAGCTATTCCTAGACCTCTTCGTCGTCGGGTCCCTCTCTTTGTTCACGAGCGAGACAGATTTTGGCGAAGGCGAGAAATGGGCATCTTACTGCGCATTCTTTGTCGGACTCTGGTCGATATGGAACGCACAAGTCATCTTCGACGTCCGCTTTGGAGGCGAAAAGACCGATGGTGTCGCTGTCTTCTGGACTTTTCTCCAGCTGTGTACATATGGCATGCTGGCTGCGGTTTCTGGGACCTTTCGCATTGGATATGGACTTCCTGCCTACTCGGATCCTGTTCCAGATCCCAGCATACCGCCATGGGTCACTCCCGTAACGATCATAGCAGACCGCCCGAGTAACGTCAAACGCTCATTGAAGGTTGCTTTCGGTGTGTTCGCGATCAGCCGTTTCCTTCTCTTCATTCAATATGGAATCGTCATGGCACAAGCACAACGTGCCCGTCGCAGCTATCGACCTGCTCTATTCGCTATGTGCGGCCTTTTCGCAAGTGGAGCGCTCTTCTTTGGAGCAATGGGAGCTTCTTGGGGTAACTTTGGAGATTCACAAAGTGGAGCCATAACCCGGATACTTCTATTTAGTCTCGCTTGGCTGGTGGAATATACTGCCACGATTGCGTCTGTTCTGAGCAGTTCTTCGATCTCGATAGAACTCGAGTACTGGACCGAGCGTTTCGCCGCTCTGACCCTGGTCATATTGGGCGAAGGCGTCTTCGGTCTGTTCGAGAGCTACCGCACCACCTTCATCGGTCCGACAGGAGGCTTTAATCCAGTTTTGGTTGGTATCGTGATATCCGCGGTTGGGTTATATAGAGTGTTATACTGTGAGCCAAGCCCCACTAGTCAAAGTAGCATTTCTGACCTGCTCCTAGATCTCTACTTTTCCACCTTTGCCCGTCAGCTCAGAAGCAACACTACAAGCGCGCATCTAAGCTGGGGCTTTCTGCACCTGCCTACACATCTATCTCTTCTCTTACTGATGCAAGGTGAGGACAATTCGCGCCTCTGAGGCATGCGACCTCGCTCCCCCCGGCGACGACTGACAATTTCAAGTAGCTGCCGTTAGGAATATACGTACAATCAGCATATTCTACAGTGCCGACCCTTTTGTCCGCTGTCAGATATCGCTGGATTCGCAGGCCAGTGCCCTTTCTGATCAGCGAAGCGATGCCGCAACAATCGCAGCCTACCGGAATCTTCTGCTCAATTCGGAAGCTGGTCAATGTCTCAATGAATGGTCCACCTATTTGAGTGCAGATCGCGCTTCTCAGATTGAACTTTTCGCCACGATCGCTTCCAACAATGTCACACTGTTCGGCAATCTATGCCAGGCGGAAGCATACTCAATGCTTTTACGACTGTGGAGTACCTTTCACTTTGACATCAAGGTACAAGACACTTGTTTCCGAGAGATGGCGATCTGACCATGCATGCTACAGGCCGAAGTATACGATAATTTGAACAGCTATATCAACGGTCAGCAAAATGAAGATCCACTGCTGGATGACGCTTTAGACAAGCTATTTTCCATCCTGTACACGTCCGCCAAGCCTGCCCTTACATGCCTCGTAAGTCTATCCCGTCGCTGGGAAGCGGAGTCATACCCCGAACTGATGTCCAACTGACAGGGCGGCTTCCTCCTTCTCCTAGCCATTCTTGGCTACTTTCAACCGGTGTTCCAGGGTATGTAGATTTTCATTCGGAAGTATCGACACTGACTGAAACATGCTTACAGAACGCCTGGGTAAAGTTAAACTGGGTTTCCGTGCTCTAATTGGCTTTGCTATGCTGTCATTGACGCTGCTGAAGTAAGTGCAGGCATGAAAGGCATGAAAATCAAAATTCATTTAGTTCTGGCAGCATCGGCACAACATCCTACACACAACAAACGCCGATGGACAATCTCCTAGATAGCAGTTGGCTGGTACCGCTCCTGTTCTTCACTGGAATAGCTGTAGTCGTCCTCGATGGAGTAAGTCGTCGGGCGGCCACCCGAATCTCGTACTCAAGCCCTTTGGCAGATTATCTACATCACCAAGACAAGTCATCATCGTACCGAATCGACTGCCTCGTTACAAACGCGCGAAAAAACGTAATGCCCTAATCGGCACAATGCAGTCAAGATCGCTTGCTGGAGTCATCGTCGACAAACGCACGGCCTCTATTCTGGACTCGCGGCTAGTCTTTGCGTCGATCGGGCGTGGGCACCAATGCCCATAGGATGGCCATTGCAGCCAGTAAGGATATGATCATTGGCTGAAGAACCCAAGTGCCATACTTGGAAGCCAATGCCCCTGTGACGAACGGAAAGACAGCTCTACAGTGGGAGGGTCAGTATAAGACAACGAGACGGAGTGCGGAGCAGCTCACGCTCCAGCAGACCCTACACTGGCCACCAAGCCTACGGCGCGTACAGACAATGAACAAGGTTAGACAGAGCTAGTGGTTCACAGGCGGCAGAACTTATCTGCATGGAGTCTGTGGATGTAGGCTCATGTTAGCAAGATGATGATCTGCTGGAGCGACTTACTTACTGCTTTGGCATGATCTTGGTGAGAATGCTGATAGCGCCTGTAGAGGTTGCGATCAGCGATGGCATGCTTGTCCCAGCAGAAACGCACATGGAAAGAAAGGTCCAAGCAGGAATCCAACCAATGAGAAAGCCACAGCTGGAGATAAGTAGGATCAGGAAATACATTCACAAGCTTGATATCCGGTACTTACCGTTTCCAATGATGCTGTGCCACAGCCAGATGGAGATCTCCAAAAGGATGGCTAGCAATATGTACAGATAGATGACTCTCTTCTCTCCCACCCACAAATTAAATCGAGGAAGGATGATCCTTGAGACTGCGATCCCTGCCCAAAAGCCGCTAGCAACATAGCCGACAGAGACACCACCATCGCGTGTATCGATAAGATAAGCAACACACCAGCCTCCCAGACTTACTTCTGCCCCGACATAAAGTAAGAGGAAGCCGGCTACAAGCCAGTTGGTCTTGCTAGTCAAGCACATGCGATCCTTAGCACTGGACGACAGTACAGGGTCCACAGCAGCGCTTTCTGATTCTCCAGTCAAACAGGCTGATGCCCCTGTGTCTTGATCTGGCGACCCAGTCGATCCTGGCTCACCGGCCTTGACCGCTTCTAGCTGCAGACCCACAGCGGCGTCCCGCGTCTCCGGTGTCTGCACTGAAGAACGGCAGAAGGTCGCATATAGGACTACGAAGTTCAAGAAGGCGAACCCGAGTGAGACACCGAAGAATCTGCTCCACAGAATGCCTTGTCTGACAAAGGAGGTAGCCACTAGAGGAGAGCAGAGAGCACCGATGCCGTAACTAAATAGATGTCATGTAAGCTTCTTCCCATGAGAGCATCCTTCTTACTACGCACGCGCCATGTAAATAGCCGAGCTTCTGGGAAGCGTTTGAGAGTCCCGCGACGAAGGCATTTGCGCCGGCATCTAGCATTCAGAATACTGCATTGGTTTGAGTTCTTTTAAGCCTGTGACGCTATATTACCTTGCCATGCGACCCCCAATCCCACGAATGCAAACACGCACGGAAAGACTGGAAAAGGTGGAGGCGCAATGACCACGCAGTAGCCAATCACTTGAAAAGCTGCTCCGATTGTGAGGCAGCGCCCCATGCCAAAGCGATCTGTCATTCTGCCGTTCAAAAGGCCAGCAAAAAGGTACCCGACTGGGTGAGATCCTGCTAAGTACTCGGTCTTCCCAACCTTGATATGTGTCCAAGACATACCACACTGCGATATGAAGCTGTCTGGACAGCTTAGCGGTTGTGTTTTCTTCCCTCTCCTTATAGGAGACAAAGTGCGCTCACATTGTCGCAACAATCGTGTAAGTCAGGTTGAAATAGCTCTCGATGTACGGAATCAGAGGTCCAGTGCTAGCATCATTCCAGCCAGCAGCCGCAAGAGCCCAATAACACGCAAAGAGCTGGACATTTTCTCTATGATTGAAGAAGGTCTTGACCCCCTGAACGAGGCCTGACTTCTTCGAGGTAGTCTTGTTCACTGGACTCGAAGCATGAGGAACATCTCGCTCGCTATGGATTGTCCCGGCATAATTGGGTGATTTGGAAGGCTCTCCCACGACTTCATGAGGTATCGCAACTCGGGGCAGGATATCCAGCGACATATCGAGGTATAGACATTCCAGAAAGCAAGAGAAGATGTGCAATGACAGATTTTACGAAACGGCTTGGCTCGCTAAACTGTCGAAGCGACCCACGCGAGACGCCTGGTGGCAAGAATCCGTGTCTTTACGCGAGCTCGGATGTGACTGCATAGCATGATAAATACATTGCGTAGCTGAAAGCACTGCATGCGGCGTGACGGGTACTGTTACAACGATATATAGCGATGATGCCAACCTAGTCCGAAGAACTGATGTGATAGAGATGTGGATCGTACGTAATGTTCTCTTGCGAGGTAACGGCGTGAGATGTTATATGTGGGTGGTTTGCCTAATTCTGTGCCGCGCTGAGTATGCTGTGAGCCATGACTGTCCAGTTACGAAGCCGAATGTGCGATTCAGACACTCGAGTTGCGTTGTCGATATCCATCCAACTCGTCTTCCAGCTTCTCCCTTAGCTCTCGCTCGGCGCGTAGCTGCATTCGTAGGACTTCCACTTTCCCCTCTCCAAGTTCCGATAGCGACATGAGCTCCAAGCATCTCTCGCTTGCTTTTCGGAGTCGCTCTGTGCGTAAACGCTTCTCTGTCTCAAACTGTGCCTGTAGCCGGGAGAGATCAGATTGTAGATGCTGTACCTGGGCTTTCAATGCCTCGACCTGGCTGGAAGACGAAGCTTCGACTTCGACCGATGCGCTACGGTGTTTCGTTTTCAAGCGAGCCAACTGGGTATAGAGCGGAGTACAGTATGTGACTTCGTGTGCTTGCACTTGAGCAGCCGTCCCCACGAAAGGGCATCTGAAACCGCGGATTAGCGTGGCTTTCCCTCAGATCCGACGACGAATGAGGCATACCCTGCTCGTGAGAACTTGCAAGCACGGTGGTTATACAGATCATTCTTCTGGTGCGATACATCTACCGAAGAGTGGCGGAAAGGTGTGTCATCTGGATTGACAAGGTCCGTCTGTTGCTCGGTTTGCGGATCCAAGGCACGCCGTTTGCCTTTTCCTAGTTCTATGTATCTTGCTGAAGAGTAGTCAGGAGAAGGTAGACCGCTCGTCTTGCCCAAGGGACTGAGCTGAGACAGAGGTACGGAGGCCAAGTGGGGTGGAGAGCGTGGTGATTGCGAGGATGAGGATGAAGACGACAATGAAGAAGAGACTGCGAACGTGTTGCGACCAGCTACGAGCTCCGGGAGGTCCAGATCTGACCCAGTTTGTGACGAGACCCGGCTTCGCTTGCGTTTTCGAGCAGGTTTCGGGCTTGTAAGCTTGGATGTAGCAGCCATTGTTTCTATCCTATCTCGAGTTTCTGCTTTGTTCTAGACGCGCTGCGAACGCCATACCATTTGACCTTTTGGTCGTTCTCACGAGAAGGCCAACAGTCACAGGTTGTCTCTGTTCCAGCCAAAAGTCGACAGAAATGCCGCCAAAAGGGTCAAAACGAGCAGCGCCAGCAGAAGCAAAGGCTCAGGAAGAGAGTACTAGCATCAGCAACGGCGAGCTGCGAAGAAGCAGCCGCGGTGGAGGCCATAAAGCGCCAGAACCCAAAGTCGTAAAACCGCGCGCAAAGAAGGCGAAAACAGCAGAGACAGACAACGGCGATGATGACAAGGCTGCAGTAGAAGCTACAGCTGGCGAAGAGACAGCTGCGCCTGCCAAAACAGACGCAGAGGCACCCCCGGCAGCCGAAGAACCAGCAGAAGCTGCAGAGGCAGAGGCAGATAAGCCTGAAGAGGCTGCCAAAGTGGACGTACCAGAGGAGAACAAGGAGGCTGAGAAGGATGTCAACGATTCAAAGAAATCCAGCGGCGGGAAAATCGAGGTTGGCGATATCCTTCCAGAGGGCCTCATACTCAAGAACGAGGCAGACGAGGATGTGACGATCTCCGAATTAACAAAGGAGAAGGGTGCGGTTTTCTTCATCTACCCCAAGGTTCGTCTGGTTCGCCTCACACGGTGGAGCTAGCTGTTGATCCGAACGTGCTCGTATCTCCTCGTTACACAGGCCAACACGCCAGGCTGCACCACTCAAGCATGCGACTTTAGGGACAACTACGCTGAATTTGGGCCTCTTGGCTACGACGGTGGGTTCTCAAAGCTGCGGGACGTTGCTGTTTGTTGCTGAACAAATTTCTAGTATATGGGCTTTCTGGCGACTCGCCCAAGTCTCAGGCTTCCTGGAAGACAAAGCACAACTTCCCATACCACCTGCTCTGCGATCCAGGCCAGATCTTGACCAAGGTTCTGGGCGCAGCAAAAGGCGCAAAGAGCAACCAACGAAGTCACTTTATCGTCGAGAAGGGAGGCAAGCTGGTTGATGCAAAGTACACCGTATCACCAAAAGACAGCTGCAAATTGGCTCTCGAGTTTGTCAAGAGCCAGCAGAAGTAGAGGTGGCCAGAGACACGATGCCGGCTTGGGATACGATTGCGAGCGTAAGAGGGTAGTTGACTGGGTAACGATCTTTATGCTTGGTTTTATGTAAAAGGGAGCTGGGGATACCGCTAACAGGATGGGAATACCTAGGTTTGGCGGGAAACGCTGTTATGAAGATGATGAACTGTGTTATGTATGAAGAGAAATGATGGTCAATGAAGTATCGCGTACAAATGCAAGACTGCGAATTCATGAGGAGAAGTCCTTATGCTTCCCAAGCAATACCATATTTGCCTTTCGAGCAATCCTGCAGACTTCGGGGCTGACTTCTAGTAGAGGTGACTCAGACTGCAAACCTTCATGACTGCTACGCAGCGCCTTGAGCTGGTGCTATAGTTCGGCAAAGATCCCTGTGACTCGCTACGACATGACCATATCGCTCGAACTCATTCATGCTCTCCTTGTCATTCTTCCATTTCTAACGAATTAGCCAATAGTCATGGTACGCGAAATTCTCTAGCCAGGTGCTTGGCCGCTGATTTTGTTCTTCGAAGACGACGAAGCACGACAACCTGACAAAGCTGCAGGCTCTTTTCTCGCGAGGCAGCGACAAGCTGGCTGTGCATCCGTACATGCCTGCAAACACTCCGGATGTCAGATCCTACTATGTTCGCAACATCAAGCACGAGCCAGGACCGGTTATTTGTGCGAGCCCGTGGATTCCCTCCACGCTCGTCGAGCATCTCATGCACAACAAGCGAGACTCTGCTATATCTGAAAAGTACGTCGACGGCAGTCATATCTCCAATATGCAAGGCGCCCTGCATTCGTTCGTCACTGCGCTGGTACCAATCAAGATGCATGGCGACTATGCGTATCTCAGAGGACATACTGTCGTACCTTTCCCATCTGCCCAGGGAAAGCATCAGTATAGGAATGTGGTCTTGAGCACTATGATCCATCTGGATTTCGAGGACGCTCAAGTAGCGATGCAATTCTTTGCACTCCCAGACGGCACAGAAACCAAGTCCGAACCCTTTCCTTCTCATCTTGACATTCCCACTGCCGAACAACTGTCGGGTGACAAGTTTCGCCATCGCTACGATGAGCAACTCCGCTCACATGCGCGATGGCATCTACATCGGTCGCACAACTCCCCACCTCCCCACTTGGCCGCACAAATCACAATGTCTATACGAGAAGCCACGCGCTTCTTGCAAAGCGATACCCTTCATCCGCAAGAGGGAGCCTTGAAAGGCAAGGTCGTCAAGGTACAGAATAGCCTGCTCTCTCTGGAAATGTTACAGGCAGCATGCAAGGATAGTCTGTTGAACGAGCTCCGAGGACTCGAGGCACTATGTCTCAATGGCTACGTATTTACGTGGGATCCGCCCTCTATTTTCGCTCGAATGGTTGAACCGACCTTTCTGAACCGCCTTCTCCTTCACGGTTTTGCCGAGATCGTGCAAAGCGTGCCTCTACCCAATATGCACGCATTTGCATTCAACGACTATATAGATGACGATGCGGTGTCTATTCTGAGCACCATACTGGAAAAGCGAAGACCAAACATAACATGTCTGCCAAAGGCAGATCTCTTCGATCACGACGGCTACTACGAAGGCCATTTGTTTCCTGGTGCAGCATTGGTCTTGCACAACAACAGTGATGGATTCGGAGCAAATATCGAAACTGAAGGAAGTACAAGTCTGGACGGCGCAATAGGCGTTCATTCAAGCGCCGCGGCTGGGCTAAGCAGACGCAGAACGGATCTTACTGCTGTACGGCTGTAGGAGCCAGCGTGACAAGCATCTTGGCATCTCTTACACCGTCCACGCGCACTAGGCTCCCTTTCATGCAATGGACTTCACCGTGTTGTGTGTCCAGGACAAACACCCGGTTACCCTGTTTCGCCAGTCTCGCCATTCGAGCCAACTTGGGAGGAATTATCTTCGTGTCTGTTACCCGAGTAAAGCCACTGTCATCACAATCCACCTCTTGCATCGGCAGGCCATTCCAGGACAAAGGTCGCCAAAACCTGGGAGAGGCTTTCTCCTGCAGACCACCGCTTGAAGTCCTGGACATATGATAAAGACGCAGATCTGTTATATCACGCTCGTCTAGAAGTCTGCGCCGTAGGGCTGCGTTGACGATTACATATCGCTCGGAGGCCTGGTCCGCATGTCCAGATGGCGTGAAGTAGGTGAGCGGCCAGCGAGCATACCTGTCGACAGTTGGCGTAGGTTTAGGTGCGGTGGATATGAACTGGTACGCTCCACGAGCCAAATCGTTGATCGATTGCATGGGTGTACGCGCAAGTCAACGTGCCATCATCAGCAGCTTGATGCCTTTGTACGGCATACTGTTGACAATGGGACCATTTGACTGGCCTGTAGACCGGTTTCTCGATTGTCAAAGAAGTAGATCATAGATCGTGGTATGTCAGCTGACATCCATGTGATAGCTCCTGACTTGTGAGTCGCTGCAAACGCGCAGAACTCCCTGCTCTTACTACCTACTTCAATTAAGCAACGATGGAAGGTTCCTGTAACTGCAAAGCTATAACTGTCAAGATAACCGATCCCAAGTACGCGGCAGAGGGAGCCCTTCATGGTCACATATGCCACTGCGCGAACTGCCAGAAGACGTCCGGGAGCGCACTTGGAGCAACAAATCTTCTTCTTCCCGTTGCTTCTGTTCACATAGAAGACCCAAAGGGCATGTTGTCAGTATACGAAGATCCGGAATCCTTAAGCGGCAACGTCGTGAAGCGCTTCTTCTGCAAGACTTGTGGGAATCCCATAAAGAGTGAGGCGAAGGCAGCAAGCGATAATGGCATGGTCATCCTAAAGACCGGTATTTTTGGGCATCAAGTACCGAAACCTGAGATGGAGGTATTCGTGAACAATCGATGGCAGTACGGTCAACAGCAGCCAAGTGCTATTCAATACAAGCTTGCAAGGGGCGGAGAGCGGCTCGATGAATGACAGAACAGCTTGAAACTGAGAAGTGGGTTAATGAGCTTTTGACGCGCTTTCACCCATCTGATAGCTCTAGTATTTCAGAAGCACGGCTCTACTGCGACCACAGACACTACATGAACCAACAAAATATCTCAAAGTTAGTTAATGATGACGGAAAGAGCTAGCTACATAGGAAGAAGGAAGTATACAATGCTATTACGCTTGATGATCAGAGCCAAAGTCCATTTGAGCCATGGTCTGCTCTTCGCCAGTCTCGTATTGTGATAGAGCCGGACTAGCACCGGAGGACTCCTCCTTCTGGGTCGTGCTCGACGCTATGCTCTGACTGCTATTTGGACGGCGATGCTCCTTATCCATCCCAAGCAAAGATGGCCTAGCTTTGTCGCTACCTTGACTAGATCGCCGCCGAGTTGACTGATAACGAGGAAAAGAGAAATGCTCGCCCCGAGTTCTGTTCATCGAAGAAGGCTGAACAGCCATATGAGAATCCTCCTCTGGAATGCTGGTGGACATGGGCGGCTGAGATGCGCGGACTCGTATCGATGCAGTCGTACTTGAGGGGGTGGTATTGAAGTATGCACCACCTTCAGCGGGGCTAATTGAATGTAAATCGGGTGACGGCGAGTGCCCTGTCGTGGGGAGGAATGAAGGCCCTTCGCCAGATCTAGACCGTACGTGCCGGTTCATCGGCAGAGGCCGGGCACCTTCAATGCTCTGGTCTTGATACACAGACCTAGCAAGTAGCCTGAGTCGCTCTTCCGCTTGTGCGCGCCCAAAAGAAGCACTCGCTGTCGAAGGGGAAGTTCTCGTTCCGGAATGGCCGGCTTGCGAATGTCCGATCTGCGCGCGGCTGTCGATCATGGCTAGGAATGACTTGATGTCGCCATCGTCTGCATCTGCTTGTCGGGTATCGGCGGACTTGCCAGCAGGATTGCTCGCATACCGAGCAGAAGATGTTGGCGAGGAGATATTGCTATCGCTTCGGAGAGGAGCGTCCGAAGACATACGTAAATGTCTTACTGAACCCTCAACTGCCCACGCTCCTTGCGCTTCGTTCGGACTGCTGCCTGAACTATTCTGGCCATACGAGCGTGAATACCGAGAGCTTGAATATCGCTTGATCAAGCTTGGAGTAGGAGAAGACGATAGAGGAATAGCAGACGTCCCAGGTACTGCCATAGGCTGCGTGGGACTGCGTTGAGAGGCGCTTTCTGCTCTAGCTGATGGGTTTCCGATTTGCAGGGCAGACAGACCGGATATAGGGGAGCGACTAGTATCAGGAGGCGATACTGATTGCTTTGTATAAGATAGTTGAGAAGATGATGTTGCAGGCATCTGGCGTGGTGATGAATAGCGCAATGATGAAGTGCCGGCGGATGCGGGAGTGGCCGACAGTCGTTGAGAGGCACTATATCTTTCGGTAAGCGTCTGACCTTCTGTCGGTGAAGCTGAGTACGCTTGGCGAGTAGTGCTGCCTCCGCCTAGAGGCGAGGATGACGGCTTGAAGGGATGGGAAGTTCCGGTGGACGGTCTTCGCTGCAAAGGAGAAGTTCCTTGCGTAGAGAGGCCACGACTCATGGCTTGAGTGCCACTGGCTCTACCATAAGTGATAAAAGCGCCTTCCATCTCGTTAGGTCTCGGTAGACTAGCTTGCGATGTCGACGGAGATTCCCGTTGAACTACCTGGCGCGATGCAGGAGAGCCATAACTCTGCCTCGATGGCTGCGCAGACATCGGAGTACTGCCTCGTATGGGTAAGGATCCGACCTGAAGACAGCGGACATCGATCAGGATGATGTATCGAATCGTGTTCTTCACGACTCACCCCGCTACCACTCGAGTACTTGCGCATCGTAGGCTTGAAGAAGTCTTCATCTAGAAAGCGGGAGGAAAGAAGAGCTTCTATCTCTTCTACGCTGAAATCGACAGCACTTCGATACTTGCACTTCAGATCAAGCAGTCCAAGTGGTGTGACGACCGGCGTGAAAGCATATTCCTGGGTCGCAGGTGCAGAACTCTCTTGACTAAGTGGCTCGTCTGCTCAGACCTCCTTATCAGTGCCGATTCTGGCTAAATACAGATGGCTCATTTACCTATGCCTATTTCCAGGCTGGACTCCTCCACAAAGACTTGACTCTCGAAGCCTTTGGAAATTGCCGATTCAGGTTCTTTGGCGGACATCCGGCAACCGATCTTGAGTTCACTGCGACTCGTTCTCCGCCTTTGCTTTCGGTATAGATCGAATGCCGGGAGGGCTCGTACAAGTGTATATAGTGCTCGGAATAGCTAATCGTTCAACTATCAGATTTGAATGAACTACGGCGCTACCACGTCACTTACGATAATGCAGTGCTTGTAGACACTTGGCAACTCTGGAGACGTTGCAGGCGCTGGTGGACGCAGTGTCAACGTCCATTGTTCAAGGACGATGTTGCATCGCTGTGGACTATTGCTTGAGGAAGCATGACCGCCGATCTTGTTCCGCTCGCCTTGCCGGGTAAGATCCACTCGCAGTCGCCTGCCTTCTTTAGTTGCATCGTTCAAGACGAGCACTTGGTTCCCAGACATGTCTGATACATCGAGGATCACGTCTATCACCATGCTCGGTACTGCCAAGCTCGTTTCCGAGCTTCTTGCGACCTCGGCTTCCGCTTGCAGCAGAGTACTCGTCACTGACTTCCACGTTTTGAGCTCCTCTTTGAAAGCGTCGATCTCCTCCATTTCTAGATTGAACCACCTGTTTCGGGTCCGCTTGCTACTTGCTTGTCCGGTCGCGGGCTGTATTGCTTCATGCTGCATCTGAAGATGTGTGAGCCGTGCTTGAGTGATGATTTGAGCGGCTTTTGCAAAGAATTGCTGCCAGAAGCGGAATGGAGTCAGCTAAACAGGCCATCATCAAGGTTGCCGAAAGCTCGGCCTACCGAGATGATTGAATCGAGATTCCTGCTGTCCTTACGCCGGGAATCCTCATCTGTCGAGCCAGCTCTGCGCATTGCTGTAGGGAGATTGGGTGTATCGGCTCTTGATGGTGACAGGCCCTCACCACTAGCACTATCTCGACGAACCGCAGTCTCAGTAGCTGAGTAGGGATGACTGCTAACATCCTGACGATCTGGCGCTACCGTTCGAGGTATTGCTGCTGATTGCGGTGCTGGACTGCTGGAACCAGCTCCAAGGTAGCCGAGCAGAGGTTGGGCCGCCATGGCTGCCGCATTTGCAGCATTGTAGACTCGAGTAGCATATGGATTGCTTGCATAGCTCTGATTGCGGCTCTGGCTGTTGCGGGAGCTTTGGGAGTCGCCGGACATTCAGCTGTAGCAAGCTGGCCTTAGTTTTGTGCTTTATGCAAGATGGCTGCAGTGATAGATGTCCGTCATCTAGCCAAGTAGCGCAGACTCCATCTGTCCTGAAGGCCTCGAGGTCACAATTGCGTTCTGATAAGCTGAGTGCGCTTGAGAAGAAGAGTCGTTGATTATCAAAACAGGCTGATGTATGCCTTCTGGGATGGTACAACAGATGTTCAAAGGCTACCTTCGCTGTCTAATTGAGCTGTAAGACCATGGTGCGATAAGGCCGAGCAACCGCGTCATGAACGCTTGCACGTGTCCTCAGCAGTACCATCGTTGTCGGTTGCTTGCCTGGCAAGACTGTATTGGAAGCCAGTCCGGAAAGGTCTGTTCGAAACGGTCTAACAACTCGAGGGGACTATGTCTAGGAAGAGATGCAGCTAGCATTAAAAGCCATTCCGGCGATGGTGTTTCACTGCTCGATACGGCAGCGTTGATTGATAATTTGCTCGGTGGTGCGGGAGAATTGACCATCGAAGGCTCGAGAACGACGTTCTCGGGCACCGTTTGACACGAGTCTGGAGTGCCCGTCTGGATCATAGTCGCCGGAGCGACACTGTGGCTTTGCCCAGGGTACAAACTATCTATGGGTTCATGAATTAAGCATGGAAGAGTATCGGCCGGGTCCCTCGATAACTTGTTTAGAAGCACGCTGGAAAGGCTTTAGAGTGCGTGACATGCGAGGTGACATAAGGAGTTGCAGACCGGAAAGAAGAGGATGGCATGTCGTTCTGAAAGTCAACTCTGAGTGCAGCCAAGTCTTTGCTCCCGAATGAGGGCGCTTCGTTAGCTATCTTGAAAGCGTATGAGGCTGTGGTGGTGGTGGAAGCAGCTCACCCGCACTAGTCGGTGTTCTTGCTGACGTAGCGAAGTGAGCCAGGTCCTTAGTCTCCTTTATACCTTCTTGGTGTGGCACAGCCTGTGGTACTGGATTCATGGATTTGACAGCTGAATACTGTTTGCGTCAGTTGAAGTACGAGAGACATTGCATAAGCACGCAAAGACCGGAATACTCACCAGTTGAGGGTATGTTCATGCTGTTGCGGCCTACCGAAAAGCTAGGCGTGTTCTCAGAATGACTTTCCGTCCTCATTTCGAACCTCTTTTCGTGTCGAGTCCCAGCCTGATAGCCTGCTAATGTTGTAGATTGCAGCCCGTTACTGCCAAGGTCCTGCTATGAGCAGGCGATACCGCTGCTGCCGGAAGATCTCGAGACGACTCTCGTAGTTGGGCTTGGCCGTAAGCCGCTAGATCTCTTATGCAGGATGCTGTCTGCAATCTATCCAGCTATGTTCGATGGTATTCCAAAAGATGAATTGCCCGTCCTGTTCGGTCTGCGTCGTCGAAGAAACACGCGAACAAGCTGCAGTAGCGCACTTATGTCGCTAATTCTGTAGGACAGCGAGAAGGACCTGGGTCGAACGAATGACGGGCGGCAGCATCATTGGAATCTTCCAGACTATGACCAAGCGGCCTTTGCATAGCGAGCGAGCGGCTTGATTACGCCGCCCAAGAAGCAGCTCGTCGTGTCTTGAATGGCATGGAATGGTGCAAGCCGAACATGCTTCAGACGGAAAGCCAAAATTTGAACACCACGTCGTCGGGAGAAGGACCCGAAAGCACAGATAGCCGCGTCACTGCAATCTGATAAATATGCACTTGATTCTCTATGCAGCAGGCTGAGCGTAACAGGCAGCTAAGACGGCTATCTAGATCGAGTTATGTCATATATTCTGAATGTCGCTCTGTTACAACGACCGTTTCTACGTTACCGGAGCATCAGCGTAGAGGACTTCCAGACCTTAATGCATCAGCCTATCAATGATCTATGTCACTTGCGAGGGAGGGCACCCACAGCCAATGGGGAAACTCTCGATCAAAGCGTTCCAATAACTCCTCAGTTGTCAAGAGGCGGTAGGGTGGCTTGGGAAGATCACTGACACAGGTAGGTGTCCTGTTGAACAAGGCTTTCGTATCAGTATGCTCAGGCAAGGGTGAAAATTTGGGCTTACATAGCATCACGCCCTTCTGCAACTTCAGCGTCTTCTGTTTGTGGGGTGCTTGCCTTCGGATTTTGTATCCTTTGTGCTAGCCGTTCGTCCTTGTTGTTGAAGACGATATGGCTAGCCTGGTCGTCTGATCCGTCCTCTAGCTCGTCTTCTTCGGATTCAGTACGGGCCTTCTTCGTGCCTTTTCTAATCCCAGCTCGGCTAGTGTCTCTGCCTACTGTCGCAGCCAAATAATGCTCAAGAATCCAGCAATTGTCATCTGCAAACTTATGTTCCGCTCGAAACCTAGCATACGGTTGAACGATGTTGTGCTTTCAACCGCTATCAAGCTCAGCCGTGCGGAAACTGTTTCATTATCTCAGCGCTGCAGCGCTGTGTTGAAAAGCCATCGAAAGCGGTTTAAAGCGTTGTTGGCACTGATGAATCGATTTAAAGCATTAATTGCGTTCAATCGGTTTGCCGCCTTTGGGAATACCACAGCGCTGCAGCGCTGAGTTGAAAGCACTGTATTTCAAAGCATTTGAACCACTATGTCCTTCAAACTTTGGAAGCACTGTGTTTTCCTAAGCGGTTTGGTAGCACGGTTTCCTTCAACCGCTTACGTTGTGACAGATTATCAGCGCTGCAGCGCTATGTTGAAGACATTGCCAAACTGTTTAAAGGACTGTGCCAACGACATCCTCAAACCGCGACTAACGTAACAGCCTTCGATGTCGTCTGCCTTTGGGATACCACAGCGCTGCAGCCCTGAGTACATAGCTTCAGACTGTTGAAAGAGTGTATGTCCTCAAACAGTTTTAAGGAGTATAGAGACGGCGACACTACTATCCACAGCGCTGCAGCCCTGTATGTCAACTCTTTAAGCGATTTAAGGGTTATGTAATCAGTCACGTGTTTTAGCAGTTGGACCAAACAGAGCAATTTAAGGCTGGGCGACAGCAGAATTATGATGAAGGACCCGGCAAGCGGGAGTCCCGAACACCTTTGGGCAGTCTGTTGTGAACGAACCCGATGGGTAGCCAAACAGTCATTCGATCACTTTTTTGAGATCCAGCAGACCCTCCACCGAAGGTGTTCGGGAATGATTCTGATGGTGACTTTGCCTCGCAGAGGCTGATAAAAGTTTAATAGCTAAAACTTGTCCCATCGCCGTACGCTGCAATCCAGCAAAAGGAGGTTTCGACGCGGCAGAGGGGTCGCGGCCGGGTTGAAGGACGCCAGGTGGAGAACCCAGGCTTGTTGTTAGGTCACAAAGAGGCTACTGAGCGGTGATCTTTGCGAAAGCTTCATAGCCAAGATGTGCGCGCGATGTGCGAACCAGGCCTTGTTTGACGCTTGACGTCTAAGACGGCATGTCGGAGTAGGGCTTGCGGACTTGAGAGACCGTTCGAAAGGCTTGGGACTGCATGGTGCTGAAGTCTGCAAAATGCGAGATCTGACGTGAGTCCTAGCCATGGCCTGGTGCCTCGGATTGTCATGATTGATCTGCTACATTGCAAGTCGGCTGATGTGTGATTGTTTGTACTATTCGTGAACCGTGTAGAGTATGATTGCCGAGTATATAAGCTCTCATTCAACTCCAATCGGTCGGTCGAAAGTCAATGCAGAATAGCATATTATTATTCAGGGCAGCTGTATAGACTTGGATACAACAGCCATACAACAGCCATACTACAACCAGACGAGAGCCTCCCGGAGGTAACTCGTAAGTACTGCAATTATTGCAATGCCTTCCAAAACCCTGGAAGAACGCACTTCACGGCACAACTATGCTACAGGAGGACTTCAGTTTTGGGCAGTTCATAAGATCGGACTGCAGTGAAAGCACAAGAGTCGGCTTAATGATATCTGGGCGATAGTGCAGCTAGACTGACAACCAGTGGGGAAACTCCCTGTCAAAGCGATCAAGCAGCTCGGCTGTTGAAAGGTAGGTGACTGGCTTTGTTGTGGCCCGTGCTATCAAAGCCATAATGTCAGGCGAGACTGGTGTTACAGACTCGTCTACTGATGTGTTGTCGTCATCTGCTATTTCGTCGATCTCCATGTCCTCTTCCGAACTCGTGCTAGGTGTTTCTTGTTTATCGTTCGCGCTAATATCGGGAAGCATAGCTTGCAGTGAGGATAACTCCATTTCACGATTCTCGATACTGGCCGACCCTCGCAGCGATGCGCTTGAGTTGGACTGCCCGGCGAGAGCGGGAATTGGGTTTAAGCTCGGCGCCTTGTCAACAGGTGAGACGGCGGTGGGTTGGGTACTGCTCATTTGGGATGTCTTGACTGCCAATGTCACTCCGCTTTTGGAGGAGGTCGAGGCCATTGCAGATGGCAGTGTCGGACGGTTGGCCAACTTTAAGTTAGGTAGTCTACTAGCTACGCCGGCAGCTGGAGCTGTAGTATCCTCGAATGCGCTCCATCCCATCTTTGTAGTGCTCGGAGGGGGACTGGGACTGCCCCAGGCAGCAGCTCCACTCGCTATGCCAGTGGGCGTAACGTAAGCAGGGCTGCTAGCTCCCCACGCATCCGCGACGGCATCTGTGCTCGTGACCTTCGGGATCTGCCCATCCTCAGCATCTGCTCCACTATCACAGCGTTCTAGCCAGGGTTCGCGATCTTCGCGATGATATAGGTCTGGACTTGTAGCTGAAACGGCTGGATTGGTTACGTCTGTTTTGCTATAGAGCGTTTGAGAGGTACCTGATAAAGGATTGAGACTCTCTGACGCCAACGAAACATTGCTAGGAGACAGCTGACGTTGAGTCGTGCCCCAGGCTCGCTTTGTCCCGGAGAAGCTCATCTTCTCGTCATCACCGATCAGATGGCGGCGCAATACTGCACGGGTTGACTCGGATTCTGAGCCGTCCTCTGACCGGTCTGGATGAAGATAGGCGCATCGATGTCCGTATCTGCAATGTGGCAGGTCTCTACAAAGTATTTGAGCCCTGGGGTCACGAGGACGGCGAGTGGCACTAAGGCTGGCAGTCGAGGCTGCTTGACGACATCAGCCGCATTCTCCACTAGGTAGGAGATATGCATCCTTACCGGACGAAGGCTCGTATGAAGGACTAGATCGCAATTGGGCAGGATGCCTTCGCGTCCCAATTCGAGGGCTTCTTTCTGACCTTGGATCCCGTCGGCGCAGTGGTAGCCAAGCGTCACCTAATGAAACGCTGGATTCTGATCTGTGAAGCGCAGATTCTTCTGCTTGAGAACCGCGGCCATCCGCATCCGTGTTCTTTCTGCGTTCTCTTCGCGCTTCGTCACGCAGCGAGTCTCTTGAATCTCTACCAAAAGGTCGCCGACGTTCAGTGCTGTCGTATTGCGGCCTGTAGGAAGACATGCTTGACTGGTATGTCTGCGCTTTGACCCCTTATATGCGATTTTTTTTTTGCTTCGCAACGCAGCAAGGACTCAGATGAGGCTATGGAGAATGTATCTAGGATGTTTGGAATGTAAGGGAAGTATGGAAGATGGCTGATGAATGATGAACCAGGTTCGGACTTTGCGATATCGCTTGCGATTGGGATGTCATGCGCAGGACCTGGCCATTGTGCCGTTCAGAAGGTCTTTATTGTAATGTGTTGTATTCCAAGGCCTGGTTCTTGAACAAGGTTGATAGGTTAATTTGAGCAAGAGACAGCGTTGAGCTTCAAAGGCAGCCAGGTTTGCTCTCGCCCAATTCGCCCAATTCAAGGTCGCGACAACACCAAATACAGACGGAATCTACAATGGACGCTCTTGTAAACAGTGAGCATCGCTGTGCTCTGGCGCTGTTTCGCCCGTATTCTGTATGCTCTGGCTGGCTGGGTCTGACTATCTCCTCGATTTGGCATCGGCTTTCGCAGGACCAAAGTACGACCTGGATTGGAGCTGGCTGACTACATAGTACTAACACTGACATGCTCATCCTGGCAGCCTCGTCCCCCAGAGACAGCGACAGTACCAAGTGAGGCCCGGCCATCGGAGACAGCCAGGAAAGCCCAGCTGATTTGCTTGCACGATAAAACAGTCGTCGTCGCTCTTCATTCACCAGAAGCAACCACGGGCAAAGCTTTACTTCCGTAAGCCAGCAGTAAACGCATACTTTGGGAGTCCAGTCATTGAAACAGCGAGCAAACAGGCGCCTACATGACACTTTTCACTGTCGGCCTAGCAGGCGCTCTATACGGTGAGCTGGTACCTTATTCATGTATAACATTCTGCTGAACTTGACCTCTATAGGTGTTACCAACATGTAGGCTTCATGAAACTCCAGCCTACCTTTGGTGCTGACACCTCTGATCGCAGGGCTAGAGGAGTTGGCAAGATCCCCAAGGGCGAGTAAGGAGTAAAGTAGAAGAGTGACACTACAGATGCAGGAACGACATTGGGTGTAATCCCTTGTACAGACATCCTCTGGCTAGCTTTGACTGTCAACTCACCCCGATTCAAACTCCATCTTTTGCAATGCGCCTCTTCAATATCGACAGTTGCGCTCGCTGCAATCCAAACTGCGAATCAGTCATGCGAACCCGAAACCATTTCCGAGCGGGCCAACATCTGATCTTTTGGCAGCTACATTGCTGATAGTTTCTCATGCTGTGTAAAGCATCAATACTGGTCAAGAAGGGGATCTGGATGTCTTCTCTATTCGGACTTCCCTTAAGAGCGTCGCAGGCCGGGCAATCGAAAGCTGGCTTCAGTAGCGTCGGAAGGGCTTCGATGCTGAATTACATACCTACGCAGAGACTGCTGGCATGACATCAATGACAAGCAGTGTACGCGAACACGGCTCTATAGCTCATGCCCAACACTTCCGGTTCGGACAGAAGCGATAATCAACAGCATGGTTGACAATTGTCGGAACATCGCTCAAAGCATATTGCAAGCAATACATCAGCTCCATAATCGTCAACCTCGACCTGCGGTCTGCGAAGCTCTCGCATGTGCGACCGATCGACTTGGAGCATGGACGAAGTGCTTTTCAGTGCTTGAACACTACAAAGCTTTTGGCATACTACAACAGACGTCTGTCTGAACAGGGTACTGCTTTGATGAGCGCATCTCGAATGTTCACCAATCTCCTCACCGTGCTCTAGACAGAGCGTCTCCGCCCTGATGTCCACAAGCTTTCTCGTTCTCGCTCGGACACTTTCATAAAGTTTGAGAAGCGGCCCGTAGCTAAGTCAGGCCGAGTTGACGATGTGACCTCTTTCAACTGGCAGGTCAAATTGAACTGACAGGTTTGAGGTAGCGGTGTTGCAGGAGGCGTGAGCAGACTAGCTAGCGAGGATCCAAGTCGTGGGCTGAATGGAGAGCTAGTCGGCGTAACTCTCGGCTGTTCTGCGAAATAGTCGGACGCCCGCAAGTTGCTGTCCAATGCTTTTTGAGCTGCCTTCCTGTAGAAGGCTTTTATCTCTGGTGCAACGGAGCATTCGATGCTCTCGTTGCTTGTCCAGTCTCGGATGCGTCGTCCACCTATCCTGCCTCCTCTGAACTCAAACATAGGTTCCGTTGCTCTTCCGTTTTCGTCCAGCTGGGCCGTAACCCGTGCGTCCCAGCGCACGGAGTCAATGTCGTCTTCGAAGGTATTGACGAACGACCACATATCTCCAAACTTTTCGCGTAGCTCGAGGGCAGCTTTTCAGTAACGCTTGATTGGGGTAGTATGTTTTGTGTCTTTGCGAGATGTGTTACTCCCTAGCCTGAACCGACCCTTGTGAGATTGGCCTGTATTGTGATTGTCAGAAGCAAGGCAGGAGCACCACAGTGATACGTTGCGGAGCATCCTGGATCGCTGGCCAGTCGATACCCTTGTTTGAGAATGGGCGAAAATCCCTTTATTCTGCTGTTAAAAGGAAAAGAAACATCGGAGTGAACATCGTTCTTATACCTTCTCAGGTGCTGTCAAGGTCACTTGAAACGGCAGGAAATGTGGACATCGATCTGTCTGCCTAGCTGTTTGGACGTTAGCCTGTCAGTCGCGAAGGCAGAAAGAACATGTCGGGCCAAGGATGTATGAAGTATTTGTATTGACACAATCTGTCAGAATTCTGCAGGAATGTAAAGTGAGGAGGAGAATCTACTGTTGACAGCTGTGGCCTGAAGCTGCCTGACAGCAATTCCAGCTTCCTTCCAACATTTAGTCTACTCGGACTCTTCAGGAGCGATGTTGGTGTGTGGGTTGTAGAACTGTTACAGAATAAGGCGTTGCGATTTGAGCGAGAGGCAGGTGCGAATGATCAGCCAAGGCTCTCGCATCTAGGATCAAAAGGTAGCCCACCAGTGACTGCATGCCCCAAGGGAACTCCTATAGATTTGTTGCAAGCACATCAGCCAGTTAGGTAAACTCGGGCATTCCATCATACTGACTTTGTCTCGCTCTGTGCAACATCATCGGATCAGCGATACAGATCATATTTCATTAAGGAGGTACTTACTGTTCATGTAGGGGTAGACCTGCACGTTGCAATACCAAGCACAAGAAGCGGTTTTCCGTTTCGGCGCAAGTCCAAGATAGGGGATAGAAAGCCAACGGAAAGGTTGTATAGTGATATGCAGTGGTCAGCACTATGTGGCAGACAAATGAGAACAGTCTACCCACAATGCGCTCTCCGTGCTCTTCGCCTGCCTCTTCAGCGTGGGCTTTGTGGGCAGCATGTTCGGCTTCCATGTTGCGGACATTCAGGTAGCTGATAGAGACGACAGCACAGTGATAGCAGGATCAGCTTCCATCCTTTATCCGGCGTCGAAGCTTTCTGAAAGCCCAAGTCTTCGGGCCATTATGCAGGACTGCCAGAAACGACCAAAGAAAGTGACCAACCCGACGAGAACACATGGTATAGCAACATAATAGCTGAGTTTTCTCCATAAGTCGGCACTACCGCCAGCGTGTTCCTTCTGAGCCTCTCTTGCGGCCATGAACTCGTTGCCTTGGGCGCCGGCTTTTCGACCCAATTATCAGTCCAAGAAACGTCGTAAAAGCGCTGGAATTGCGCCCAACGCACACTTTGCAGTTGCTACGCTGTAGTGTCGGACAGCTCTGGGTGCCGTGCGCAGGGTCGAGGCGAATCGCTGCATTCTGGGCTTGATTGGCTGGATGGATGCGGGATGAGCAGAGACAAACTACAAAATAGGGGCATCGACAAAGGACAACAACTACACACAGGTATTCTTTGCGTAGTATGCTGTGATAGCTTGCATTCCTGATGCGCTTGCCGGCCAGGCCAAGAGCGCCTCCTATCATACATGGAAGATGCGTGTAGATAGGTGCCAGGTGAATCAGCTGCGTACGTTGCGGCATATGCCGCGCAGTCATATGGGGTATATAGTAGGAAGCCCTTGCTGGTTCAATCTATTGAGCCTCAGCCGTTGCAACTACAGGATTCGTCAGAGATGTATGACTTTGGCTTGAAGCGTAAGACTCGTCAGCAGACTGGAGCTATTTTACTAAACTCCTTCAGAATGCAGACTCCAACGGGTCTGTATGGCTTGTGCCTTGAAGATTACCATGGGAGCTGTAAATTACAGAACAAGGTGCTATAGACTGCGATTTGTCAGCGGCACTTCGGAAGATGATACAGCAGGCGCTAATGATTTTGCAGAGTTCATCCGCACATGAAGTGATTTATGGATGTTCACGGTCTTTCAGCTTGATTGTCAGAGATAGCATTATTCGAGAACAAAGCAGGGATCGATGTAGTCAGACGTTCAGGCGACGTAGTATCAGAGAACGAAGTATTCAGTGCGCGTCGAAATAATTCGAAGCGTTCGCTCCAGTGCATCCATAGCTGCAGTCAGGCGCGCTCGGAGCGGCAACCAGGTTTACAGAGGGTTTACAGAGGGTTTACAGAGGTTTCACATCGGTTGAAGATACCGTATCAAAGCGCTACAGCTTCGGCGCTTCGGCTGGCGGGTCGTTCTCGTCGACGCGCTCGTAGAGCAGACAGTACGCCTGACTCTTGAGCACTTCCTCTACGCTGACCACGCGCACTAGATCGTCAGAACAGTAGATCCACCGCCGCTTTGCTGTATGATCAGACTTCTGCAGACCTCGCCCGTTATCTGGAACGACGACCTCCCCGTCGACTTTGCGTTGATTGGTATATACTAGCGACCATGCATTAATCAGCATATTAGCGCAACGAAAACCGAGGTGACTCACTCATGCATGTGTAATGCCCGTTGTTCATGTTGCCCTCGTGGCAGATGACTCCGTAAAGCTGGTATTGGCATTTGCGCCTGAACGCTGCACTGGGACTAGGTCGCCGGAACCAGTGCCTCTTCTCTACGGCCTCTGAGACGTCACTTGAAACTCGGCGATGACGGCCTCTCTCGTCATGTTCTTCATCCTTGACATCTCTTTCATGAGGTGGTATGAATGGTGGAGGCGCCATGAAGGGACTCATGTCGAGGAACAGCGGAAAGCTGACTTTATCATCGAGCTTCTTGAGATTGTTGAAAGATCCAAAAAGCGAGGATTTAGAAGTTTGCTGGAAGCGCTTAAGGTGCAGAACCATCACACTTGGGAGGGATGAAATGAGGTACCGCTTATGCGCGCGCCTTGCGATGTACCTTTGTGCTCGAGGTGGCAGTAGAAGAGTAGGTGTTCCGGACGTCGCCGATGTTGGAGGCAGTCGTGTGCCCGGAGAGAACGCTATTGACTTTGCAGTACTGTTTGGATGCCCACTCTGGCTGTGACTATCGCCCATAGTCAGGTTCGTGTCGGCACCGGCTAGCTCTTCCTCATCTGCCTCTGCACCATCGCCGTCGCTGATTCGGCTAGACAAAGATGCTCCAGAGGAGGCGAGACCATCGGTGCCTCGGGAAGACGTGATGCTCAAGCGATGCATTTCAGCGACGGGTGCTTCGCTACCCTCGGAGCTCTCACTCGGCGGTTCTGCAGCTATCGCCTGCTCGAGGGGTGACGGGTTGCTTCCTGACCCGAACGACGGCCGCGGGCTAGAGGCAGTCAATACAATTTCGGGGCCTTGCCTTGAAGATAATTCTGATGCGTTCTCGCCTTGTGCGCCTTGACCTTCAAGCTGAGCTCGCTTGGTTGCCAAAAGACGTCTGTTCATCGACACCATGTTCTCGTCCCCTTCTTTCCTCACATTCTTTCTGTAGCTCGCTCTCGGCGTTTCATCCGTGTCGTGCGAACCTAGCAGACCCGGCCTGGTCTTGGGAGCATTTTTCTGTAAGATGCTATCTTCACGAGCTTTCGCTGCCCGTTTCCGGCCTATCTGAGCTACTGCCTCTGGGTTCAGGAGCTTCCAACAGCGTCTACACTGGAAGGCATTCTCTCCTTCCAGCACCTCCACCGAAGTAAACTGCATAAGACAGTTGTAGAGACCAGTTGTCATGCTGTCGTGTGAGTCATAGGCAGTCTCCTGCATTGAGTGACCATGCGAACTGGAGCCAGGCGGATGGGCGATACGAAGGCCAGCCAAAGGCGACGGGCCAGGAACTTCAGCGAACAGCTTGCGGATATAGTCCTGCTGTTCCCTAGAAGGTCGGGCTAGCAGACTTTTGGAAGATGTCGAGCTGCTTTTCGTATGACGCGAGCCTGCTGTTGTCCGCGTTGCATCGCTCTCGGTACCGCTGGTTATGCCTCCTGTCCCGCTCGTACGTCTTGTGCTTGCATTCCGCGAAAGTGAAGTCGAGGCTTCGCCATTCGAGGCAAGGTTGTTCGAAACAGACGGTGACGGTGATAAGAACCCTCTTACTGTACTTGTACGAAGAAAAGCAGGGTCCAGGCTCTTTCGGCGTTGTACTTTTGCATTCTTCTCGTTGTCGGAAGCCGATGCCCTAATCTGCCTGCCAGAACCAGGACTGTTGCCCGACGAGCTGAGCGAGTCTTGCCGGCTGGGCGCGGTGCCTCCATTGTGGGTTTCGACATCGCTTCCTTCAGTCTCTGATACGGATAAGATCGCGGTAGGCGCACGCGCCGCCATTTTGGGTCTAGTACCATTGTCGTCCTTATCCTTGCTCGAAGCCGACTTGTTCGAAGACGAGGTAGTCAGGAACTTGCGCAAACGATCCCGCTGTTCTCAGTGTTAGCAGATTGCACAATACCACTTGATAAGTGGGACACTGCTTACTCGTCTGACTTTGCCGTCATCACCTTTGATAGGCAGCGATATATCGAGAAAGTCTTCCTCGATGCGATTGACACCTCTGCATTCCTCGCATACTATGACACTTGCGAGCTTGCCTCCAAATATGGTCTCGATGAAGGGGGTATATCTATGTTCTGGTTGTCGTTTTTTGGCCAGGCGGTATGTCGGGTCTTCGGCAAGCAGAGACTCCGCTTCTGAAGTCTGCATATCGTCCGAGTCACTCTCGCTGGAAGATGCTTCGTTTCCTCCAGCTTTGCGACGCAACTCGTCCGCTACGCCGTTCCGCCTTTTCTTTTTTATGACTTTGCTTTTGTTGGAAGTCGCAGGTGGATTGGCCTTTTTGATAAGCTGAAAAGCAACATCTTCAGCGAGGTTCTCTGGACACTGACATAACGAAGTTGCGCACGTCGAATTCTTCCATAGATACCGCATCTAGTAGATATCTTAGCAATTCGTGGGCATCCATTTGGTCCCACTCGTTCCAGTCTTCGTTCTTTCGGTTTCTGGTTGTTCTGCATGAGCTACTAACACACGTAAACGCCTAGCTCCCACGTACAGCGCTTTCATCAGGCTCTTGACGCTGATGGCGCCAGGCTTGCCCAACCATAGCTTGACCAGGGTGCTTGCAAGTGCAGAAGACCTGCAAGTATTGATGTCGAGGTTGATGATGAGGACGGTCGAGAAGGGCGCGGAGCGGGAGGACGTCGTTTGCGGAGTTCAATCAGCGCTGATGACTATTTGGCACCTCTTCTGATACAGTTCACGCACAGAGGTAGGGCATCAGGAAATGGATTCTCTTGCAATAATTGCAGACTTGGGCTGGTCTCAGCTGTCGGAGTTGCCAGCGGGACGCTGTAGTCTTCTTCTGCGGTTTTATCGGTGGCCGGGGTAGCTGTACCAGATCCTGTAGATTGCCCATCACTGACTGAGCTTATGCTGCCCCGTCTTTTGCTCATAGCGAGAGCTTTATCGGCTCCGGGATATTCAGCCAGAGCATCTCGAAGCGGCCTTGTAGCTCCCAGTCCTTGAAGAACAGAGTTGAGGTAGCAGGAGTTTCCCAGATTGACCTTGTAACATATCCACAACTTTCAGCTTGACTTCCTGACAGCTATGCTAAGCCGCACAATGCCCGGATTTGTCAACGGATCTTGCTGGCTTGAGCTGGCATTGCTGGACGCTGCATTGCTCTTCGACTTGCTTTTGAACATAATACGCAAAGGCTGCGTTCCCAGCTCTTCGTTTGACCGAAGAAAAGGCAAGCCAAGCAAAGAAAGCCTAAAACAAGTCGCAACTTCCGGGACCGCATGCACGTGTGTGAAACTGTTCAAACTCCAAAGGAAAGGCTGATCCCTTGCAGTATCGATAACATAGTGCAGGATTAAACGACAGGGACTCCCCTCGTCCAAGCCAACATGCCCAAGCTGGTCCGAACCAGGCCACCGACAGCTTTCGTTTCATCCAGCTGTGCAGCTAGAAGCTCCCGCAACGCGTCCTGCACCTCGTTCGCAGCTCCATCTACTTCCATACTGTCTCCGTCCTCTCTTTCATCAGTCTCTACTAGAGCGTCTGCATGAACAGACAGGAAGACCTTGAGAACCGCTTGCGCAGCTTCGAACTCACGCCTTGAATATAGCTGTAGGGCCATAGCCCGCATGAAGAGCGCTAGCTGAGCTTCAGTAGACAGAGACCGGATCTCCAGATCCAGCGCCGAAGCCGACAAAGCGAAAAGGGCGGAGAAGAAGGCCAGATCTGGTATGCTTGTCAGCAAATGCGGACAGAGGAAAAGCGGTGAACCCACGATAATTCTCTGCTCCACTTTCAGCTTGCTCCCTGAGGGCTTTCATCAGGGCACTCTCGACGTTTAAGCCTCCGAAACCAAGCCTTCGTTTCTGTTCACTCGGCTCATCTTGCTTCTCCTGACCCAGATCAAAGCGAAGTTCCGTGCCACCAAGCGTTGGCAAGAAGAATGGTGCATTCTCAGGCTTTTTGGGAGGCTCGACTGGCTTGTTTCGTGCTTGAATGGTTTCGAGGTTGAGCAGAGTTGTCCATTTTGATCTCGGTAACAGAGAAAGAGTGACTAGGTCCCCTGCTAGCTGAGCATCCACAGAGTCTGAGAATTGTGGATATGCGCCGGAGATGTCGGCGACGGATTCATCCAGAGCCGTCAGGCCTTCGACATGCGCTTCATCTGCTGCCAAGGCAGGAAGAAGGCCTTCGCGGGCTTGTAGGGACAGCACTTCGTCTTCGTCAATGCTCCTCAGCTGTACATCGGCAAATTGGGCGCGATTCGTCCTACGAAGGACTGAAGGGTCAGGGTGCTTTCCCGGATAGTTGCAATATGCCCAACTCACCAGAGATAGACACCGACTCCGTCAACGTGACCGGTAGCTAGAAACTCTCCCGTAGGCGAAAAAGCGATACTCGTGGCCACACTCTTCGTCCGAAAGACATCTACAAGCGTGCCAGTAGGAATGTCGAATGTCCTGATCAGACTATCCGTGCTCGTACAGACCAGCCAATGCGAGTCTTGTGAGAATGCCTGCGCTTATTACGTCAATAGCTTTCCATTTCTCTTTGAGCTTTGATGACTCACAAGGTCAACGATTCTGCCCTTGAAGCCAGAGAATTCTCGCACGATTCGTCGAGTCTCGATATCCACCATGCGGACCGTCAGGTCTTCGCAGACGCATGCAAGTAGGTTGTTGTCCCGCTGAAGCATTGTATATTCGATTCCGGCAGGTAAGCGCGTGGTCGAGATATGCTTGCTGGTATGGAAGTCGAAGAACTGCCGGCAAATTAACGTTATATCAGCTGTCATCTGCAACATCCATGATACTTCGGCCTACGTGTAAATCGCCAACGAGGGTACCGACCACCAAAGTCGTATTGAGTGAGTCTGTCTCCAGACCGCTTACATGCTTTCCCCTCTTACTGCCGGTAGCTATCTGCGGCGGTAACATGAAGGTTCTCCTCTTGATCCCACTCTGCAAATTCCACATCTCTACGTATTCTGCCTTCTCGTATCCTACCAGACCGAAGTTCCCGCATGCCGAGACGACACAAGCAGTTGCTCTTCCTACATCTTGTTTCGGGACAAGTTTTCGTTTGCCTATTCTTTTGTCCTGAACACTCCATGTCCTAGCTACGATCTCGTCTTTGTGTATAGTCACGAGATCATCCCATTCTTTACGCGCTATAGACCCGCTTCCTGTCCCACTACCTCCTTGTCCCAGTTCTGGGAACGCCATTCGAACGATAGGCGGTGCTTTCAGATCGGTCAATTGTATGCTTTCTTTGCCTAGCTTGTTGAGCGTGGCTGTCACATTGCCTTGAGATAGCTCCGTCGAGCGCGAATCGCGAACGAGTGATGTGTAGCGAATGCTTCGGTCGCCAGCAGATGCAGTCAGAAGAGTCTTGCCGTCGCTGCCGTAGAAGCGTAAATGAGATGGAGGGGAATGATGCCCAGCGCGTGACTTCAGTAGTCGAGGAGGAGAGGTAGGTGTGTCGAATAGCCATTGCTGTAGTAGCAGATGTCAGCATATTCGGGTCACTGAGGGCAGGTAGATGTCTGGCTTACCCGGATAGCATTGTCGCTACCAGCGCTTACAAGCACTGGCTGACCAGGGATGAAGACTAACCCATGTATACTTCTTTCGTGAGCTTTCCTAGACACCGAAGCGAGTACGCCACCCTTGTCCAGATCCCAAAAAGCCAGATTGCCTTCTGCATCTGAAGATGCCAGAGTCTGTGCGACATTGTCTGTTCTGAACGATAGAGCAGTGATTGGGTTCTTCTGTGTCGGATTGCTCGTAGTTGTTGTGAGATGAAGCAAGAGCTCGCCTAGTCGAATATCGAAAAGAGCGATGCTGCCTGTCGCATAGCCCAATGCGACAACGTCGATCGCCGGCGACTGCACTACACATGTTATAGCACCCGAATAATGCAGGGGGAGTATCGTTCCGGCTTCAAATTCATGGATAAGCGTATGTGTTGCGATATTCCATAGTTGCAGGTGTCCTTCTTTCGATGATACGAGCACCTTGTTCAGATATGTCGCAGGGTGTAGAACGTTGGTTGCTGTGAAATGAGCTGCAAATTCGATGGTAGAATGCAAGCTTGGCCCGTCATTCTTGGATAGGGAAAAGATGTAGAGGGTCTTGCCAGTGCTTTCGAGGACGCATGCATAGGTGCCGAAGAGGGTGATAGCACTGAGTGTAATCGATGCAGATGTAGAAGATGTCGAGGTAGCGTTGGGAGATGCGACTGAGGCTACATCGAAACTTGCGACGACTTTTCCTCGGGCATACTGGTACAGAACGGAGCCAGCGGTCGCATAGACGTTGTCATTGTCTACTGCTAATGCAGTAATAGGGCTTGGTGTCTCTGGACCTGCATAATTGCATCAAAATCAGCTTTTTCTCTCTACCTCTGCAGCTTTTTGGGCAATTTCGACGGACCGACAAAGAGAAGTCGCATGGATCCAGAGATATCCCACATAGCCCAGCTGTTTCCAGTACATGATATGGCAGTGACGACGGGTTTGCTGAGGTCCTTGCTGCTTCTCGTTTGGATGACGGGGGCTACAGCATTTGTGATGATTCCCAACGCGCGGAAAGGCGCAAAGAGCTGGCGATTTGCTGCTGCTTTCTGCTTGTCTTTAGTATTTGCTTTAAGGCGCTTGAATGTCCGCTCCTCTTCCTCCATAATGGCAATGATGGATCAATGCAATTCAAAGGCTTGTCTTTCTTGCTCTTGCAGATTCAAATGGCCAGCATTAACACAAATTCAGATGAAGATAAACCCAAGGCTAACAACAAGAACAAAGGAACACTTGTATTCCTGGCTTCTCTTGGTGTCACTCTGCTCTTGACTGGCGCGACCGGCAGTAGGCTTTTGAAACGCGCAAATCCAAGCAAGAATGCCGTCGTGAGCGTACCAAAGGCGCCGTCAAGTCTGCGAGAGATGTTTGCTATGAGCCAGAATGCTTCTCAAAACTCCCTTCGTCCTCTCGACTTCCGCTCAAATCCACACCTCCTACCGTCCTCACCCTCGTCCGCCAAAGTCGCTTCGCAAACAGTAGAGAGTGTCCCTGCAGCTGCAGCTCTGTCTTCTACCGATGATCCCATGCTGGATGCAATGAAGGATGCTGTCAAGGCGTTCGGTCTCGCGACCTTCCTCGTTCTGGGTTCAGTGGGTGTCGCAACATATGCAATAGCTTGGAGAGTTGGCGCAACAGATGTCAGTCACCTCCCCTTCCCGATATTCAGTACGTAAAGCTGATAGGATTCCATGACATCGCAGCTCGAATCCTTCATGGCGAACAGCAGGACAGAGCTCTTTGCACCGTGGGCAGACAAGCTTCGACCTAATCTACCCGCATGGCTACAGCAGACCGATCTGAGTAGCGAGCAGGAACAAGAGATTGCAAAGGAGGAGAATGACGTGAAATCATGGATAGCAAGGGAAGGTTGGAAGGACTCCCTTCACGAAACATCCAAGCAAGCGACATCCACAGAGCTCGCACCCTGATCTGGCATTATCTACGTCAGCTATACTATCCATCAAATGACAAGTCGGCGAGGCGCTTCGCGAGTGTCTGGCCTCGAAGCTGGCCTACCTTTCACGACAGACGCCCTATCATGGCCTTCTCTGCTCTGTATGACTCTTGAGCCGTAGCTCCAGCGCTCGCAAGTACACAGCAACGCTCTTCAAGTCTTCGTCTCGGTACCTATTCTCGCGATATCAGAGCAACCCAGGAGACAGACTTCTTGCGGTTCATGAGAAAACAGGAAGTACATAGAGACGGCAGCAAGCTCAGCTTCGTGTCCTCACTCGTGGCGAGCTCTGTGCACCGGATACTTAGAGTTCTGGCAGAGATACTTGGAGAGTAGCTGTTCATAGCTTGTATATCTTGGACCTCGAGACGGCTGAGCAAGCGAGGGCACCTGTGTCTACTGGCCTTCAGCGTTATGCTGACGCCGATCGGACAGTATTCGCCAGCCCTGTTAGAAAGTTCTCCTTGACTTTCAGCTTCGACACAACAAAGTAGAATAGAAACAATTTTGCACTATTGGGTACTGCTGCTACTTGGAGGCGGACCGCTGGATCCTCCTGTCCTACTACTGCTTCCCGTCCTTGCATGTGAAGTCGCACTGTTTTTGCCTCCCGGACTGGCTGATGATCCTGGCCCTTTCTCCGTCCGCGCAGTGAGTAGACTCTGGAAGAAATTTGCCAAGACCTCATTCTGCGGAGCGCTGCTTCCCGAAGTTCCAGAGGGAGAAATCACAGGTGGACTAGGCGAAAGATGGCCGTTGATATTGCTTTGCCGAGATGCTTCTCTTCGAGACATCGATGGTGCATTCGTCATTCCAGCTGAGGCTAGTGCTGGCGAAGGTGCATCGCGGGCGGTTTCCAGCGCTTTCTCGACAGTGGGAAGCGATAACGATGTACTCGCCATAGGACCAACCGTACCGCTAAGCGGCGTTCCCGGATATTGCTGGCCGGCCAAGTGCCTTCTGTCAGTGAGTTGTGGAGCGCCATCACGAGGACCACTGGAAATCTGGCGTTGCATTCCTGATGATGCACCTCGTTTCGCTGCTTCTCTTTGCAGAATTTCGTAGTGAATCTTCAGGAAGTCTTGTTCATCTTGCACCTCGGTCCGACCAGGAGCTTTCGGCTGTGGAGTGGTCTGTCAGCTGTCTCCTCGTGACATGCAGACGATGGAGACCTACAATGGCAGCCACATCACCATCACCTACAGCCGCTGCATAGCTTATCACAGCGTCTTCTATCCCTTCCTCGGACTCATTCGCTGATATGCCCAGCGTCCTATCCCAACTCGCGATCCAATTGGAAAACTCGAAGCCTTCCCGTAGTACTCTGATTTTGCCTATACTGTCCCAGCCAGTCGGTACGAGCAACTGCTCACGGTCTATCACGTTCGCGCGATATTGATAAGGCCTCGATGGTGCATGCGCTTCGGCGGAGGATGACGTCCGGTTGAAAAGTCTGTGTTGTATGTATGACCGTAGCTTGTCAAATGTGGAGGGATGTAAGGCGGATGTTGAGAAGAGGGCGGCACCATCTGGAGGGTTGAAAGACAAAGTCAGCTTGTTCATATCAGGGTGGAGACTCAATGCCTTCTCACGATGTAAGCAGATACTCCGCAAGCATTGCTGAACAAAGTCTATTTGCTCTTCTGATAAAAGGGCATTCCGCTCAAGCGCTGTTATTTGATCAGACTGTGTGCAGGCGCCGCTCAGCTTTATTCGCAGTCAAGGACGTGGAAAGGCTGACTAACCTTTGTGCATACGACAATGGTCGCTATCCCTAAATTCGCCGCAAGACTGCCATCTGGAAGAGGTAGCTTTTCTGTAGTTGCAGATGTGGATGTGGTTGCTATACTGCTTGCTGCTGGTATACTACTGCTATTTGCTGTGTCGCTGCCTCTTGCGGCTGGTTCTTGGTAATTTCGCACCAGGTTTTCGACTGAAAGGAAGAGTCAGATCTTGCAGACCGCGGCCCTTGTATCAGGATTATGAACGCACGTCGCTCCTTTGCTTCAGTTATCCAGTATGCACCGTCGTTGCTGGATTGCCCGACCTCTTGCGCTCTCTTCTGCAATGCACTGAACCATTGCCGTAAGCGGTTGATGAATTCCCACGGCCGCGTCCAGTCGAGCACAATGATAGCAAGCGATTGTGTTAAAGAGTCGGTATCCAGTGTGAGAGAGGCTAATCCATCGAAAGGTGGAATATCGAGACGCGATGTGACATAAACAGATACTTGGGAGGATGGGTCTAGTCATCCCAGCCTCTCAGAGTCAGTACTCTACCACAATATGTACGCTATCTGTGGTAGTGCTCACCGTCTTCTGCACTATCGTCAAGAGCCATATACTGAAAGTTGACCCCTAAATTGCTAGGACCAGCAAGGCCGGATGCATCGTCTCGTCCAGGGTCCGTACTGTATAGTGACACCGACAGGCCTTCTGCAGGGCGTTTGCCTTTGCTGCTTCTGCTGCTTGGTGATTCCATGGCGCGAAGCAAGGTACGTTTTCCAGATGAAGGTTGGCCTGCATATTACATCCGGCATATAGCATTAGATCACCGTTCAAGACTTGAAAGTATTGCTGCAGTTCACCCATCACAACGAGCCCTTTCGCAGGCGCGTGCTTTGGCCGTGCTCCAGCGCCGTTGACGGTGCTGGCCAGGATGCTAGACCACAGCCCGCCGGCATTGTTGCTGTTACTGCTACTTGATGCATACTGATTCTCAAGGTTCGAAGTGCTTGCGCTGGCCGCGTTGATGCTCGTCGAGTTCATTGGGATTTATCGACCAAGATCAACCAGATTTGGACGTTGGATCTTGTATGTATCGTCTTATGCCGCCATGGACCAGCTTCTGAAGACCGCGCAAAATGCAAGATACCCTCCCTCGTCTCTATATGCTGGCCTTTACTGATGCTTCAAGCGAAAACAAACGGTCTTTAGGCGTCAAGTGCAAGTCTGCTGGAGCATCTGATTGCAGCAAATGAGCTGGGAATATCGCAAGACGCTGTCATCAAGCTCAAAGACTCGCGGTACATCCTCAAATACTCAGATACTGCCATCAAAAGCCTGATGTTTCATGTAGCAACGCGATTTTGTCGGCTGTTTACGCGTCTGAGCTCTCCGTGAACGACAGAACGGCCATCTATGATCTCTTCGAAGCCAATATGAAGTCTCTGTAAGCCTTAGAGCTAGGTATTCCTGCTTCTTCAGCCCGCTAATTCAAGCGCCATGCCAGCTACATAGGGTCGTCTATGGGCTGGAACCCTACTGCAAAGAAAGCCGAGTTGTTCGACAACGAATCTCGCTTTCTTGCTCTGCGTGATAGCGAGTCTGGCGACTTGGCCGGCTATACCATGTTCAGATTCGACACAGAAGAAAATGCGGAAGACGTGCTGCAGCCTGTCTTATACTGGTCGGTCGATCTTTCCTTCACCTCACCTTAAAGTGTTTAACTATACCGTTGTTTTTCAGCTATGAACTTCAAGTGTCACCTTCGCATCAGGGCCAAAGCCTCGGCAAGCTAATGATGCTCGCTCTCGAGGTTCTCGCATGCAAATACTCTATGCTCAAAGTTATGCTTACTGTGTTCTCAGGTAGACAAGCCTTCTAGCTACGGGTGGGGAGATAACTTCTGATATCTTCATTTCCCAGCAAACTCGTCAGCGCGGACATTTTACAAGCGCTGCGGCTACGTGAACGACGAGATCTGTCCATCTCTGTATGTCGAAGCTGGTGACGAGGCACCAGATTACGAAATTCTAAGCAAAGTGATGACTGCACACGCGAAGAAGCCTAACAACAAGAAGAAAAAGAAGCGGAAAGGCCCGAAGCAAGAAGGTGTGGACGCAGTCATTGTAGCATAGCAGTACGGGCTGCGAGTGTTGCCTCGTATGAGGGTCTACAACAGCTGGCCGACAACAGGTGGGTATCAGTCGTGATCATCGAAGAGCTGAGAGTTGTTGACTTGTTCTTAGCCGCTGGTGGAGCCGACTACTTGGCCATACGAGGGGGTAGATTCCCTTCTACGCCCACGACACCCAAGACAGTGGTCACACCGAGCATGGATTTCTTGCTAATGACGCGCAACGCTACGTTCCCTTGAGCCCAAAAGCTCTTCGCTGTTTCAGTACTGGCCATCTTCCTCATTATGATCTTTTTGGTTGAAGGGTCCCTGATAGTTTGGACATCAGCTTGACCATGGCCTCCCTTTGATTGCCATTTGACGTCTCGATTAGGCAATAACGTCTCGAAGAAGGCCCCCGTGGACTTCCCAGCAAGTGGTCGAGCATCCGTTATGTTGAATACCGTGTCTCTGCCACCATTCTTGCCGGGCACAAGGTGTGCTTGAACGATACAGTCGTTGTGTAGCAGCCGCAGGACGTTGCGCACCCATGCAGTGTTGATAGGCATGATCTGATAGCCTTTATCCGTGATAGAGTCAGAATAGGCGACAGTGGACCTTGAACCAGTCAGCGTCCTCTTGTATGTTTGCCGGACTCGTATTTCCTTGATGATGATGTTCGTCTCAGAGGGTGGCGAGGCTGTTTGAGCTTCCGAGGAGTCGCTCATGGCAGGATTGCTCTTGATGAGGAGGAACTGAAGAGGCAAAAGCCCGGCCGACCGTATACCCCCAAAGGCGAGCTATAGCCTTTATCCTTTCCAGGATGTAAAGGGACAGATGAAGGGGTCATCAAGGCAAATATCCAGTGTACGAAACCTGAATTCGGCCCGATATGCATCTGCCTGATGACACAAGCCAGGCCTGCCTTAAAGTAGGTCCATTGAGCTTGAGCACAGAGTTTCCTGGCGCATCTGGCGGAGCTTAGGCCTGCAGTTGGAAGGAATGTGAACCTCGAAACTCGACTTGCGGTATATGGGAAGCCGAGTCTGCGTATCGAGGACAACGATATTTTTGTCTGATGTTGATCATGACACGCCAGAGAGTCGATTTCTGGTAATCTGGAGCATTGACCAGGAGGCTTTTTCCACAGAATATTGAGACGGCTAGCTCCCTTCGGCCAGCACGACGAGGTCTCGTTATCATGTAGACATAGTAGATTCAGGGATCATTTGCGATACACCTGATAGCGGAAAATTCTGCTGGCTGTCATTTGAGGCGATGTTGCTAGCGAAACGGGTTTCCGCAGTGATGCGCTTGCGTTACAAGGCAAGGGCAGCCCGATGACTTTATTCTTGAGGACAGACTTTTGGAATCTGGGGAGGTGAAGAGGCATGCCAGTCCATCCTGATCGCAATTTCAGTAAGCACACCTACAATTAGCGTACCTATCACAACTCGAATGAATCTTGTGTCCTTGTCCGACAGACACAGCAAGCCTGCGTCTAGCAGAACGTCCACTCTCCAGCAGCAGGCGATTGGATGAATACCGTCAATACCTGTTCGCCGGGCCTTTACACGGAGATATCGATGGCTCTTGGAGAGCGTTACTATGGGCGCGAGCAAAGATGCTGTATACCGTTTGTGAGTCCCATGAGCAAAGAGGAGCGTGAAAGGTGTTTGATGTTTGCTCATGCTTCAGTTCTGCTTCGACGGCGGCTTGCTCAACTCAGCGGAGTACACGAGCAAGTCCTGGCGGCCCTCGCAAGTATCGGTGACATCGATGGTCAATCACTTACACAACTTTACATGCTTGCGAGCAGCGAATTTCGCCGTTTAGGTCGACAAGATCTGATGATTGCGTTTGGCGACTTTACTCGACTTCAGAACAGAGCCGGATGGCCTTCGCCAGTCCCAGTAGTCTCAGTATCTGCAACTCGTGGGATTAGGCGGCTGCGAAGGGATCCTCGGGCGTCTTCCCAAGGATCACGAAGATCGACTCGAATCGCTGAAAGCACTCGTAGGCGTTGAAGTTGATGGAAAGTAATCAGAACGGACGCGTAGCCAGAACTTGGATGAGTGTTTTCAGGAAGACAACGGATTGAGTTGCGTCTCTGCATTGGTCTTGCTCGAGATATCTGCAGCTTCGCTATAGAGAGCCAAGATATGCGTCCTTGACAGTGACAGCCAACCTTATGCAGTCTGTTCTAACTGCTGGATCTCCGCCTGCTGCCAGCTCTCAGACTGTCCAGACCGAAGCCAGCCAAAAGGACGGCACGAATGGCCCCAGCACCACTGGCAAGGATGCCAGCGCAAAGTCTGCTCTTGCTCGAAGTCTCACTGGAACCCTGGCCTTCTACTTCAAGCGGCCGGTCAGATTGTTCAGGTTCGCCTGGCCGCTAGCAGCTCAGTCTCGTCGGATAGCGCTGATGGCAGCTGTGCTGTATGTGCTGCATGCTTGCAGACCTACGCGTGTCTCAGCATGGACTGCGTTCAATGAGATGGCGAAAGGCGGATCCAAAGGCACATCTGCCGACCGGCACTTCCTGAAATCTGTTATCGCAAAGCAAGGATGTAAGCAAATCTTGAAGACAGTCTGAACGCAGCGACTTATATTCGAAGATACATGCAGGGGTCTTCTTCGCTCGCGAGGCCTTTCCACCGTTGCTGCTGAACAGCATTGTCGGGTTTACTCTGTTCTCAACGTACACGATCACAGAGAGCATGCTCAAGTACTCGTCAGAGGGGTATGATGTATCACCCTACGCCATTCCTTTCATTTCTGGAGCAACTGCTGGTGCTGCACAATCTATCATATCGAGCCCGCTCGACAACGTACGAGCAGTCCTAGCTGCACAATCGCTTAACAAGAAAGGAAGTCCCTCATGGAAGGGCTGGCGGTCGGTCGCTGTTCAGGCTATGTTTCCCAAATGGCTCACCAGCACTTCGCCCGTTCTCTCGACACCGATTACGTTCTTGTCTAACTGGTGGAGATCCAGCTGGAGTCTTTTTGCATTCACTCTGTTTCGAGATTCACTGTGAGCCCGGTGCGCACTTTTAACGAGCAAACGCTGACCTAGTCGTAGAGGGTTTGCCGTATTCTTCACGATCTTCGAAGGTTCCCGCTCGCTAGCTAAGCAAGCCGGCAAAGCAGTGGACAGACTACAAGTGCAGTTAGAGAGCCGTAGCCGGTCTATCGGGGTCGACCTCGAGCGGCTTCTGGATAATGATATGCTTGATCGAGGCTGGCCTGGACGAGTGGTACAGGCGCTGGTCATCGTGCTTTGTGGAGTTTTTGCTGGTATGGGTTATGGCATAGTGGGTAGGCCTTTTGATAAAGCGAGGACCATTGTCTGGAATGGCCTGGAGGATTGGGCACAAGAGAGGCGACGAGAAGCTAAGGAGGCAGAAGAACATCAAGCTCAGCGTGCCTCAGTGCGCGAACACGCTGCAAGATTAGGTTCTCCTGCTATTGGCTCTATACCCAAGATGCCAACTGACGGTCGCAGGGTCGAGGCCAAATCTGTACCTCTTGCACTTTCCCATCGTTACAGGCACCAGCGAATGGCCGCCCACGAAACTCGCCTCCCCTTGCATCCCCCTCGGTTAGCAGAACCGCCAAAACACCCTTTACGGGAGCCTTCCACTCGACGCAAACCGTCGCAATCGACCACAAAAAGCGTGCCCTCGGCCTTTTCCCTGCTTAGCCAGGCATATAGACGCGACGGACTCTTACCAATGCTGGGGTTTTCCGCTGCAGCATCCAGCACCCTGGGGAGTCTTCTACCCTCAAAGTCGGTCTTTTCCAGAGCTCAATTGGCGAAATCGTCTGTAGGACGGAAGAAATCGTGGCCGTCAACGCAAGGCGCTTTTCAGGCTCTATCAGAGCACCCAGCTTTGGGCGGCACTGCCGTCTTTGACAATCTACCGCCCCCTTCAGATAGCTTGTTAAAGCGAGCGCATCGCAGGCCGCGCACTTGGCGCACTCAGCAAGCACAGAACTCAAGCTCTGCCAGTACATCCTTCGCGAGGCGTATAAGAAATCGATTCAAAGGGCGCCTGACGGTCACGAACGTTTTCAGAGTCATCCCGCCATACTGCATCGGCTTTCTAGTATATGCCCTTATGTCCGACGACTTCAGTAGATAATCCTCTACATACAAGAACCAGCTTGTTGGTATAGCGTCTACATTACGCAAGGACGCCTCGGGTGGATCGACTCTGCATCGAGGGGCCGCCAGAACAAGCGAGAGATGGGCGCTGGATGCTGCGTCGACGCATCTTCTGCACATTCATGAAGTTCGTGGCGGCTTGAGCAATGGGCCCCGCACCTGGACTGGCCGTAATTGGCCTTGGCCGGGGTTGAAGGGCTTTGAAGTCGAATGCATCAGGCAGATCAGGGCCGTCCAGGACCCGTCGAACGCTCTGCCAGCTATTCCTGCTGCGCAAGTTACCTGTCTCTTTCGCAAAATTCTCCCCTCCTGAGGAAGACATCGACGTCTGCGTTGCAGAGCGCGTAATAGAAGACGACCCGGGCGTACTAGGAGAGTCAGATCTCATCGAACCTGATCTGGTTGGTTGGTACTCGGCTTGGACTGCTGGCTTTGTGATCTTGCTGACAGTCAGGCATTTCATCTTGACACTAGCTTTTAGATTCCCTGTCTCTGGACTAGGTCTCAAGGTTAGCATTGTTGTAGTCCGTGACTGCAATCGCGGCGTAGTACATGCTTACTTGTAGTCCACGGTACCGAATTGCGAGGCAGTACCTGCTGCGATTACTGCCCGTTTAGCAACTACATAAGCGCCCCTGATGTCATTCACTCGTCAGGGGACCGCTTGGTATCTGCTAACACTCTTACGCACGAGTCTAGGAACATACGCGTAGCATTTGCCATTTTGAGGTTTGATCTGTATTGCGTTAGTAGGTAGTCAACAAGGCAAAGCTTGAGCGTTACCAGAGGACTTGATTAGTATCCGCTGAGGCTCGAAAGGGGTTTACCGAGCCCTATGGCGGGTCAGACGAAGGGAACTGGCTATCGGTCAAAGGTACGCAATCACAAGGATATCGGCACGACGAGCATCATCGAGACCAGTCAGAGTGTTGCACGACAGAATCACTGTTTCATTAAGGTATGTACCGGCATACTCAACAGGAAACTGACTGCAGACTATGTATAACGCACCACATGCGGCAGATGAGAAGGAAGGCGAGGGTTGCCGATTGGTGTTGGATCCTATCGGGTTGCCGCTGTCATGAGCATTTGCGAAGTGGCCATAGCCCTGCGGGTCTGCATGTCGCATGCAGCAGCACGAGGAAGTTGTGGCCAGTGGTGGAATGGCTGTCGCGGAGGAAGACCTGTAAGGCTTCTAGTCACTCTGCTGATGTTGGGTGGGCTGGTACGTGATAGTGGCTTGGTAGAGTCGGGCCGACCAGCGGTAGCCGAGCTCTTCTGCGGCGTCGATATAGATGATGTGTCGATTATGTAGCTCAGGCTAGTCGCCTTTCCTATGGATACAGGCGGCTTCCATAATATCTTGAGCTTGCCATCCTCAGGACTAAATACAGGCAAGCCAACATCAGACTCGTGGTAGAAGCAGAAGCATCAGAAAGCTTACTTGAGGTCTGCTCCCAAGCCGGTGCCAGCACCAATGCCAACTCGTCTAGCTACAGTCCCCGCTCTAGCTATAGTACTGCAGACCTCCGATTGTCAGTATCAGCAGAGCGAGAGATACCTAGTACCGAGTGACAGCCTTACGGTCCCCAGGTCGTCGCCATTATGCAATGGGGTACGAGTTAGTCAGGCAGCTAAGTGTATATATGCATGCAAGCCATATAAGCTGCTGACGACTAGCCAGGAATCATCAAGGGTGGTCTTCTGAAAGGTCAAGGACACGGAGCGGGGAGAGTGTGAGAGGTGCGAGTGCATTCGGAAGAGCATGCATGAGGTTCGCAACTTCGTGGAAGATGTATGGAGCATGCCGCCGCTTCGAAGGAAATACAGTCGATTGTAGAGTCGTTTATTGCTTCGCTTTCATCATCAGCAACATCCTCTGAAGGCGATTCTTGCGCATTTAGGAGGATTACTACGAGACATATCAGCTCTTCAACACTTTCAAGACTCCTTAAGCAAGAAATCGTTAGTTGTTAACATTCAAGCGTTCAAAGGGCCAAAGGCCAGGCAGGCACCTTTGCGCAGCTTGAAGTATGGCAGACACGCTCAAGGACGTCCCAGAGTTCTTCGAAGTGAGCGAACGCATCAACAATCGTTCTGTGCTCTTTCTTACGCCTATTCTGCGTGTCATCCAGGTCGACCTCGGCGAATCCATTCTGTCGCGAACTGAGTCGCTATGCAAGTCGCGGCGCTTGCGCGGGATTGAAGCTGTTCTGAAGCTGATGATACTTCTGTTCAATACCTAAAAGCGACCTTCCGCGAACTCGGACCGCCAGATCTATGCCATATCGTCAAAACTACTGGGCGAAGCGGTAGCAAGGACGTAAGTAACGCGGTTCACAGAGCTATTAGTATATCAGACAGCTGATCAGCATATCCAAACTCCAGACTGGCTCCTACCACTACGTGTCTGGCGTAGATGCGTCCTCATCCGCGTCACTCGCAGCCTATATCAACTCGCTCACATACTCGCTGGAAGAGACACCTGGGTGGTTCAGTAGCAAGGGCAAGAGCGAATGGAAGATCCGCAGCGGGTGCTTCTGCTCCTTCAACGCTTTCTCGAGGGTCGACGTGCGAGTTGAGGTCAAAATCCCAGGAGGCGTCGAAGCGTATATCGTAGATCTACGAGGAGAACGACATGCTCCTACGGCGGCGATATGGACAGAAGTCTACCTCTCGGCCCTCCTTAGGGCTATACTCTATGCAGACGACCCAAATTACAAGATCGCAGGCTACCGCAAGCTAGACCCGGTTCGCACTCTGGAGGATGAGGTTCGCTTCATGGCAGCCGCCGAAACTTGCTATAACAAGGGTAAGTGTACAAGGCTCCATTACTTCTGAGTCGGCAGCTGACATGGCTCCAAGGCTGGCAGCTTGGGTCAGATCCAGAAATCCAGGTCGCAACCAATGTCTCCAACCATCTGACAAGCGGTATTATGAAATACTTTGGTGATGCGGCCCGCTTCGGCCCAGCTGTCAACCTGTTCGAAAAGCTGGTCATTCGAGATGGAGAGATGGCCAGCCTTCTGGCCAGATCGTATCTCGGCTTAGGTCAGTTTGCAGCTGCTTGGACGTTGACCAACCATACTGAGATGGTTCGGGCGCAGATGAGGAAGTTAAAGCTATTCAAGTCTTGTACCGCTCTATTCAGGAGCATCCCCAAAGCTATCCTCTCCTACATGTGCAGTGTGACTTCCTCCGCAATAAGGTATGTAACAAAATGCTATTGTTACGTGTCAAGCTGAAGATTGACCTGGTACTTTTCGAAGGGCAACATCGAATGGGCATACAAGCTAGCCAAGCAAGCCGTCAATTGCGCACCGAGTGAATTTGTCACATGGGCGAAACTCACAGAAGTCAATATTGAGATGAAGCGCTATGACGAAGCCTTACGGACGTTAAACTCTTGCGTCATGTTTACTTATAATGAACGAGATCTACACAGAATGCCTACCCCACAAAGAACACATCTTCCTATCAAACCTTACATCACCGAAAGTGGCATCTTGGCAAGTTTAGAGAATGGGGAAAACGACAATGAAGCCGATCTGGCACTATTGAGGCTACCTGCGCCTAGTCTGCGCGGTACCTTCAAGAAAGCATACGAACTATTATGCAAGTTGGTTGGGCAGATCGGCTGGGACGAACTGCTTAGGACGCGTAGCGAAGTTTTCGTGATGGAAGAAGAGTATAGGATGCAGAAACAACTGCAGGATGACATGAACGAGGCAGGCGGCGAAGAGCTAGCACCAACAGGACAACAATCGCAAGCGGATGACGATGCCAGTATCCGCGGGGTACGCGAATCCGCAGTACCCAACCTTCCTTCTCCTCAACCAAATGGCGGCCATGGCTTTTCCGAAACGCCCAAAACACCCGAACCACCTGCATCACCTATACCAGAGATCCGTATCTCTAGACACTCGGAAGACAACCCTTCCGCACCATCTGCACAATTTTCGGCTGCACCGCAAGTGCCACCTGTAGAAGAAGTACCTGAAGACGTGGAAGTTCCCAAGAGCGACCTGAACGGCCCGGCTCCAGGTGTCGAAAAGCCTCCTGTAACTCATCTATCTAACACTTCCGAGAGCCAGCCAAATGGCGGAGCCGAGGACGTCGCAGAGCAGCCCTCAACACCTACTGGCCAAGCGAAAACATCGGCAGAAGGTGGTCAAAACACCACTGCTAACGGCACTTCGAGTAGGAAGACCGGGCAAGGCTTTACAACTAAGCGATTATGTGAGAGATGGCTTGATAACCTGTTCATGGTGCTTTACGAGGTAAGTCTCCGTCGATAACATGTCGAAAACCAAGCGTTTACACAGTCTGCTTACCCAAGGACCTTCGGGTGTACACGATTTGGCGAGCCGAAGTCGCGCATTTTAAGACGCAGCATTTGCCTTACCGCAAGACAGGGACAGAATGGGAGATCTTGGGCGATCTCGCTCTTCGGCTGAATCACCGCGAAGAAGCCAAAGATGCCTATCAGAGGTGCCTAGAGCAGAAGTTTTCGGCCAAAGCCTATCTCAAACTGCTAGAATTCTATACCGACGAAGGAGATATTCAACGCGCACTTAATGCTGCCATTCGACTATCGACGTATCAGCACAGATGGTACATGGAAGCAGCGGTAAGTACTTTAACGCCATATCTGCGATAGTACGACGTGGGCTGATCATTCACTGCACCCACCAGTACCCTACTGCCGGTATGTCGCAACATTGCTGGTCTGGCATTCTGCTGAAGGCTGATCATCGCTTACTCGTACTCCTCAGTTGCTCAGCAAATATACCGCTTGATACAGCGAGAAGGAGTATCGAAAATATCCTATTCTTTGGTGTCGAGTAAGTTACACGATATGCTATATAGCCACGACTTCAGAGAGCTCGTCTGACAGCCGTTTCGTAGTGAACCTCCCGCAACCTATCCTCAAAAACTGCATGCAACCGTTATTTGCGTATGCGCAGAGTCTACAAATACCAGGCAGCGAATACTAGGTTCTTGAACTCGTGTAACGAATAGACGTGCAAAGGGCAGTTTAAGCAGTAGTACGTTCACGATGCCTTTCGTTTTTCTAACGGGGAAATATCCAGATCTATGCGCCAATCGTATGTGACTGCCAGGTAGGGTAGTGCTAGGCGTATGCTTCACGACAGTCACATCATAATTACAGCTCATTGTGAGCAAGGGTCTGATCAGCTATGTTTTCCTTCTCTGCCTTCAGATAGCGGGTCCTTCTGCCCATAATCCATACTTTCTCCTGCCACCGTGGTCTGATTGGCGGGTTGCGTAGCAGCACTGGTATGCTTTGTCCCGGATTTTGGGCACTGAACTCTGACTTGCGCAGATTTATCGTAATCCCAGCCCATCCTCTCACCACGTCGAGCACTTCATATGCATCGCTGAACAGGCTCGCTTCGTGCGTGAGCCGGTAGTCGAAGTCTTGAATGCCTACGGTATGGCCGCGCTTGGTAACCATGGCCAGTTGCGGATCAAGCTGAGCATCTAAGGCACCATTCACGCATACGTACCACTCTACATTGACTGTAGGGCGTTCGTTTGGAAAGTGGCTGGCTTCTCGCCGCAGGATAGCATCAAGTTTGAGCATAGCCTCGCCTCCAGTATAGTTCGTGCTTGATATGTAGAGAGCACAAAAGGTATAGAGCAGTGACGAATAACAGACCATTGCAAAGATCAAGCGGCCAGGATTTTTGTGTTGCTGCCGGCTGGCAAAGATGTATCAGCCTGGTAGGGAGCTCAAACCCGCCCGTGCTTACATGTCGCTTAAGCCCTTCATAGCGACCAGATTTAGTGAAGGGATGACATAGCAGCAAAACCTCCATTCTTTATGCCGTAGACCGCTCATCAGGAGCACCTGCCCCAAAACCGGCATTGCGATGCTTCTGGCCGTACGGGATGTGATGACGGCATAGACTGCCAGAGGACATGCCAAAAGTAGGATCTTAGGAAGGAAACCAAGGACATAGGTGTAGAAGGGTAGAATTCCGTATAGCTCGCTGCCCCGCTCTACGACATTCCAGATGAATTGGGACATTTCCGGCCAAAGAAGCCTGTTCCAGAAGAACGAGTCGAATATCACAGTAGTTGCTGTAAGCACCAAAGAGTCAGTCAATTCATCGGGCAGCTACCAACCTAGAGGTACGCAACGATGGCACCTAAGCTAGCGACCGCCCCCCAGGACAGACCATCTCTCAAAGCTACATTGCCGGTCAGCAAGGCTTGAAGAGCCAAGGGCAGAAGGAGACCGACAACTTCCAGCCGAAGTATGATCGCTAGAATCGCTAACAGGGACAGGCCTTTCAAAACGTCAACACGGGAAGATGTGGGCGGTTTGAGCTTCGAAGGGAAGATGATCCAAGCCAGAGCCACCTGTGCTAGAGATGCCAGTCTGCCTCAGCGAACCCTCCTTCCATTGTTAAGGCAGAATGGACGTACTTGCCCCGAAAGCCGCCATATTGGGTACAGCTCTGCCCATCCAGAAAGGTAGATGGAACTGAAATGCACTAACGACGAGAAAATAGCGTGTCACTCTAGCACCCAAAACAGTTCGCGCTCGGCGTGCCAAGTAGATGAGAGAAGAGGCATTATAAATGGCTAAGACGAGGCGAACTATGGGGTAGATGAATCAAGAGGCTTTCAGGTCTCGATAGGAGCAGGCTCACTGCTGATCTGCTCTATGAAGAAAGGATGAAGCGCAAGGCGAGTAGCCGCGAACCGAAATGGCCAGGAGAGCAGAGCGATAAGTGCAGGTCCTATGAAGGATCTGGGAACTGTCTGAAGTTCGGTAAAGGTGAAGTGATTGTACTCCAGCAACGCTCATCAGTGAGCATCTGCACTTTGTGTTGTGCTTACACGCACCTGCGATAATTGGGCAGCATCCCGAAAGTCCAGACGCAACAGATCGTAAATAGTTTGATGGTACCATAGCTCTTCACTGCCAGTGAAGGGAACCAGAAATACGTGCAAGCATGTAACGCATACTAGCAGGGCTTCCAGACTGTACTGCGAGATCAGCCATTGAGGGGTAGGCATGTGACAATCAAAGCTGATAGGTTAGATACCAATGTGGACTGATGATGTTCTAGTTGTAGGCCTGCTCAGTATCAACGTTTGGCCGACTTTCAAAGGGAAGAAAAGAGTCAGCCGGGAGCGAAGAGGGCACAGAAAGAAGCGGTATCTGCGACATGTATGTGTAACATCAAACAGAGCGATGTAAGGTCTTAGTAGATAAGATAGATCTTTGCGCCGCCGGTTTCTTCGCTTTCTTTCGCCATGCACAAGCCTCGACAGGTAGCAGTTGCGGTCCCGGTATATCTTGCATCGGTTTCCTCGTCAGAATCATCATCATCATCGTCCCCTTCTTCTGCTGCATCAGCTGGCCCACTCCTTGACATCCCATCTCAACTGGCCGGCGAAGGTGCTCTCTTCCTCGTATGTTCCAGTCGCAAGCACCCAAGTCGCTACGTTCTTCCAAAAGGCGGCATTGAACATGGTGAAACGCCAACAGAAGCGGCTCTAAGGGAGGGATGGGTGCGTCAAGATGGCATAAAGCACAACCCATTGTGTAAGAGGCTGACGCAGAGTCGTGACCTTTTCTTCCAGGAAGAAGGTGAGATCTAGCTCTGCATCAGGTCTTTATGGATCTGTGCTGATATCTTGTAATGGTCAGCTGGCTTTCGAGGCGTACACCTCATGACGCTGGATCCCCCTATTGAGGACACAAGGCCTAGCAAGCCGGCGCACAAAAGTAGCGAGGTCCCACGCGCAGTGTATCACTTTGAACTGGTGCTGGTCAAGAACCTGGAGGCTACATGGCCTGAGAAGCACGAGAGGACCCGCAGATGGTGCACTTGGAAAGAACTGCAAGAGCTAGCCGCATGGCGAGATGAGAATCCAGTAGGACTAGCAAGAGTGCCGTCTACCGTAGCAGAGTTGGAGGAGCTGGCACAGAAGGTTCTGATTCGGTAGCGGCAGCTCAAAGCAGCACACGCGCGGCTTGCTGCGTGTATGATTGCCTCCTGCGTATGCATACTTCACGCCCTTAATAATCACTGCTTGACGAATTATGGTAACAACAACCGATACGTATGTTCTGGAACGAAGTGATAACTGGCCTATGCGACTCCTCCGAGATCTACTTATTGAATCTGCCAGCCATTGCAGCGACACGGCCACTGCCTTGCACAGGTGTCGAGGATTGCGATATCATGCTCTTATGTGCATCGATCTTAGCTCTGTTCACAGATTGCCAAGTCAATCTAAGAACATACGGCAACCGGAGAGACTTACGAGAGATTGGCTTGAATTGAATCTCGCCGTACGGGAAAGGAGTTTTTTGGAGGTGTAGCAGGTGGCATAGCGGCTTGCGGCACTTGCAGAGCCGGCGCAGGGGTTGGCTTTTCATCCTTGAAGTACATGCGCGCTGATGCTGCAGAAGGAACGACAGCTGGTGCAGATCCTGCAGGCCCAACTGGAAGTCGCTCAACCTGTTCACCGCTCGGAGGCTTGGCCGGCGATACCTCAAGATGACCTCCCTGTGTGCTGGAATCATCCATCATGCCATCGTAAGGGTTTTCGCTCATTACGCTTTGTCTTGACATAGAGGTGTCTCCAGAAATGTCTCCGACGTCTGGCTCTGGCGGTAGATCCCGTTCTCGTGAGGCCTGTCCTTCTGCTGGTGCGTGCGATGGAGGAGTCATGCTCCGCCCGCTCGACAGCGGTATTGGCGAAGGGCTTGTCTCTGTCGGGTCACGGTGGCCATTGGTAACGCGAGTTTCGATTGATCGGCCCGTTTCAGCTACTGATGGTGGTGCAGGTGAAAGCCTGGGTACAGCCGCGCTAGGTGTCGGCGACAGAGGCAATCCAGGACCATGTACACCATTAGCAGCCAAGTCGAAACCTGGTGAATGAGGAGTATAGATGCTGGCGGGACTTCTGGGTGGGCTGACACCGTGGACAGTCGAGTCTATCGAGACACTTTGTCGGTGTCTGCGCGTTGCTCGTCTGGCCAGAGTCATGATCCGATTGGCCGCTCCGCCAGTCAAGGAGGTCGTGCTGGGTGACTTGACAAAGCCTAGAGAGCCGTCTGCTCTCTGACGATCGTTGGGCGGCATATCCTGCTCGAAAGGCCGGCTTCCATTCAGCCCGTTTTCCGTCCTTCTCGGATGCTCATCAAGAGTCTCCTCCTCCTCTGTAATTAGGCTATGCGCCATGCTAGCATTCGAGAAGGATTTGGAAAGACTGATCTGCTTTGTCTGCCCTCCTTTTCCTGGCATGAATAACGAGTTATCAGGTACCCGCAGCGAAGGGCTAGCTGACCGACTGTTAATTGCAGGGCTTGCCATTGGCGCAGCCATGCTGACATTGCTTCTTCCGGCTGCATTCTGGCTTGAACCCAGTGATTGTCCAAGTGAGGGGATGGGCGGCAGCTTAGACTTCTTCCGGACTGTCCGCATAAAAGAGATTCTTCGGGATGATTTGGGTTTTTGCTGCGAGACCCGATGTAAGCAGTGTAAGCCGGTGCCGGCGTACCGACATGCTTACCTGACTAGCTTGTAATAACATGGCTCGATATTCCGAGGGAACTAGTTCCTCAACCAAGAACCATGTATCTTCGGTCCGTCCGTCGGCGCCAGGTTTTGCAGGGCCATCTACACCTCGAGGACGCGTCTTGTACTGTACCAGCGCCCAGTTGGCTTCCTTCATCTCGTCCCTGGTCCAGCCGGAGCTACATAGCACATCACTAAGGGGTGCCGGTCAGCTCGTGTTACCGCCTTTCAGTAGTCAAGAGCGTTTACCTAAAGACTTCGAGGAAGTGGCTGTCGATTTGCACATTTCGCTCTTCCCGAAGCGTCGTCTCGTATTCAAAGGGTGGAAGAGACTTTTCTATCCCTCTAGCCTTTTCTAACATCTCATCGCGGTGCATGGGTGACAGGATACCGCCTTTCTTGATGGGGTCGTCGATCAAGGGATCAAAAGCTAGATCTCTTGCGAGAAGGTTCGTGAAGCCATTTCCTTGGAAGGTTGTCCAGTCCAACGTTTCCCGCCGTTGCAGCCTCCTTGCACGATCAGACTCTGCAAGCATCATTAGCATATATCGATGAGCATCAGAGACGCACGCTTACCAGTCAAGTCAAACTTCAGCTTGGTCTCATCAGGAGGAGCAAAGCCAGAGTGCATGAAGGAAGACCACTCTTTCTCAACGACACTGCCGAACTTCTGCAGATCACCCTCCCCTTCCTCATCTGTTCCGGCCCGTATATTCATCAGATGTCTATACTGCCATGTAAATGCGAACGGAGCGGCAGCATCGCCTTCGGGCTTCTCATTATCGAAGTTTGGAAAGGGTGCGATCATAGCCCAGCTAGCTGATCGCGGGACCTGCCAGGAGCTACGATACAGTGATTAGCGAGAATCTATATGTTTATTTGGACTCAATACATACCCAGCTGTCGCGACGAGATTTTTGGAATAGAAACGCACATGTCTGCGAATTCTTGTGACATGAACAAGTTTAGAGGATGTAGGCGGCTTATTTAGATTGGTGGGCAGACATTGAGGATAGCTTTCGATGACTTCTCTGATCCTAACGGGAATAGGGGCGGGTGAGCCGCCAGCCGTGTGTTGCATACTCTGGTCTCGCATGAAGGCGAGCAGCAGGTGCTCTGTTGCATGCGAAAAGCGATTGAAAGCAGTATAGGTCTGTTCAAAGGTGCCGTCATCCGGGAGACCAAAAAGATAAGAGCTGAATAGTGCTGCTAATTTGCGCGTTGTGCATCCATTCTTCGTTCTGCGGAGACATGTCAGACTTAGCAAGCTAAGGGATCGATAGCGTCACTCACGTATAAGCTACAGCACTGCTCAAGACAGAAAAGAGAGCCGTCAAGAGAGCTGCCGTCTGTGTCGGCAGTAAATAAAGCATATGCGTAGTGATGTATCTAGGAGGAAAATCCTTTTCGCGTTCGCCAAATCGCCATCGCTCGTAAGTTTCCCAGGAAAGAAAGCCTCTGCCGCCTTGTGCATTGATGTATCGTCCCAAAGCCCATTTGATAAGACCGCTTAGATCGTGCGGATTCGCAAAGCGAAGGTCTGCGACGAATCATCAGCTTTGGGTAAAGAGGATCGTACATTGTATGAGCTACCACGGCGCCATGCTTCGCGATTTGACAGGTATGACCGTATGAGCGAACATATATTCTCGCAAGAAATGTCAAGCGCCTGACATGGTATGACTTTAGAAACGTCGGCGACTGTGGCGGCAGAGCATAGCTAACCTGGGTCGAGAAGAGAAATGGTGCTTCTAAACCTCGTGTCCTGATTTCATATCCACATAGGCGGACAATCTCTTCTATCTGGGCCAGCGGGAGGTCGCATTGCGTTTCGATTGGCCAGTATCCATAGCAAAGCTATTCAAAATACACATGATTATCGTTAAGCTTGTTCAAGCATAAGTCGTAACTATTGCTCACCTGCAGCTCTTCAGCCGGAGCATTTGCCAACATGAGCTCTGCAGCTGGAATACTTCCAGTACTCATGCGCCTATGTACTTTTGCCCCCGATAAGTTTGACATGCTAGATCCTACATCCCGACTTGGTTGAAGCGGCCTGAAGTAAGACTGCGAACTGTTCTTGCTTTGGTCGATCAAGAAAGCCGGGGAGGCATTCGTCTGGCCGAACTCGTTGACCTCTTCTTTGATATACATTGCTGGTGAAGGAACTGTGGCATGTCGTTGTGCATAATTGCTGCCGGCTCTATCGATTGGCAGCGGAGGCAGTCTACCGTCATGCAGCTTGCTCGATACGGGAAGAGAGGCAGAAAACTGGTTGTTTGCAGATCCATTGTAGCTACTACTGCTGCCATTTGCGCCGGAAGACTGGCCATTCGATGATGTTGGAGGTGCGCTGCCCTTCTTGCGGCGTCCGAAGAGCGACTTCATCGTCGTTGCAGACCTTGCACTCGACCCAGAATTGCGATATGAGATTTTCTTGCTTGGGTTTGCACTCAATCAGGCTATGTAGTGTCGTCTGTTCATTCTGCGAACCAGCTCCAAGCAAAGCTCGAGCCTTGCTTGCCTTGCGCGAAGGCCGTTGGCAGAAGAGGAAGGTTGTCAAAGAATGACTGCAAGACTTTGTCAGTGTCAACTTGGAGGTGCAGTAGCTATACTCAGCACCATGGGAAACCCATCAAAGCAAGCTTTTCGAAGCAATCTACGCGCACAGAAAACACAGAATAACAACACGTGCAGCGGAACATAACGATAGAGAGAACAGATGGCATTTGCTTGCGCTGATCCTACTTGCCCTGCCATACATCGCTACCTCAGGAGATTCGCAGGAGTTTCGAGCAAGCGGATGAGTTCTGACAGTGAATCGCGATCTTCTTTGAATGAAGCGACAGTGTGCGCTTGATCTAGCGGCATCCACTTGTAAGACAGTATCTCCTCTGGTTGAATGGTGACGTCCGCATCGTTCTCCACCAGTGCTGCCCAAACTACCACCTTCTTCTGCTTGCCGGTTCTCGGATTGATATAGGAGGACTCGAAGTATGTAGAGTATGGATCAAAGGCATGCTTGATGATAGATAGCCCTGTCTCTTCCAAGAGCTCGCGATATGCGGCAGCCTGATATGTAATACAGCAAGGAACCGTGCCTTGTCAGAATTTGCATCCGCTCGGTTTGTGGGCTGCGCGTACATGAGGATTGGCATCGGGCTTTCAGCGTGTCCTTTGGGAAATCCATATTCAGACGTGGAGAGGCTGCGATTGATATCAGAGCAATGTTGGTTTCGGTCGTGCTGGAGCTCACTGTTGGATTAGCAGCACCTCGAGGCCGGCATGGGGGCGCTTGCGAAGAGGTATAACGCCATACGAGCGCTCTATGTTGTCGTTTGGCCAAGTCTCATACATTGCGATAGAATCGGCTAAAGGCAAGAAACACGAAATCCGACATACTTACTAGATCTCACAGCGATGGATCGTACGGCATATATCCTCTACAACCGGTGCTTCCACATCTGCAAGGTCGCGTACTTTGCTGATCCAGGCTGGGTGCATTCGTTATGCCGCGACCATAGAACCAAGTCTCGCCTCCTGCATCTTGGTAGTCCCACGTAAGTTCTTCTCCCTTGTCTATATCTCGGATAGCGAAAAGCGCTGGCATGGGTAGCAGACTTCCGGTTCGTCGAATGGGCAGCATAAGATGTGTAGCTGCAGGAGGGCAGGCGTGGTCTGACGAGAAACATCAGGAAACCATTGTAGCTTGAACTTAAGTAGGGCCTACTCATAAACCTTCCTACATTTCCCGTCCGGACCGGGTCGATAATCGTCTGCAATAGCTGCTCGTCGCCTTCAGAGCTGGTGATGTACTCTTTGACGGCAAGTATATAGTTGCTGTCCGACGTGAGCTTTTGATGACTCCATCTTCGTTGTGCTTCCGGTTTGCTGATAACTTCGCCGGCATAGAGGCATAGGAAAGCACCAGCTGGTATCGCTTCATCTGCGAACAGACCAAAGCCCTTCTCTCCTGCCCACCGCACCTGACACAGGGTACTGCCACACCGTTAGTTGCGTGAGATGATGTGTAACCTTGACTCACTGGAAGCCCTTCTGCACCACACGGTTTGTGCACCCATCTGGGCATTTGCACGCCAGGCCGCACTCATACAGAGCTAGCTTTGGAGGAAGTGCTCGCAGCTGTATGCGAGAATGCTTGCTGGACGAATCGGTCAGGTAGAAGTATCCTATACCTCGATCAATCAGCTACTTTTCACCGTGGTCGATCAGCTGCCCTACCCGAATTCTCTACACATTCACAGTCGCTCGTCTGGCACGGTGAATCATATTCACAGCCAGCGTCAGGATCTTCATCGGTCAAGCCATCAGGAAGCTTCAGGAAGGGTTCATAGATAAAGGATGATCGAAGAGCTTGGAGGGCAGCAGCCGAAGCTTCCGAGGTATCAATGAAGACAGGGATGGGCACAGGTTCAAGACCATTGGAAATGTCCGTTATGGCAGCATCTTGCATTAGCGGAAGGAGCGGAGCAGAGGAGCAGCAGTCGCAAGAAGCAGCCTTCACGAGAAGCCCAGTCTGAGCAACCCTCTGCTGGAGTGATCGCAGCAAGCGCACCTTCCAACCATGCGAAGCAAGTGATGGCGAAAAGACCTGTCGACGGATCCCGATTTCCGCTGGACAGACGGATTTTGAGTATATATACGTTTACGTCAACCTGCTTCATCATCAAATCATACGATATCTTCGTTCGTATAATGGTCAGTATACCCGCTTGTCACGCGGGTGATCTGGGTTCAATTCCCAGACGAAGAGCTTTTTGCGTGTCTCAGGCAAATTCGGCGAAGTCTTTTTTGCAGCATCCTGCACTCAGCATGAAAGAGATCAAAGGACGGAGGGCCTGAGAGAGAGGAGGTCTTGCAAGCGTGCTTGTCTTGAGATACGTGGTCGCAGAAAATTCACTTTTTACTAATCGTCTCTTCGCAACAGAAACGATGTATCAAGCCGAATGTTCGAGTTGACAGAATGTGACGGCCATTCATTTGTCCCTTCATGGACTGATCTTGGCTCCGGAACCAGCTGCCGCCTGGAAGGTATTACGAGGCTTTGTTAATCGCTCCTGTCAGCAACAGCGGATGGCAGTCAGATTTGCGTTCAGTTTAATAAGTTAGTCCCCAGGAAGTGAGCTGTAGCAGGAGCTTTCCCTGTCAGCACAAGAGTTGGCAGAATATCATGACGATCCCAAGAGAAAGGCCAAACTGCATTGCATGAAACCCCAAGTCTAGATGTCGTCATCCATCATGCTTGCAGCAATCTCCACCTTCTGACCTGGCTCGAATGCAGGTAGGCCGAGATAAGGGCAGCTTGAGCATCTGAATGCATCTCCGAGATAGCAGCTCCCGCAAGATGAAGTGACAGCACCCGTGCTGACGACTTGTACGTCGCTCTTCCTCTCTCCGTTCGCTAACTGTCTGTCTACTCCACTCATTGCCCTCCCGTTCGGTGCTGCTGGCGTTGCTGAAATCGCAGAGGGCAAATCATCCTTCTCCTCCAACAAAAGCTCGCGTAGACCGCATGTACAGTTCTTGCATGCTTTGCGCGTCTTCTTCACATCGCAGTCTGGCCGTTGTACTGCTGATGCTCGCTTGAGATCTTCTGCCGTGAGCAATGTCGACTCATCGATCGTGGGCGTTGCTGTGCCGTTCGATGAAGAAGCTTCGGTGAACGACCACAGAGCAGCCTTCTTTGCTGGATCCTTCTTCCGCCGTAAAGGAAGTGCCGCTATACGTGCAGGAGCTGTTGCAAGGACCTACAACAAGCGTCTTTGTCAGCCACGGCTTGTTAGCGGACGAGGCGTTGAACCCACATCAGACCCGTCCACTCGCACTTCTCTGTACCCTGCAGTCTGTAAAACCGATGCGACTGCTTTTGCACTCGTCTCTGCGTCCAGATGCCGTATCTCGACTTTTGCCGAGCTCGAAGCTGATGTGCCCACGTCAAGCGCAGGAGTGATGGAAGGTAGTAGATTTTGTATAGAAGCAGCAACTGTGTCATTGGGTAGCAAGGCGACGAATCTCTGATAGGTTGAGCCAGGAAGAATCGCAGCTGTCGGGATAGGCGGCTGAGTCAGATGAAGCTTCACAGAAAACATGGGCGCTGTCTCACCTCCATCTAGGATTCTATCAAGCATCTCTGCTCTTACTGCCTTTGTTGTGCTGGCTTTCAGCTCTGCCAATGTCTGCTGGAACGACTCGTCTTTCGCCTGGGCCATCGAGCTGACAAAGAGGATTGCTGCATCGCCGGATCCATCTGCGTTACTTCTTGTGCTTCCATTAAGATCTACCATCTTTGCTGCTGCTTTGGGATTTGTCTTTGAATTGGGCGGAATCGGAAAGGGTCCCTCTGTCTTGTATGTACGATTTCAGGTGTTTCAGGTGGCACGGACTTTGACTTGGCTGCTTTGTTGACAAATTATACGAGGTCGATGACCGGCGGCTTTTATCTGGACGCGATGGCCTATTGAAGAAGATACTTTTATGATCTACCTACGACAAAGCCTTGATTCTGCTCAAAAGTCCTAAGTTTGCTGTAACGCTCGAGCCAGCCAGCTACCTGCAGGTCACGCCAGGATGAGCGTGACGTTGGCGCCAGGCATGGCGAAAGCCATCGTAGGCACCTTCTTCAGCCATTACTACAACAAACGCAGCAAGAAGAAAGCTGCAAAAGATGCTGGCGAAGATGATCCGACCGCGCTAGACCTCCGCTACGACGAAGGGACCAAGGTGATCAGAGCTTTCCTCGACCATGCCAGCAAGCATACTCTCGAAGAACTGCAAGCTTTTACCGCAATGCATGTCCCTTGTCCAAGCTGGGTCAGGAAAGAAGTAGTAGAGATCCCTTACCAAGGGTGCATTGATCGAGCCGAACAATTGCTCGAGAAACAGCTAGAAAGTTACGGACCTAATAGTCTTCAACGTGTAGGAGGTAGGAACTGGTGGAAAGTCAGAGGAAGAGAGCTTGAAGGGGAGTGGATCGAGGTGATTGCGCTTTGTTTACATGACTTTTATGAATGTTGCTGAAACAGGCATGTGAATAGATGAAGCGCGACTACCTGAAGCGAAAAGCGTCAGAAGAGCTATATCCAGATGGAACAGCAAAATCCGAGCGCGTTATGGCAAGTCTTGGCCAAATTTGTGCCAGAATCGCCGAGGCTAACAAGTTTATCGTACAGCTCTACATCCATGGTGGTGCATACTTCTTCTCGTAGGTACTGTATGCCCGTGCGATCGCTCTCACTGACTTGTCTAGTATTCCCCAGCTCACTGGATACCCAGTAAGACCGATTATACACAGATTACACAAAGACCGGATGCTGAGCGGCGGTACAGCCGCTATCAAGTGCAAAGACACGCTCGCAAGCTCGGAGGGCGAGCCTTCTCCCCATCTTACCGTTTAGCTCCTCAATATCCCTTCCCATGCGCTCTTCTCGACTGTTTAGCAGCTTATCTCTACCTCATCCAGCCTCCGCCCATAGCTCAACACAAGGCCATCCATCCATCATGTATAGTCCTCGCCGGCGATTCTGCAGGAGGCGGCTGCATCCTTTCGATGCTCGTCCTTATCCGGGATCTCGGGCTGCCTATGCCAGCGGGTGCTGATCTCTTCTCACCTTGGGTCGACCTGTCTCACTCGTTCCCTAGTATACTCAAGAATGCGAAAACAGACTTCATACCTTCCGATGGGTTCCATTACCGTCCTTCTCTGGCTTGGCCACCTGTCAGAGGCACCGTGCTCTTGGTAGAGAGTGATATCCCTGGAGAACCTGCCGTAGAGATAGATGAGCAGATACAGCTCTACTGCCCAAACATCCTCCTCTCTCACCCTCTCGTATCACCCATCAACCAAGGTAGCTTAGGCGACTTGTGCCCGATCCTTGTCGTAAGCGCAATTTGTCTACCGTCGGAGTTGTGAGCTGACTTTCTCGCAGCATTCTGGCGGCGGAGAGCTTTTACGTGACGAGCAGATATACCTCGCACACAAGCTCGCGGACCCTCAACGCTATACTCCTTCCCATGCAGTACTCCAGGACTATCCCGTTCTGGCCAAGCATATCGACAAGTATCGACCCACGCGAGTACAGCTGCAGGTCTTTGACGGTTGTGCACACGTCATACCCACACTCAGCATAACGGAACCTGCGAAATATATGTATCGCAGCGCTGCAAATTTCAACATATGGGCACTCCAGACCGCCCAGGCGAAGCTTGCCCGCCGCCCTCAGGCATCCCACATTCCTACAGGGTTATCTGCTGCAGGCTCGGATGCTGGACTATCTGGTTCCGCAAACGGCCACCAAGTTACCCGCGAAGCATTGAGCGACAAGCTGCATCAATTGGTCAACAATCGGCCGGTAGATGAAGACGATGTGCAATCCGAAGCTTCCTTCTCTTCGAGATCTGACTCGACTGGAACGCCTGCGAGTCACCCTGGTAATGGCGTAGCCACTGAATCAGCGGGTGCCACCAATGATAAAGTTACAGTTATGGGCTCCTTACCTTCGTTTGGACCGGAATATATCATAAGGCAGCGAGTATCATTCAAGGGTAAAATCCGCGCTATGGAACCCCGCGAAGAGGTTGAAGCTCTCAATCTCCCTCGCAACCATGTAGGCAGAGTGCATATCGAGGGACCAATCAAGAAATGGCAAGAAAGGCGGATAAAAGTGGAAGAGAAATACTCTAAGCAGCTTCAGAAGTGGAGAGAGGTGAAAGCCAAGGACTATGAGAAGGCTCAAGCGAACGGCTTTTTAACAAGGAACTTGCATGGAGAAAACCCTCCCCAATGCTCGGTTGCGAGCTGGTACGATCGAGATCTGGCCAGAGAATCTGCAAAGAGCGTGGATGAACCTTCGACCAAGACAAAGGCAGTCGTCATGATGTATATGAGGATGTCACAGAAGCCGGATGAAGAGCAAGTCGGAGATGTCACGGACACTTCTCCAGATGCACTTAGACGGGAGCGTACCAGACAAGCGGAAGGCAAGGATTCGTAGTGACGTACGGCGCACAGCATGTTGTTGTTGAGCAATTAGATATCCCACGTGTGCATTGTCTATGTTTTCACAAGTCGATCTCAATACAATAATGCGTATCGGTTTTGGCTGCGAAAGGCTTCAGGCGCTCGGCAGCGGGTGCGACGAGACTTTCCTGATATTGATGTTGCCAGTCATATGCGTATTTGCAGACCTCAAATCGTCGACGCTTATGTAACTTATTGCCTTGACTCGGGTTGCACTATCTAAGACAGGATCACGGTACACGGGCGGTGTCCTGAACGCGGACAGCAAGACGCAGGCTACCTTCCCTATCGTGAACTATCAGTTGTAGACACGAGTCGCATATACTCGTGTGCAATCGTCCCTTGCATAGCCAGCAGATAGAAATGGCATTGATAGCGAGAAAAAGTAAAGATCCGTCTAGCAGGACAGAGAAAGATTAATCACATAAATGAGTGTAATGAGAAGAAACGAGTGTGTGAAGACAATCTAATCATAGTCTAATGCGAGGGCCCAAGACACCAGTAATTTGCGAGCGACAGTCCCTGAGGCGAGTCTGCGGCACCATCAGTCCTTCTTACTCTTCTTCGACTTCGACTTCTTTGGAACACGACCGAGCCAGTACACTGTTGTTAGGATGGTTGAGACAGTCAGCCGATTTCCTGACAAGCTCCCAAAGCAAAGAGGACCTACATCCGAACGCGCCAGCAATATTCACAAGAATGAACACCCACATAATGCCGAAGTTGCGCCATCGATCGCCATAGTAAGCCTCGACCGAAGCAAGGAAGGTGTTTGTGCTCGAGACGGCGCAGAATTCGCAGTTGCTGAAGGCGGTCGGGTTGTTGACATAGCCGCCAAAAGTACTTCTATAGGCGGCCGTATAGTCGAAACAGTTCTGACCACCAGCTGGATCGAATCTGACGTATTCGTTGGCGGCGCAGACGACGTTTGAGTTTGCGAGACCGGCTGCCATGATTCCGCTGACCAAATAAGCTGCAAAGCCAGAAATCAGCTGGAGGAGCGGCTAGCATGTGTAAACATCACGCACTGAAGGGACTTATTCTGTACATCCAAATCCAGAAGCTATGAGAAGTCATAGATCTTAGCCAGGCTGTTGCCCGAGTAGCCTTGACCTTGCGGACGTACCCTGGAAATTGACTGGGCGAAGCGAGAGCACCACCTGATAGACAAGAGATGTCAGACGTTGAGAGAATAAAGCTCGTGCAGAGTAAACCTACAGAAGATCAAGCACATGGAGAATGCTAGTTGGGCGAGATTGCCGGCGTTTTCGGCAGAGTCTTGAGCAGCGACAACAAAGTGTGCGAAGGTTGATGCAAACATAAGGAATTGCAGGATGAAGAAGAACATGAGGGCTCCGCGTTCGGCTGCCGAGTCGGTGACAATCCCGTTTCTGTATAGTCCGACAGGGAAGCACCTATGCCAGAATGTATGCATGTCAGCCTACGTAGATCCATCACAGCATGACTGCCAGCATAGCTTGACTGCCAGCACAGCATGACTGCTCTCACCAGCAAAAGAACAGAATAACAGCCATCATGAAGCAGTACGGTAACTCTGCAACAACATAAGCCAGAATGAACGCGTACCATGCGTATGTCTTTGCTGGTCGTTCTCTTGCTTCGTATAGAGCTCTTTGTGCTACGAATTGCGGCATAATTTGTTGAACGAGTTGACCCTGAATATCTCGTCAGCTAGATCATCGCACGATAGATAAACAATAAGCAGCACGAAAATGATAAACAACATGAAGATGGCCAGACTGCGTTGGGACGAAAATCAGCAGCCTTTCCCGACATCAGCATCAAGTCGGCTTACAGTTGATTCTGGAGCCCTTGCTGAGTCAGGGGAGTGTTATAGAAGGAGAATCCCGAGAATAGACCAGCAGCTGCTACCAGGAATGCCTTGGAGTAGATGTAAGTCGGCGTTCGCCAGTCTGGTCAAGGGACCGTCAGCCAGCGACCGGACTAAACGATACTAATCGTCAACATACACTGCTGGAAGACACGCTTTGTAGTCTCTCTAGCCTGGACGGAGAAGGGTGCAGCGAATGCTTGATATTGTACTTTGTCGTGAGGGTCGGCTTCCAATGAGGAAAGTTTCGGACGTTCAGCCTTGAGATACTCCAGATGGTCGCGGACAGCAGTTCTTTCTGGTGAGTTGAGCCATGTTTGGTGCCAGTCTATATCTGAGTGACTTCCAGGTGCAGCGCCGATGACCTCTGCCGTGGCCGGTCAGCAGGCTCCACAAGGACTATTTGGGCTACACACCTAACATCCATTCAGCAGGATTTGCTTCAGGAGGGCAAGGGAAGCCTCCATTGCGTTGGAAGCTAGCCAAATGTGAGCCGATCTCCTGTTGTATGAGAACGAGGCAGCGGCTCACTAATCAATAAGAGTGTTACTGTTCTTGCCGACCTCACCAAAGTCTGTTAATGGACATGAACAGGATATCAGAAAACAATGCGCATACAAACACTCTGGAGCCCTTACAGACAGTCTTTCCGCCCTTGGCCAAGAACAGCAGACGATCGAAGCGCTGAAACAGAATGGCTGAGGGTTGGTGGATGGTGCAAAGAATAGCTTGCCCATGAGCAGTGAGTTTCTCCATGAGATCTGCAATAGCCCAAGATGTCTGACTGTCCAAGCCGGATGTCGGCTCGTCAAGGAAGCTGTAAGCGAATCAGCCTGTTGCAGCCGAAGTATGTCTGTGTACGAGCTTACAGTAGAAGCTGAGGTTTGGCAGCCAATTCTACTCCGCTGTGAGGATGATCGGTCTCAGTTTTGCACGAGCAATTTGAGGTTCATCGGACGCACATAGTCAATCGCTTTCTCTGCTCGACGTTGAGACCTTCACCAGGAACACCGACAACTGCGTCAGAGTAGGCTTGCATGTCTAGCAGTCGAATGACTTCATCCACGTAAGCGATCTTCTCGGCCCTGGGCACATGAGCAGGCTGTCGCAGAAGAGCGCTGAATTCAAGTGCTTCTCTGACAGTCGAAGTTTCCAAATGTAGATCTTGCTGTTGAACGTAGCCGGTTTTGCGTTGGAAGGAACGGTCTCGCTCTTTACCGTCAACCAGCATTTCGCCAGAAACCACACCCATCGTGACACGAGTTGCCAATACATCCAGCAAAGTAGTTCTGTGTTCATTGTCAGTGTTGGCCGTCGTCAGGAAATGCAATGATGCATACTTTCCGGCTCCAGAAACTCCCATCAAAGCGGTCAAGGTTCCCGGTTGTACCCATCCATCTACGTGATCCAAGATTCGTCTGGTTTCCCTCTTGATCTGGATATCATAGCAGACATCGCTCCAGTGAAAGACAGCGGTTTGCTTCTGGATGTGAACGTTGCCCTTCTCGAGTTCTTCGGCCCCGGACTTCTCGGTGATAGGCTTTTCACCCTTGAGTGCTGTCTCAGGGTCATCTTTCAATGCCTTATTCTGCGACAGAGGATCGTGTCCACGTCGCCAAACTAGAACCTCTCCCTTCGATTTCTTGGCCGAGACCAGTTCGGCAGCGACAATGTAAGCTAGAGTAAACATATAGGTCATTCACATCAGCAGACATGGACAGCCATCGAAGCAATCCGACGCACTGATAAGGAAGAAGATCATCTCACCGATGATGATGCCCAGGTTGCGCCATTTATGAGAAGTTCGGTACTGGTAAGCCGTTTCTAGGTAGACTGTACCATCTACATAGTTTTGACCGAGCACAGATCCGATTGCTGAGCAGGCTTGAGTGACTCCGCCGGTGGTGTACGAAGGACCTTCCGGAACAAAGCGATCGCAAGTATATCGCTGACCGGCAAATTCCTGTTATTATATAGTCAGTATCTCTAACACGTGCGGTAGCACTGGCTAAGGCATACATTGATCCTGTTTCAAGGCGTGCTGTCTCAGCAGGATTCCTCAAGTCAAACCTCCAGCAGGATACTCACAGTACTGATTCGTAGCCGTATGCGATGGGGTCAATGTAGTTTAACCATCTCGCCCATCCTGGCATGTAGTCGATAGGTAGGGCGAATCCAGTGTAAATAACCAAGCCCAGCATCAGAACGCTGAAGGCGAACAGATGGTCAGTCCCGTGCTTGATACGTGGCAGAAGTTTAAGCTCACATAGTGGGTGTCATTGCACCTACAAAGGTTCTCGAGGCGGATGCGATAGTTCGGAAGATCATCTACAGAACGCAGATCTCAGTTGTACGAAGAGGCTGAATATATAGCGAACATTGGTACCTACCGACATGGTAAGCTGTAAGATGATAGCCACTAGCAAGTAGAAGAAGAACGCGCCAGGTTCCCGTCTGAGGTTTGTCATGAAGTATAGCACCAAATTAGAGAATAGTGCGTTGAGACACTTATATGGTAGATCTGTAATCATTGATGCCCATGCTTCCGCTGAAGGACGATATAGAGCGTATCTAGCGTGCTTCTCCACAATAGGTCGCTGAGCATAGAGCGTGAGGATTTCAAGAGCGGCACCACTAGGGAGGTAAACAATCGTCTTAGTAAGCAGTGCCTCATTTCATTAAGCGATTATGACACTTACAAAGCGTTGGTAAGAATGGCAAAGAACAGAAGAGAACCCCTCTGGAAGAAGCTGCTCGTCGTCATTTGGAGATTGAAGAACACCGAACTGATGATGAGGTTCATGACAGAATTACCAATGAGCTGTGTAAGCGTAACAGTAGGGTCTGCCTTCAATCTCCAAAAGCCTCTTCGGACGCAAAGCGATATCTGTTGAGCATAAGACAAGGTGTAGGGCGACTTGACGCTCCTTTGTGGACGTTAGATCTACTAAAAGGCACTCGGAGAGGCTGCATGGACCTACTGGCTCTTGGCTTGCTGAGCGCGTCTTGATTGCTGGAACAGCTGAAGAGACTCTCCTCCGATAGGATACTGCCGATTGTACTCATCAATCTCTACTAGTAGTCGTTTGTATGTATCTGATTCCATCCACCGCTGTCTGAACTCATCGGGGGTACGCGGTACTCGCTTCTCAAAGCCAGCACGAGCCTTACGCTCATGAGGTGAAGTGAGAGAAGTAAGGAAATCCGGCGTTGTCTGTCTCTCAGGCGGCTCGAAACCCATGTCGATGAAGAATTGTCTTGCTTCGTTGCACGGACCGAAGTAGATTTGTCGACCTTCGTACAGGACAGTCACCTTGTCGAAGACATCGTAGGCTGATTGAGGTGACTGATAGATAGCCACAAAAGCTGTGGCACACATGAGATCTGTCGAATTGCGAAGCGTTTTGCAGAATTCGATAGCATTTGCGCTGTCTAGACCTCTTGTACTGTCCACAAGCTCGAAGTCAGAAAATATGACAAAGGTAGGTAGACTATAAAACACACCTGTTGTCCCAGCATTGCAGAGGCGCTCCGGATAGAGCAGCTTCTGCGATAGAAACACGCTTTCGCTCACCACCGGAAACTCCTCGCAAGAAGTCATTTCCGACTCGAGTGTTGATGGTGTGACTGATACCGAAGATTGCCATGATGACATCTCTTGAATGCTCTGCATACTGCCTTCTAGTGAGGCCACCGAGCGGACGACGAGGTGCTCTGGCTTCAGCTGCAAAAGCTAGGGTCTCTCCAACAGTAAGCTGTGGGAAGTGGATGTCGACTTCAGCGGTGTAGATGGCTGTAATATAAGATATTTATTGCTGGTCAGTCAGTCATTCCGCATCTCGCCGATGTAAGAAGCCGTACCTTCGCCTCTGAAGTCTTTGTGCATCTGCTTCGCAGAGATACCCTGATAGTTGATGGAGCTGTTCTCGTCTACGAAGAAGCCATGAGTTTCTCCGGCGATGGTCTTCAAGAAAGTTGTGCATCCACTTCCTGGAGGTCCGAGTACGACACACATCTCTCCAGCTCTGACGAGACCATCGAAGTCATGGAGAATACTGATCTGACGAGGTTTCTTGCCAGTCAAGCTCTTGATGAAGGGCAAAGCCATCAGCGGTGCGTTCGAGACGGTTTTCTAGGCATCCAGTGTCAGTTTTGCTTTTTGAACGTATTGACATCTTGGCTCACCTGAAAGTCTGAATCGGAGCCGTAGCCTCTTGCAGTCAAGTTCCTGAATGCGACACCAGCTTGGCGAAGAGGTACGGCATTCGCATCGGCTGAATGCACGCGAAGCAGAGCTTCGGCGTATGCTCGAGCATTGAAGAGTTCGGACTTTGGATCAAGACGAGGATTCTTGTTGTCTGCGAACGGGTTGTGCAAATCTGTGTCTGTATCTTTGCCATCATGCGTGGAAGCTTTGGTAGCTTGTCGGGCCAGTTGGTGTATTGCCCTTTCGGTCTCTTTGCTGTTGAGCTCGTGAACATGAGGCTCGTCTACACTGTCGAATGCTTTGTGATCTTCCTCCGACTCGATTGCAGTTGGCGTGTTGCTCGTCTTGCTCGAGCTGGCAGGATAGCCCGATTGTTTTGCGGATTCGTCGGATTCGAGGTACCCTACAGATGTTGACTGTGCGCCGGCACCTGCTACCTTATCTTCGCGATCTGCGTTAAGTGGAACATTCATAGGAAAGCCAGACATAGTGCCCTGACTCTGGCTCTTCTCGTCCGAAAATTTGCAGGCTGGAGGAGCTGCTGTCAAGTCTGATATACGGTGGGCAGTGTGGAATAGACCGGGTGATAAGACTGATGAGAAGTGGATTGGATTGGATTGGTCTGGAATGAAGAGAGTAAAGCAGAGATACCGCTCTTTCGCAGCCCGGGTCAGTCAACACAACAGGACTTGGGGAGCAGTAGCGTGTTTGTAAGCACGGTTGCCCGAGACCAACACGCGTGCTCACGGCAGCCCTTTGCGGCCGAGTTCCGCTACTCTCTTTGTACCGGCCTTATCGGATTGCGAGTGCGTGCGGCATTGCATTGATTGTTGATGGCTGCTTTGCAGCAGCAGGTACCGGTATTATAGCAAGAAGGTAGCTTCAAAGCTTGTATTTGTTTGCTAAGACTCGACGCCTGCGCTCTGTCTTGGATGCGAAAAGCCAGAAAGCAACCTGTGTCGACGGTCTTGGCATGTTTGGGGCAACCTTTACGCGCTTGACGATAAAGTAGTCGTTATGTGTGCTTGTCTGTTGTGTAACATACGACGTCTGTTGTGTAACATACGACAAGCGACATTGAGCGGGACTCGCTATCGGAACATCGCTGTGCGAAAGAGAGAGAGCACAGAGAGAGGAAAATTGCGCAGTCGGCTCGTTGGTACAGATCGAGATCATCTATGTTTCACTTCTATCGTCGGCGCATCTACAAGAACCCCAGATCTACCTAATCCAATTTCATTGTCAGATCCCTCCTCCTCAGCAACAGCCTTGCTAACCGTCTTGCGGTGGTTAGCTGAAATCCTCCGGTCAAGGCCTACGGACAGCGCTGCGTTACTTCCACCCAATAGAGGAAGATCAACTTCACTGCTATGTAAGCGGAGTCTTTCTTCGAGAGTATCACCCCCCTTACGCACTGCTTCCCACTCGATGCGAACGAAAACCCAAAGCCATCGCCGCAGAACTTCCAGCGCTTCAAGAATGAATATTCCCACTTCCATTTCGTGGATGCTATGCAGATGAGAGGAGAGCTTAAGCGACCATGTAAACCGAAGGATAAGATCAAGAGCGGTGACGAGGTAGTAGATGAGCGGGTCTGGCAAAAGTAGCGTTCGTCGCAACGGAACGATTGTCACCCGTGTAGGGAGGAGTAGATGTAGACCAAAATCATTTGTGACATCCCACCAGAATGAGTATAGAGAATTGAAGAGTACGGCCATGACCCAGATGCTGAAAAGGCTATTTGCGCCAAGCATAGCTGATGACGACTTGGCGTCCTTTGCGAGAGCTCCGTGGTCATGAGGATCTCCATACGTGCCCTGCATAGCGGAAAAGATGATGACAGGCAGAGCCGACAGGTACTTGGCTGCGTTGGCTAGAGAGCGCTTTTTGGGAGAAGCAGGCGTTGAAGAGGCTGAAGTTGGAGCTATAAAGATAGATGCGTGGTGTCCATGATGAGGCGTGTGCGAAGAAGGGTGCTGATGCGGGCTGTCCCAAGGTGTGTTGTAGAATTCAGAGATGCATTGGCGGAATCGAAAGAGGTATGGAAGCCTGTCGCATGAGATCATCAGAAGCTGCTTCACAATTGCTGATGTGTATGCTACTCACGCAATCATGAAAGGTACGCCGTAGTCTGCATACCCTCCTAATCCTGACTCTGGGTCGTCCAGGTTGAACAGGGTACACACGCACACCCAGAGGTCTCCAAGTACCTTAGCAAATGATGTAAGGATATCTGCGACTATCACATCGCAGAAGGGTACTGGGCGGAAGATGGTGTCTGTTGCGGTCCGCTTGAGTGCCCTGGAGCGCGACTCTCAGTATCTGCGTAGACCAGGTGCCTTCGCCAACAATAAGTTTGACTTCTTACCTAAGGAACATGAACCTCTCTGCGCGTTTGAGCTTATCGACAGGGAGGACCAGGAAGACGGCGGCCATTATCCAGCTGAAAGAAGCTACTGCTCTCCCAAGTGTCGAGTCTATATCTCCACGAGCTAGCATCTGTAGCCCTAGTATCCAGCATGCTAACGTCCAAGCTGCTCCAAACCCAGCAAGCTGATAGATTGGTGGATAAAGCTTTGAAGGATGGACATGTTCGCCGCTCGCTGGTGTGCGTATATCCAATATCGCAGACGTGTCTATACCAAGTAGGTACAAGATGTGCAGGTTGATAGCCCAGCAAAGTATGCCCAGCGTCAGAAGAACCAGAATTCGAAAAGGTAAAGGCACGTAGGTCGACAGAGATGTGTTGATGTCCGTCAACGCGCCCAGCTCATTCGTGCTTGCCATACTTGCATGGCAGCAGCCGTCAATTCTTCGATTTCAGCGGGCCTTTGACGCGTTGTTGATCTTGTTGGTCGAATTCAGAGCAAAAGCCTCGCTGAAAGGCCTACAACACATCGGTATCGAGCACAACTCTTGGTTTACATCGCATGCTTCTACAATTGAAATTAAAGCATCAACGTCGTCTCGACCATACTAGCGAAGACTAGATTACAGGCAATGTCACAGGACACCTCTCTCGCTATGAATCTCATGAAGCTCTGACGTTGACACCTCATCCTTGGTACACTGGCATCTCCGAAGTATGGCGTAATCGATAGACATCCTAAACCATACTCCTTGCAATTTTGAGATTTACCACCGTCCGAAACGCCAAGATAACATGGCATCAGCTGATTCAAACGACATGTGCAACACTGCACCTTGTGTGATGTCCTCCTGATGATGCTTACGTACTTAGCCCATGTACCTGTCGCTGATCACTCTTCCCCATTGTTGAAGTCCTTTTGACAGATCAAGACAGATAGACACCGTCCTAGCAGTCAATCCAAGTAAAGTACTGGTCGCAGTATTATTCACTGCTGCAGATCCACAAGCTGACCGTCTGCTTCATGTGCACCCCAAGGAATAGCTTTGTCAGAGTGCCGGGTGTCGTGCCAGAACATGCAGGGATCGAAAGTACGCTTCAAAGACGTAGCAAGAGCTGCCGATTCGCTTCGAAGCACCGATGGAGTTACGCAGTAACCGAGTAGGCTCATCGATTTAGAGTGCAGGAGAACGTTCATCGAGCAAAGGGTGTCAGCGAAAGAGTTTCATGGGTTCCAGTGGGTAGAGTTATCGGGACCAGCTTCTTCTGACACAGAGTATCATAGACCTTTCTTGTTGTCGCGATAAGTCTGAACTGAAACCAGGAACTGGCGCTCCTCGATGACAGGTCTCCTGCAGTATGGGGACCAATCTTCCTCGACTAGCTGATAGACATTAATAAGGAAGAAGCTTTCCTCGTCTTTGCAATTGAATTATTGTACGGTATTGTACCTCATTGCTTGTCGATAGCGAACTCTCCCGTTCAGAATTGTGGTAATGTGCATTTGTGGATAGCAATCGAAGCTAACGTTGAGAGCTCGCTAGTGCCGCCGCCAACCCTAAAGTCAACCTAATTCGCTTATTTTCCCTCCGTACGTAACTGCGTGTGTACGTATCACAGAAATGCTTTCGAGCAGCAAGCGAGTTGCTCTTGATCTGCTGGAAGAGCTTGCCTTCTGGAAAGTCGCTGCTGGGATCGGACGACCGCTTCGAGGGGAAAGAGCTGGAAAAGCCCTCCCCCGAGAAAGATCCTATATCTTGGACTCATTCAGTTACGCGGGTTCCTCGGCTCATTACCACGATATCTCAAGCCAGAAAGATACCAAGACATCGACCCGCTTTGCGAGGGGAGCTCAGCAAACAGGCTAGAGAGTAATATAAGACGCATATACGTCTTGCATTTGACACTCCAAAGCGACCCTCATACGCTGTGTCACGATTGCGATAGCTGCCTGAAAGCGAAGGAAACTAGGACCTCCTTTCCTCACCTCACCACCCTTGGCTCGCGCAGCTTTGCTATGGGGTTTGCGGTAAAGGCGTCTCTGCTACTGGAAGATACGCTGCGACGAGCCTGATCTGGATCGAGCCTCACCCTTCACTGGCTCCAGAGGGCAAGAACTGCGCTGTGACGCGTCGGTGATATTATAGAGGAGAGCGCTGCTTCAGTGGAGATAGGCATATTTGAAAGGCCGACCTGTTAAGACAAGGTTTAAGCAGATCTCAGACACCTGTCACACACCAACGGCCGACCAAAGCTTCAGCTCGATCAAATAGGGTCTTCGAGGCTGAGGAGTGCGATTATCTGATAACTCGGCAAAAGCGACGCAGCACCTTCCTTTCTCTTCACACAAACGCGTGAGAATCCTCCTAGACGTTTCAGCTGGATCGATCTCGACGCTCTTTATCTACACAAAGGTTCAACATCGATCTGATACCACCACACATTACTGGTCTTTCCTGCAAACCTGACTCTACCGGAACAGGTTTACAACATAGGGAAGGACGACTTACCGCAATTCGATCAAGTCGCATCGACCCTCAAACTCTGTGTGCCACTCGGAAGAGACCCTGTTTGGCAAGTGGTGCTTGTACCCACAGCCAGCTTTGTCCCAGGCGAAAACTGAAGAGAAATCAGGTAGGTCCTTCCTTCGCAGGCGTTCAAACTCCTTTCGATCTGAAGAAAGACAAAGCGGGCCGTTCAGCTGTTTATTGATTTGCTGATTTTGGTCCAACGTGTGACACCTTCTCACAATGCTTAGTAGGGCATAGTGTCGCATAGATTATCAACCACCTGCGTTTTCGAACGGTACTGGCCAGAGGCATAGTCGTCGCGCCTACTGGCGATTCCGGACATCTACCAGACACCGCAAAGTATTGAGGAAGGCGCATGTCGGATACAGGTGGTAAGCAGCAACTCTATGAAGTTTTAGGTATTAGCTTACGTGTATTTGCGAAATGTAAGGCGCTTCAGGCTTGCCAGCGTCGCTGAACGCCTCGCCTGAACCAGAGACAGAGGCAGAGCCTGCGGAGAACCTGTAAGTGCACTTACTGCACGACTGTGAGATACTAACCTAAATGCGAATATATATTCCCCTCCACTTCACTCCTTACGCCTCCCTTCCCGCCTTCCTCAACCGCACTTTATACCCGCTGTCACCCAAAGGATATACAAGCTCGAGGTGGTGCAGAGTCCAAGCCGAGGTAGAACATGCGGCTTCGGTGATGCTGATAGGAGAGCATTGTCGGCGCCTCTGATAGCACGCTTACGCCTGTTTCGTCGAGATGGCGCGACAGACGTGGAACTTGACGCCAAGTAAGTCGTGCACCTTTCTGTACCACGAGGCAGCGCAATCCAATCAGCTTCTGAACGAGTCACTGATGTTTGATGCTAGCGAAATCGACATTACCTTCCTAATCTGCGCAGCCGATCTATGGGATGCCGACCACTCCCGAGAGATGAACCTTGTGCAGCATCCATCTTATCATTACAAACCATCACCAGTTCCTGCTCCTTCACGGCTACCTTGGCACGACAATCAGTCTACGTATTCAAGCGCCTCAACCGGGCTTCCAATGGCCCAACAACCTACAGACCGGAGGCTATCGAATGCTTCTTTGGAATCTGTGGGTGAGAGAGACCAATTACCTCCTGCTTCAAGAGAAAATTGGGCACTATCACCCACTTCTCGCCCGCAACAGGCTCCCTCTGGAAATGCTGCCGGCACGCAACCTCATCCGCATATGCCACCCTCCTACCTGCCACCTGCAAGCAGTTCGCAGCACCAAAAAGATCTGCGACCTCCCTCAAGCGCAGGGGAAGCCCCGATCCCTCACATTGACTCATCACCGTCGCAAAGCTGGCAACAGCTTCCATCTCCGTCTCAAAGACGCATTTCCACTTCCGTCACCTCTCCGACCACTACCACGTTCGCTTTTCAGGCTCCTGGTCCCTCTTCTCTCCCACACACGACAGTATGGGGAGGGCCTGCCATGTTGAACAGACAGGTTTCCTACAACTCGACGCTATCAGCACCAAGAACAGCTTCATCCTCCGGTCGTAGACCCTGGACAGCACTCACAAACAGACCTTCCACAAGCGCAACTTCACATTCGATACACGCTGCTGCCGGGTCGAGCGGAGCGATCCCAGATTTGACAGATATTGCTTGCGTCAAGAATCTTGTTGGTGCCCTCACCACAAATGCTCATAGGCTTCGAGCTCCTATGGAAAGTACGGACGGTGTTTGGTTTGTCTTCCACGACTTGAGGTAGATTCTGCCTCCTTCTAGAATGGATGAGCCTGAAGGCTGATAAGTTACGACACAGTGTAAGAACAGAAGGGATGTTCTCGATACGCCTGCGCTTAGCATCCGTAGGGAGGTGCGTCGGCGTGGTATTATCGACTTGAAGCGTGACAGGTGTCCTAAGCGGTGTTATGTACGAAGCAGCTTGGTCACAGGGATGGCGCAAGGTCAGATACCAATCATGGCAGAAGTCTTTACACCTCCTTTTGAGGTCATGTCGGCCAAGAAGTTTCCTGGCATGCTGGATCCCACCCCTCTCAGCCAAGCATTCGCACGTCAAGGGCTTCGAATCCCCACAGTATGTATGCTCCGCACCAACACGCTGTATACTTGTTGGCTGATGTCTGCACTACTTCTTCTTGTCCCTGCTGTCGTTTCTGCGGCTGGTTCTGCGTTGTGCAGAGGAGAGGAGCAAACCGCAAGCGGAGACGCACAGAGGCTTTGGCGCCTTCGGAGGGCCCTGATACAGAGACTACGCCCGCTCCGGAAGACGACGTAGATCTAACACCCTAGTCCCAAAGGGCCTGTTTGTCGAGCAGGTCCGCTGGCATGCAGTCCACATGGTCTGTGCGTAATGAAAAGGCGGAGCACTTGAGTCTTCTCTCCTCATGGCTGCCTACTGCCGCCCTTTGCAAGTAGTATGCTGGCGAGATCGTGTTACCATAATACTCCTCCCGATCCTACGTCAATCCGTTAGCGTAGATCAGCGAGGTCCTTCTAGACTTAGACTTTGTTCCTATGCTCTAAGTACAGATAGTCATTCTGCATCAAGTGTACCATATCAATGTTGTTTCGGTATACGAATAGAGCATAATGTGGCAAAGTGACTTTAAGGGAAGAACATGCATTGTGTAAGAAGACACCCGCAGCGACTACCCTACAATACGACAATTGCTGTCGACGCCGCATTATTCACAATGGAGGCAGGCATCAGGCACGTAGGAGTCTGCCTCTTACCATGTCCAGTCTGGCCCGATGGCGTTCTATAGCCTGAATTGTCAATGGGAACTGGTGACGGATCTGCGCTGCCAGATCTGCTGCTTCCTCTGCACTTATATGCCTCTCTCCAGCTCGATCTATCTCCCTATCGCCTGCCCTCCGCTCAAGACGAAGAATTGCCATCTCAAGCTCTGTGAGCGTGGCTGCGTGCGCCTTCCAGAGTGCTTTCTTGCGAGCTTTCGCCATGTGCTCAAAGCTTTCTGTGATACTCTCCTGCAATACTGGGACGCTGGCATTCTCTTTGTCTGCAATGAGATCGCTCGCTCTCGCACTTTGGCCTTTGTGCAGGGATGCCAGATCATACGCATCCTCCTTATCAAGTGTATCGGCATTGCCCGTCGCACGCTCTCTGACGAACTGCTCGGGGGCGTCGGGATCAGGCACGGGAAGCGTTGAAAGTGCGTCATCTCCTGACTCCTGATTTTCGGAAGGGTCAGCGAGATGGTCCATGGTCATCTCTGGAAGTCGGAGGCGCATATGCTCCCGCCTGAATTGGCGTTTGAGGTCCGGCTGCATCTCATGTGCTCGATTGGGAGGTCTGATAGGAGTGTCGACTCGGGATGCCAGTAACTGAGCGCTCAGGTCCACATCGTTTCCCACTGTAGCCTGGATGTCGGAATTTCCCGACTGCGAGCGCGATTGATCCTCCTCTATCATGTTAAGGTCCTCCCTATTGATGGGTGATGTTTCGTCCTTTTCTAGCTCGGGCTGCAGTAAGAGAGCTTCAACAGTCCAGAATGCTCTCTGAAGTTCGCCAGCCCGAACGAAAGCGACGGCCAGGTGGTTGAAATTGCTTGCATCAAAGCCGAACCCTCTGTGCTGCACTTCAGCCCAAACTGCGGCTACGGTAGCGTGTTTGTGATTGGCGGACAAGCCATTGATGAGAATGGACAAGGGTAGACACAGCATGTTTCGACGTGATGGATCGATGGATGGCTGTACATGTTCAGACTCAAGCTGATCGGCGGCCGCGTCTTGAAGAGATCGAGCGTAGTCGCGAGAGGTGGAATTGAGGGCAAGCTCTACAAGCTGTTTCCAGATCTCCAGCATCCCTTCTATATCATCCACTCTACGATATGCGTCCAGAAGTGCAGTATAGATGGGAATAGAAGGTTTCGCTCGAGGGTGGCGCAGCATTTGCTGAAGAGTTCGAAGTGCCTTGTCTTTACCAGAATTGGCATGGTCTTCCTCCGCCGGCTCGTCTCCTTCATCGCGTTCAGGAGGCGCCGAAGGGGCCTCGGCCTTGATATTTGCCATCTGAGCATATGCAGTGATGACTGGACCGTAAACTGACTGAAGCGCCGTTCCGCGAGCTACATTGGGATCCAGACTGTGTAGCTTCTTCTTTTCCGGGCTATCGATGTCGGTTATATAGCTGTTCATGTACTCGTCAAGCAACTCCTGAACGAGTCGGCTTGAGTCGGAATCATTGCCTTGTGCATAAGCTGTAATCATGATGCTCCAGGTCGCAGAGGTAGCTTCTATGCCTCGCTTGAGCATCTCCTCGTAGTACTCTCTAGCTGCGTCCTGCTTGCCTGCTCGCAGCAGACCTCTCATCATGACTGAAAATGAATAGACATTCGCGAGTGGCTCCGGGTACTTCTTGCTCATGCTGTCCATCTTGGCAAAGATCTCCTCCGCTAGTTCAACTAGCCCAGCATCGCATGCGGCTTGGAGTGCCAGAGTGAAAGTGCGAGCTTGTGGCTTCAAGCGTCTTTCCAGAATCTCGCGGTAGACGCTCAGAACTTGATCGATGGGTGCACCCATAAGTACATATGCCTTCAACAATGTCGTCCAAGTATGTATATCAGGCTTTAAGGGATGCTCGGGTGGATGCTCGTCGAGATACTTGAACAGGTCTACGGCTTCATTCCACTGCCCAGCTTCGGTATATGCGTTCATAAGGGCTGTGTAAGAATGCTGACTAGGCTGTATCCCCTCGCTTAGCATGTGTTCGAATACGTCCCTTGCACTTTCCGGATTGCGCTTGTGAGAGTATAGTGTGATGAGAGACGTGAACGTCTGGACAGTGGGTTTGTGTCCATTGCGTTTCATGCGTCGGACTGTTCTGAAAGCTTTGGCAACGTCAAGCTGCTGCACATATGTCTGCAGTAGCATGTTGTACGACCCCGAAGTCGGGAGCTGCCGCCAGGGTACTTGCGGAAAATCAAAGTCCCTCTCGAAAAAGGATAGAAGGTCTGAAATGCTGGCTGAGTCGCTATAGGCCACGTAGGGATGGAGAAGCTTTGGAAGGATATTTCGTAAAGCGATAGTGAGCTTCTTTGCTTCCTGTTCGAAAGGCGGAAACTCTCTCAAAAGAGCGTGAAGATCGCTCGCTACTGCTTCATAGTGGCTTCGTGCTTCCTCTAATTTGCTGCGTTTCAGAAGCTTCTGAAATGTTCCTTTCTCATCGCCCATTTCCGCGATTCTGCTTTCTAGATGCAGCCGCGCTTTAGCTTCTGCTTCACTCTTCGCTACATCATGATCGACTTCTTTCCCTTTGCCCTTGCCGTCCTCCTGTTGCTCTGAGTGCCGACGTACACTATCTGAACCCTTGTAGAAAGCAGGACTAGACATGATGGCAGGTAGCTTATAGTTGTCTGGCACATGCTCAGAAGACGTGGTTGATTGAGATCTTGCTACACCAGCAGACAAGAGGGGCGGCGTGGCATATACAACTTGATACCGGCTTGAAATTAGAGGTCTGGAATCATGTCGCCGGAGCAGGCTATATCGTGACCTTGTCCGATTGGGAGAACGTGAAGGAGAGTGCGAACGCGGTGAAGGTGATTTGGCGGCGGTATACGATGGATAGAAGAAGAAGCTTGGATCATCGAGCGTGACGGCGCTTGTCGAAGCTCGTCTCGATGGCTGGGTGGAAGCTTGACATGTGCATCGTGTAAGAGATGCTGTAGATGCGAGTCTGCTGGCTTGCTTCTTTGCGCCGCCAAGCTGCGCTTGCATAATCCAGGTTGCTGGCTGGGACGAACTGCAAATGACCAGCATTTAGCGATCTACACACATACACCATCGTTACATGATCTTACCTATGCAGGAAACACCTTGTTCAAGCGTTTCAAGAAATTGTGCGAGAATGCGAACGAAGCAAAGATGTAAGCTTTTGGCTTGAAAACGATACATCGTAATTCTGGGATTGAGTTGTGATGAAGCAGCTCTATACAGGATGCAGACAATGTATACGCGAACAGACCAGATCCCCTACAAGATTGCGCAGAAGATTCTATGCCACTTCGACCGATGATGCTGCCAATTCTCTGCATGACCGGCCGTACAGACTGGCCATCGTGGGCTCTGGGCCAGCTGGATTCTATGCTGCATCAAGAATCTTGGGTCTTGCTGGCTCGCGCAATGTCAAGATTGACATGTTCGAAGAACTGCCAGTACCGTTCGGACTAGTGAGATATGGTGTCGCGCCAGACCATCCTGAAGTCAAGGTTAGACTGCCCTCTGTCCTGACCTTAGTACAGTCTACTCACTTGCTTGTTCCAGAACTGCATCCACAAGTTCGAAGAAATGGCAGAAGATACGCGCTTTCGGTATTTCGGGAATGTTCAGATAGGAGGACCATCAGCTTCTTCTACTCCTTCGCAAAATCCCACTTTCAAAGCCCCCAGCGACCTTTCCCAGCCTACCCAGCATGCTCTGAGCATACCCCTATCCTTTTTGCGGCCCTATTACCACAATATTCTCTTTACCTATGGAGCTTCTCATGATCGTTCTCTAGGAGCTTCAGTCCTGAACGATGATTCTCCGGATCTTCAAAATGTATTGTCAGCAAGATCGTTCGTGCATTGGTACAACGGCCACCCGCATTCTCCGTTTCATACAGACGCCTCGTCTAATAGACTGGACCTCTCAAATCTCCACAAAGCTACTATCATTGGACAAGGCAATGTTGCGCTAGATTGCGCAAGAATACTCCTCTCCGGAACTAACGAGAGAGAGCTAAAAAAGCTTCGCAAGACAGATATTCCGGAACCCGTATTAGCACAGCTTGCCAAGAGCAGTATTCGAGACGTGGAGATTGTAGGAAGGAGAGGACCTCTGCAGTTCGCAGGGACTACAAAGGAAATAAGGGAGCTAGTTGCACTGCAAGGAGCTGGCGTAGACTTCCATATGTCCGAAGAAGACATGAGACTTGTCAGCACAGCTCTTAGAGAATTGGACGATTTCGCATCAAGAGGCGGCAAGATGGAGAATGCAAGGATGAAGAAGCGCCTGCTAGGTCTGATGCAGAAAGCCACTACTTCGTCCGTCGAGAGTGCATTTTCCTCTGAAAATGTTGCCAGCTGGTCGTTATCTTTCTGTCGCTCGCCGATCGCTCTTCTAGACAAAGACGGTACTTCGTCCGGTCCCATCTCCAGCATCAAATACGAGTTGAACGATTTGGCGCCTATTTCCACGAGTACACTGCCCAGCAACGATGTAGTGGATCCATCTTCCTACATGGCTCGCGGGACTGGCCAGACCGTCACTACAGAAACAGACTTCCTTTTGAAGAGCGTAGGATATCGCTCAATCGGTATACAGGGTTTATCGTTTGACGAGAGAAAAGGTATTGTTAGGAATATCGAAGGAAGGATACAGGATGAAGAGGGCAAGGTGATGAAGGGAATGTATGTCTCTGGATGGCTAGCTCGCGGTCCCAACGGAGTTATCGCGACGACTATGTACGATGCCTTCCAGACAGCCGAGCTTATGATTAGCGACTTCGTCAAGAGTACAACAGAGACAGACGAAGGTACAGCGGACCTTCCGGATCTGCGCGACCAGGGCTTCGGAAATCAAAGGATCGTGAGTTGGAAAGATTGGAAAGCAATAGACCAACAGGAGAGGAGGAATGGTGAAAAGTTGGGCAAGGAAAGGGAGAAATTCGTCACGGTCCAGGACATGCTGGGTGTTCTTGGATAAAGACGGGCAACGATGCCTTTCCCCTTCGTGGCACCAAACAGGCAGTCAGACACCACACCTTGGAATACTGCACACGCGTAATATGAGCCCGTGATGAGCTCGGGCTCTTGCGATGACTGCCTCGCCTAGCTCGGAGAAATGAGAATTCGCCCAAATACGAGGGCGTTGGACATTTAGCGAGATATGCTCACCCAGACAAGGTGGTTAGCATCGGATGTTCGGAGTACGCGCGACGAGCCCAGAACCCCTTCTCTTCTGTTCAGCCTAGGTCTGAAGGCGGTAAGATCTCCCTCAGGATTTCCCTCGCGACAGCTCTATTCCATATCTCTACACAATGCCATTACACATCTACGTTCCGGATGTCGGATCCGTCTAGTTTGACAGCCATTCCCCCCACCAACCTCTGTAGCATTCTGTCGCAGCAGAGCACGTTCCCCTATTTCGCTTCCACATTAACTAGCAGCAACAGGGACTCTCCGTAATGACCCTTCCATTCGCTCCCGCTGCCAGAGTGTCACTGCCAAAGAGGGTGAAGCCAGTAGCTCCTCCAAGGAAGATGGCGAAGAGGACATAGCCATTGAAGTACATTCCGAGCAACATGAGGAGGAAAGCGACTGTGAACTGTATGCCATAGATTCCACCTCGTACGGCTTGTTGCGACCATGATGGGAACTCTGGTATCTTGGGTCTGCAATGCATCTTGACAAACTTGCTCTCGCTGTCCAGATCTGCTGGGTTCTTGGATCCGCATCCACACTTTGCGTTTCGTTTTGCTGCATTCAAAGCTGCCACGAGCTGTCTGTCGTGCATACGGCCTATCCGCCGGATGCCCTCTACGCTCATTGCAAGGAGGAAGACGCCCAGAACAGTCCCAGCAAATTGACCCTTCGTCTCGTTGTGCCATGATTCAGCGAGGAAGCAAGAGTCGACGGTGTACCAGTTCCAGAGCATGGAAACTGCAAGAAGCGGCATCAGCCTCGGTCTTCCAGCCTACTTGAATTCACGTACTCTTGCATGATCCTGCGCCCATACTCATACCTGTCATGCTATCACTGCTGTGGTCCATCTTTGCGTACTTTATTGAAGGTTCTGGTGTTGGATCAAAGGCGCATTAGTGCCTGTCAAACGGCTGTCATTATCGCTTAGACAAGTGAGTGACAACCCTACAACAGTCTTTACTACAGTGATTATGGCACTTAGGTGCGCACTTGAAGCTACACCTCAGCCGGGACGTAATTATAAGGCCTACATCAGGGCCGGCTTTTCAATGCTTTCAAGACTGGATTTCAGCCCAGATCTAGCTAATACCAGGCATACCGTTACCATTTCCTCAACATTGTGTAAAGCCAATGTAAGACTGCGATGCAACCCAACGCCCGGCTCGATAGCAGCCAACAATGGGAGAGTGGCCGACCTTTTGACTACGAAAAGCGTGACTATTGCTTTTCTGCAATCTCCCAACTCGCGCTAAACCAGTAATAAGTCAAGAGTCTCAAGAATCTGAACATCAATCACCATAGAATAGCTGCGAACGTACTGCGGCTCGTCGTGTTGGTGTTGGAATGGCTCCAGCAGCTCGACGAGGAAAGCCGACAGCTGCAATCAGCATCAATGGACGAGCAGCGGCAGCGGCAGCAGCTGCAGCAGCAGCTAATCAAGATGTAGGCATGGCAGACGCTTCGTCGAGCAGATCTGGGCCAGATAGAAGGGTCAGGAGCGGTACACGAGGTGGTGCATCCGGTGGTCTAACAAGGGTACGGCTCATCGACTTGACCTCGAGCATATACAGTCCCTACGAACATTCTCTGAAACTCATACACGCCTATTCGTACTCCGAAATCAACAGAACAAAACACCCTATTCGGCCAGCACAATCACTAGTCATCGTTCATCAGGCCTTTCGCCGGCAGCAGCTCGGTCATCAGCGAATAAACCTGCAATACTGCGCGAGAAGGATGCAAAGGGAGCTATCGAGTCACTGAGGACCCTCATAAAGAACAGATGGAGTCCAGAGTCTGGTTTGCTAAACTTGGAAGTGAGTTCGCATGAACCTGCCTTTACCGTATACCTGTTACTGATAGCTTACTGATCTGGAAACGGTAGAACATGGCATCGGATCCAGCGTTCGTCAGCTCCAAGTTGCGAGCGCCAGGTCAGAAAGGAGCGCCCAGGAATGCAGCACCTGCGTTATGGAAGCTGGCAAGCGAACTATGCCCGAATGTGCGTCCCTTCTACATCTTGTCCTTGCCTGAAGCAGGCGTTATGGTAACTAGGGCAATCTGCTGACATATACCGAATTGCAACAACAGCTCCAGTCGCTTTCCCTGGCGACCAACAATCTGAATAACTTGGATGATCTGGCGCCTTCTGCCCTCGTTCGCTACTTCCCCAAGCTGCGCAATCTATCTCTCCAAGGCAATCTCATCAGCCAGGTCAGTCTCAATGTCCCCCCATGATACAAGGCATTTCACGATTGACGCTTATGCATTTGGAATACAGTACTCGCATTTGAATCCTTTATCTACGGTGACTGGATCGATTATGGGAGGCAAACCTGGTCTTGGAGAATTGAAAGAACTGATACTAGCAGGGTGTCCTTTGCAAGAGAGGGAGAACAAGAAGAGCGCGGCAGACTATCAAAGGTCAGCTAATATAATGTCCCTTTTTGTCAGCTATTGACTGTGGTTGCTAAATTGACCGATACGCATACAGTCAAGTTCGCAGGCGGTTTCCGTCTATCACCCTCTTAGACGGTGTACCTATCGACCAAACTATACCTATTCCAAAACCACCGACAGCAGAAGCGATAATAAGCACTTTGAACATCGCCGGCCGCTCGAAAAGAACGAATGCTTCGATGCAGGGGAGCGGCATGAATGGAGATGCAAAGAAGAGAAGTAATGGTGGGAGTCGGAGCAAAGTCATACTGCCGTTGAGCATGCAACCTGGTTTTGTGGACGCCGACACGAGTAGGAATGCAATGGGCGCGTTCCTGCAGAAGTAAGCGCATTGCATGGCATTTCAGTGTGCACTGATGCATGCTCACATATGTTCATTGTCAGATTCTTTACCATCTTCGACGGCGACCGCTCACAGCTCATATTCGCCTATGCACCACAAGCTACATTCAGTCTTAGTGTCAGCACGACCGTTTCGGAACGAGCTAGAAGGCTACAACATATGACTCCTGAACAGATATCGAAGCAAAGGGAATTATCGTGGGCTAGCTATCTAGGCTCAGCTTACGATAATGCTGCTTCACAAGGTCAGGGAAAGAATCAGGAGAATCTAAGTAGGAATTTCGTAAGAACGAAGAACGCACGTATGTCTACTATTCTCTGTCCTATCTCTGGGAAGCTGATATGCCCTCATACTGGTTACAGAAAGGAGAGAAGAAACACTACATGTCGGCAACGATGCGATAGCTGCTTTTTCAGCGAAATTACCGAAGACGCAGCATCCTATGACGGACGCAAGCAGATTCGTCGTCGATACATGGCAACAACCTGGAACCTCTGAAGCGTATCCCGAACTGCTAGTTGTTGTCGTGCATGGGGAGTATGCCGAGCGTGAGTGATATCTGTTCCTGTGGTATGGCAGAAGTGCTAATTCATACACTCTCTCGCTCACGCCAGTGCCATCTACTGGGTTACGCTCCTTCGACCGAACTTTCGTACTGGCCCCTGCTGCTCCGGGCTCCACGTATGCTCTCTCACCGATTCATCTAATTGTGCAAGCTGATGAACTGCTATACAATTTCAGAGCGCATACTGCTGGCTGGCCTTGCGTCATCATATCGGATCTGCTGGTTTTGCGAAACTGGGCAAATCCTTCGGTCTGGACAGTAGAAGCGCCGCCTGCGCCTACAGCTGTATCCCATGCCTCTAATTCTGCTCCAGTAAGCTGTATTGCGTGCTTTCTGCTACCTTCGTGCTGACGCATGCTCCTACAGTCGGAAGAACAGCAACAAGCTCTGATGATGCAGCTTCACGAAAGCACGCGTCTGAATGCCCAATTCTGTTTCCAATGTCTTAACGAAACCGGATGGAACTTACAAGCTGCCATGCAAGCTTTCGAAGCTGCAAAAGCAAGTATACCTCCGGAAGCGTTCATGTAGCCTCTTTCCTTCCCGCCCGCGCATGTTCCTGTTATTATGTTTATTCATCATATTAGGCGTTCTGCTTAAATTATCGTTATGATCTATTATCCAATCTTTCAGCATTAGTCGTTATGCGTGCTCATTAGCAGCTCCCCTGCTCCCGCTAGCAGCAGTATCTTCAATTGTGTTGTAACCTGTCTCAGTAGTTCTACAACTACAGAACTCTACATGTCATAAATCTGGGAGATTGACGCTCAGCGCATCTTCGCCCTCTACCGACACCTATCATAATGCCCTCGAGAGCAAAAGCAGTACTTCCGTTGAAGCAAGTAGATCCAGAGTTACGCAAAGAGCTCTTAGCAGCTGTATGGTATACCTGCTCGAAGATCGTTGAAGAGGAAGAAGGTCAATCGTCAAGTTTCCATCGATAGCCGGGCGCGTCTGATGCTGGCTGCGTATAGTCGACTTGGGCGTCATCGCGTCTGAAGCTTTCGTTGCTACTCTGGCAGAACTTGTGTGCTTGATACCTCGACCATATTCACTTTTACTACTGATCTCTCTATTAGGTATACGCCCAAGCAGGTTCGCTTGCACGCAACGAGATGCTGGATTTCCGATACGAGCTAACTGAAAACAATGGCAGAATCCCTGGCTCAAGATCTTGAAGCATTCTCCAAGTGGGCCTCGATGTCCTTCAAACTCCTCTGCGGCTTCTCTGACTTCTGACTGCCCGATTCTAGACATGCTGGACATACTTCAATCCTAGCTGATGACATGAAGCTTGTATGTCGGAAGAATGCAGATCTAGTGCGTAATATTTCTCAAGGCCAGGCTCCTCGGCTGACAGGATCATCAGCACGGGAGGATCAGTCAGCTTGCTGCTGGACTCACAGGGAAAGCGCCTAGCTCGAAGAAGGAGCCAACGTGAAAGCATCAAACACTGAAGTACTACTGGTCTGGAAGTCCCTCAAGAAGTATTCGTCCTGTCGTTGTCACAACAATGCAGTGTTTTCGGAAGATCCGAAAGCTGCTCGTGCTAGAATTCCTTCTACCTCTTCACACCGTCATCCATATCGATTCAAATAGGCTGTGTCCTATGTTTCACACATGCTCTGCCAAGTTGCTATCAAAATTGTCTGATTCTGAAGCCTGATCTTCTCGACCCTCTCGGTGGATAGGGTTGCAATTACGGTTGGGATACGGTAGATCAAGAGCTAGGCTACGCAATTAAACCTGCTTCATTGGCTTTTATACGATAGAATTCTTAAGAGGGCAAAGACCCTTGTCTTCCTCTCGCCAACCGCTGTCATATTCACATAGCACGGTCGCCCATATTCGCTAACGAGAAATACATCGGATGTCTTGCTGCTCGCTGTATGTCCCTATCTTACCTGACCAGGTCTTATTTGGCAGACGACAGGTGCAACGCCCCGTGCACGACCGATTATATCTAATTGCGGGTCCCTTGGTTTGCCTGACAACGATTAACTCCCAGGTCTTCCTCCTCTCTTTTCCTTGACTCTCTTCTCTTGTCTTCCCTCTTCTCGTACTCCCCCTCAGAACATCTGCCCCTTTTGACTGTTCAAACGCACTCCATTACACCTACAGTTTGCAGACTCACTCGAGCAGCTATGGAAACAGTATCTAAGATAGCAGACGCTGCAGGCGTCCTCAGTCAACCTGCTGCTGTCGCATTCCCTGTCACCGAGGCCGTTCGAGCCAACATCGACAGCCTGACCAAGGCCTTGCTGCAGGAGGACGTAAAGATGTGGAGAAGAGTCACGCAACCTCCAGTATTCGTGTCACTCTTCAGATCTGGGGCAAACCCGGTCAGGCTCGAAGGAGAAGCCGCAGAGCAGGCTTTACTGTCATACTTCACCAATTGCTCGATGGAAATACTTTATAAGAAGATAATACACCAGTCAACCATGATTCAGAAAGGAGTAAGCTCGAGGGTTTGCGCATCATCGCAGGGACACGGGCTGACTACTGTCCACGCGATCTAGCACAAGAAGAATACAAAGAAGTACATCAAGCTTGTGTTAAACCTCTACTGCTATCGCTGCGGCGTAGTGCCTCACGCTGAGGACCATACTACCTGGATAACACACTTTATCAACAAGCTCTATCTTCCCTGTAGCGCTGGCAAGGAGATGGAAGCTAGACAGACTGAACAAAAGGCTGCGAAGACTATCCTCAAGGCACGTCTTTAGGTATGGCGTATCGCTAGCCCAGACATTGGAAGGGAGATGAGGACAATGCTCGCCTGCCTGCGAAAAGGGGTCAAATGGGTGGCTGTGTGGACAGTCATCTCATATAGCGGAGGTTCTTCATTGCAGCTAGCATTTCTTCACACAACACTGCCTAACCTTTCTACCTCTTCTTCTGAATGATTTCGTCCAATCTAGCGATTCTTTCCGGCATAGTCTGTAATCAAAAATCCAGAATCCAGTTAGCCATTGTATCCCTCCTGAATCACAAAAAACTGCTTACCGGATGAGAGTGCTTGTACGCACTCCAGAGACCATCCACATCCGTCACCGACTTGTTCTTGTCGCCAATCCTTACAAGCGCGACTTTAAGGTTCTCTGCATACGCTTTCTCAGGCGTCGATAGATCATATGCGAATTTATCCGCTTGGAACTCGAAGCGTCTGCTAACTGCGTTGATGACGAACGAAATGACGGTATCTAGAGGACTGAGGAGATTGGCTGAAAGTAGCAAACCAATGATGACTGGCTGAGAGGAGTAGAAGGAGAAAGATCGGTACTATACTACTTTGTCAGTTCGCTCTTAGCAGTAGACAGCTTACAAACTCACTAGACTTGGGTTGAAAATGGTCAACCTGATCAAGCTCAGATTCGCGAAAGTGAGTATCTGACCCATGATGAGCATCATGAAGGAATGGTTGAACTTCCAGTGGCCCAGCTCATGCGCTAAAACAGCCTCGACTTCTTCTGGAGTGTTCTGATCAAGGAGTGTATCGTAAAGAACGATATGTTTCGTGAGGAATGGCATACCAAAGAAGAATGCATTGCTGTGTGCGAGATGAGAATGTGACACGACATAATCTGAGTTCGAGCTTACGAATGGGAAGATCTGGTGCTACCGTCCATCACCCATAGGCGACCTAGAGGAAAGTCTAGTCTCTTGGCCAGCTGTGATACCCTATCTGCGACCTGCATATAGTTCTCTTTATCTTTGAACTTCTGAATCGCCTTATACTTGTTGAAAATCGGTGCGATGAGGTAAGGATAGGCTGGAATCATGATGATCTGAAGAGCAACGACAAAGAGCATGACGTAGTTGACGAAGGAGGAGCCGTAGATTTGAATGATCTTGAGCAGGGCTGCAATGATAGGCAAACCAAGTCCTGCTGCAAGTGCCTGGCCCTTCACGAAATCTAGAACCCATGTTTTCAAGGTCGTCTTGTTGAAGCCGTGCTAAAGAGTGTACATGTGTCAGGGATCCTCCGAACTTCCCTGGAAGTTTTGGTGGATGTACCTTCTCCTCGAGAACAAAGGTCTTGTACAGATCAGACGCGATACTTGTGATTGACGAGACTGCCGACAATGCGACCACGAATGCAAGCGAGTGTGTGATTTCTCCTCTTACTCTTACGAAGCCGAAAGTCCCAGCGTATTCCCAGATAGCTCTCAGCCCGCTGACGGGGTTCCTGTACCCTAAGGCCAGCGTGACGATGCTGGTGTAGATGCACCCATTCTCGACGAGATCAAACAGTCCAGCGAGCTGACCAAATCGCAGTTTGTCGCGTAGGTAGTGCTGCGATGGGAGGAAATTGCTGCTGTCCTCGAGAATCTTGAAGTATGGCTGCAGACTCGCCGGAGGACTCTTGTGCTTGAGTCGCGCCAGCTGTCGCGAGGAAAGAACAAAGTCAAAGACATACTGTCCAACACTCAGCAGCAGGACAAGCTGTAGGAAGTCCATCTTCTGTGCTGAATAGTCAAGATCCAAGAACCCAGCCTTGGACGAGGCCCTTTATGCGAGAGCCCAATCCTCAGCGCCCAAATACCTCGAATCTGGCTGCCAAACTGCATTAGCTGTCTAGCTTTGGACCTGTTACACTGTCCTTCATGCCTGGCTATTCCTCTGACACCTCTGCCTCTCTGAAACTTCGTGACGGCAACTCGATGCCGCGAATGTCATTCGGGTGCTATCAAGTCACAGACGCTCTACAAAGCGTCGCGAAAGCATTGCAAACTGGCTATCGCTCCATCGATACTGCTCGCGTGTACAAGAATGAAAGCTTAGTTGGGCAAGCTGTCCAGGAAGCTATGTATGCAGCGCTACGTCGGCAATCGATCTAAGAGCTGAGAAGCGTTTCGCAGAACAGCTCGAATGGAATTCTACGCGAACGGATCTTCGTGACAAGCAAAGTCAATGCTCGCTCGCATAGCTTGAAAGAGACGCCCAAAGCTGTTCGCCAGAGTCGCAATCGTATAGGCCTGGACCACATCGACCTCTACCTCCTACACGATGCGATATCAGGAAAGCAAAGACGCCTAGAAGCCTGGTCTTGCCTCATCGTTGCAAAGCAGAAAGGCATTGTCAAGAGTATCGGAGTGTCAAACTGGAATATCAAGCATTTTGACGAGCTAATACAAGAAGGCTACGAACTGCCAGCAGTCAACCAGATTGAGCTACATCCATTCTGCCAACAGAAGGATATCGTTGCATACTGTCAAAAGAAGGATATTGTACTTCAAGCTTATAGCCCGCTAGTAAGGGGAGAGCGGTGGAATGATGAGACACTATGCACCATCGCTGAGCGGATAGGCAGAACAAAGGCCCAGACACTACTGAGGTGGAGTATCCAGAAAGGCTTCTGTCCAGTGGTGAAAAGTGATACTCTAGCCAGAATAGGTACGGGCAGCTCGCCTTTTCACAGTCAGTGAGCTAAATTCATTTGTACAGAAGAGAACTTCGATGTCTTCTCTTTTACGCTATCTGCGCACGACATGGAACTCCTGGATGCGCTTGACGACGGGAAAGATGGTGCCTGCAGCTGGAATCCTGTGGATTGTGCCTGAATTGGCTGCGGCAGCTGATATTAATGTAAAAATCGCTGCGAGATTCGCCTTGGCCAAGAAGAGGGATCATGCCAACGAGGCGTAATCAGCGAAGACAATATCTGCAAATCGAAGGAACATTATCACTTACCGTCCTTCCCGTTTTTCGCCCTCGATCAACTACCTCGCAAGACTAGCACACTCTCTGGGACAGTCATTCGATTTCGGCAAAGCTTCCAAGCCTGAAGTCCATCGACTCATGCTGTACCAGCACACATTTCCTCCACCACCTTGCCATCAATCACCACCGTCGGTTATGCTTTCTTGCGTCGATGGTACTTGCGAACAGCTGGGTCTCGACTATCCTCGTTACCGGCTTCTGGCGCTGGCCAATAGATGTTATGACGGTCGGTATTGCCATAGGGCGCCACGACTGTCGCGAGTGGTCCTACATTCATGGCAGACTTGGGTCTCTGGCCAGTTGACACCATCGACCGTGACTATAGGTTTGGCCTTCTCAGGTTGGACGTGGACTTTGAATTGCCGGCCGACCGGTGTCTGACCCTTGTTTGCACGGTCGCATACTACACCCTCAACAACGACCTTGCAAACAAAGGGCTTGGCTGAAGCAGGCTCGACTTCGAGCAGAGATGAAGCGACAGGGAGAGGGGGCACATATCCTGTCCCGCTTGGTCCTGGTGTTACACAAGACACCTTCAGCAGCTCCGTATAGGTATCGTCGTGAAGTCTGACAGGACTGTCTAATACAGTATTGTGCAATAGAGACCACTGCCGGGCATAAGAATGCCAGTTGCCCCAGACCATGGCATCCACGTTGTCCGCTGGTGCAACATATTAGATAACGGCGATCAGGCAAGGCTGTCCAAAGAGTAGAGAAAGAAACAACTCACATTAGGAAGAAGGCTAGCAGCGTGCAGCTGGATAGTCTGCTCCTTTTCCCCATTTTCGTCGTACCAAGCAAGAAGCGAAATCTAAGCTTGCAACTGGCAACCAAACCGCCAATTAAACCAACGCAGGGTTGCTCTACTGCGATTCTTGGACTCAGTAGAACGCTCCGAGAACACAGCATGCGCTTCCTTATTTGTGGGCTTTCTGTCCCGAGCACGCCGCAAAAGCGCTGAAAGACCGATAAGAAACGGCAGATTCGATTCGGTGGGCTGTTGCAGCCTAGTCCATTCTCCAATAAGACGGCGAAAAATCTACGAAGGCCACCACGCAATCGTCCGATGTCAACCTTGTCGTGATCCAAATCGTTATGATTGTCTCAAGGTCGGGGTGCGAGAAGAACATATGCAGGGGGATTTCGTATCGCCGTACCGTCAGACTTTTGTAGAACTCATTGCTGGACAGCCTGACTAGCTTGTCGTAGTACGAACAAAGCGTTCCAGCGCTAAGCAAGTGTAGTGCGCCTCCCGCATCGCTCGCCAACGACCAGATCTTGGCAAGGTAGGGCTTGACAAGGTAGGGGGCCACGTCCAGATTCGCCTGTACTTTGGAATCGGTCAGGCGGCTCAGGACCAGATTGTAGCCTACAGAATACGTCGAAGATCGCCTCTTGATTCCCTCTTTGACGTAGTTCGTTATTAGATCAGGGACTGCTCGCAGCAGCGGCGTAGCAGTCCACCCGTACAGACGCGATGTTTAAGATTCGGCGCAAATAGACCTTAAATGGTTGGATGTCTCGCACTTACAGCGACTGAGGCCAACCCTAGCAATCGCAAGACTTCTTGCCAATCATCGAGACGTGCGTCACAAGCGGTTCCGGGTCAACAGCTGGGAAGGCGCTGTTCTTCTGGATGCCTCTGGCCGCGTTGACCCCGCTAGTAGCGGAGGGACAGTCCTTAGTGTTGGCAAGGAGTAGTATGCCTTAGGAAGAGGGCGTAATTGATGCTGAAAGTCTGCATCAGAAAGGTTGTGCGCTTCTTGATACGGAGCATAGGGAGGCCGGTTTCCTAAGATCATCGGGGGTTGTCGGTTCCTGATGGCTGATAGGCTCGTTGGATCGGTGGTCTCCCATCACGAATGTCCTTAGTAGAGGGGTAACTGGGTCCTTCGGTGACTGGAAATGGAGAGTATAGGTGTTGCCGGTTATCCTGAAAGATGGAATGTAGTCAAATGATAGAAGGGATAAGGGTGGAACAGATGAGAGATAAAGGGGTAAGATTAGGCTGGGCTTGCATTAGTGTAGATGAAGAAAGGAAAGGAGAGAAGAACAAGAGAAGGACGGCTTTTATACCTGCAGCCAGATACTCCAATTCCACGGAAGTACGCCCTATCTTCCAGGTTTTACGCGTGAGGCAGGCTAAGCAGAACTTCCGCTGTTGTGGAAGTGGAATAGATGGGGACATCAGTAGTAGTACTTGCATCTACTTGCAGCACCTGGCTGGAAGAGCGTCCAATGCCCTATCATCGCCACTCTTGTCTCAACCTCTCATTCTTTCAGGACTTTATCGTTGAAGATGACGATTTGCTCGACGTGAGGAAAAGGCGTCCAAAGGCAGTATACACCTTCAAGGTCCATCAGTACTTCTGTCAAGGGTTGCGGCCTAATCCCAGATGTCGAAAGCCTCGAAAACACAGATTGGCCAGCTTGTGAAATCGTTGAGAGTCGGGCAAAGTCTGAGCACGACAGCGAGGAATGCCTGGACGACGACGACGAGTACAGCAAATAGCAGTAGCAGTAATGGAACTGCCAACGCGGTGACCGACCATCTATCGCCAAACTCCTCTGGATCATCGTCCTCGGGCTCTGGGTCAGGCAGTTCTGCTGGAAATAAGCACGCTCAGCTGCCATCATTCTGGATACAGCCGCCATCCAGTACTGCTGGTTACCCTCCACCTCCTTCCTTGCTGTTTAACCCAGGCAGTAGCAGTGCAAACAATAGCGGGAACGCAACGGGAAACCCATCATCGACTTTCAGGCTCAACTTGCCGTCTACGCGTATACCACAGCATAATAGCCAGATACATCATGCACAGTATACGTTACACCATGGAGCATATGGGATCCCGAAGAGGCCGAGAGCATCCAAGGGAAAGGGAAAGGAGCCAGCTGTCAGCAGTCCAGAAAGCAGCGAGAGTGTAACAGACCTAGAAAATGCAGTGGCAGAGCTACAGACGCAGGAGCTGCTGTCAGTGCAAGTTGGAGAAGACGCCTACTTCGTTCGCAATGACTCGCTTGGCGTAGCAGACGGGGTTGGAGGATGGGCTGGGAGAAAAGGCGCAGATCCAGGGTTATTCGCAGCCAGACTGATGCATCGTAGGTCCTTACTCATCTGCTCAAGAGTCCCACTGACGTTCTCGCCAGACTGCTCTGCGGAATTAGGCGTCCATGATCACCTCGCAAAGCTGGATAATGTTTCTGGCGGCTCTCCTTCTCGACTCTCATTCGTGGCATCCTCTTCTTCGACCAATCTCCGCAAGGCGAGCGGTGACTCCCCTCCTTCAGCAAAGCCCACCTCATCCAGCTCTTCGCATCTACCAAACCAGCCAGACTCGCATCCACCTTCTTCGATGTCTCTTCGAGGAGAAGGAGATCCTATCGAGATACTACATCAAGCGTGGGATCTGACTCTGACCGAATTCTTCGACCTCGAACTTATTGGCTCGACGACCGCCTTAATTGCGCTCCTGAAAGACGATGAACTGCGAGTCGCGAATCTTGGTGACTGCTGCTGTTCCATCATTCGAGGGCAAGACTACATCTTCCGCTCACAAGAGCAGCAACACTCCTTCAATTACCCTTACCAAGTCGGCACCAATTCTCAGGATACACCCAGGAAAGATGGCCAGCGCTTCAACATCAAAGTACAGAAGGATGATATCGTAATCTTATCAAGTGATGGACTAGTAGATAATCTATTCGACGAAGACATTCTTGAAGAAGTTCTCCGCTATCAACCACCGTTTGGATCTCCGCAAGAATTGTCAAAAGCCCTCTGTTCGAGGGCAAAAGCTGTCTCTGAAGACCAGAGAGCTGTCACTTCACCTTTCCAACAACGTGCGAACGAAGAAGGCATACACTTCGTCGGAGGCAAACACGACGATATTTCAGTTCTTGTCGCAATTATTGGAGACAGTCAGGAGGAGATGCTGGCACCCGCGTAGCTTCTAGTTTCATATGGTTCTTTCACTTACATAGATGGGTTTCCTTTATTAGCCGTGCTCTGTTGTTGGTATATACTTGATTCTGGACGAATTCATGTTGTCTTCAGACTGCATTCTATCTATATTTCGACCCACACCTGGCTAGCTGAAGAGACTGTCATACATCAATCCTACATACAAGATATATCTGCTGCGAGAAATCGTGCGAAAATAGGAGAATTGCGAACTTTGAGAAGCAAGAAGTCCCCCAGATGCCGGTACAGCGGTAGCAGCAAAGAACGAGGATCAGCTCTATCATGACTGCAAGTAGCAAAGACGATGCGAACGGCAGCGCAAGGACGGGAAAGCGTCGCGACAAAGACAGCGCTGCAGCCAACAGCGCTGCTTCCAAACGGCGAAAGGTCGCAAAGGCGTAGGGACTCGCTGCAAATCAAACGCTGACGAACTACGAGCTAATGTACATGACACAATTGGCAGCTGCTTGTTCTGCAAAAGGCGAGCTTGACTTCTGTCTTGTCACAGTATGACCAGAAAAGGCTGACGGTTTCGGCTACTAGGTCGCACATGACATGCACAGAAAACAGGCCTTGTGACAGATGGTGAGTAGAAGTGGTTCACAATGTAACAGAAGGGCGGTACTCTGAAGCAGTATCACAGCATCAAGCGGGACATCGCCCATCTCTGTACGGATGCACCGACTTCAACGCCCAAGCAGAAAGGCAAAGAAAGCATTGAAGAACAACAAGCTTTTGAGAATGAAGACTCTGTCAATCTGAGCGGGAATGCCCTAGAAGATTTGTCGACGACCCTTGAAGCCGGACCTTCCAATCCCTCACCACCCATTTCAGCATCATCGCATCAGATACCTCCCCTCATTTCTCCAATCATCGCAACGCATACTCTTACACAAAGCCCATCGCAAAATACACCTACTTCCTTACCGACTCTACTCAGCGACCCGCAGCCCCCTGCTTTACACCATCAGAATAGCAATTCTTCCCAAAGCAACGACTCCAACAATAATCCCTTTGCACTCCTAAATCAAGCATATGACTATTCCTATCCCCAAAACAATAGCTTGTCAAATAACTCTTTGGCCAGTTTGAGGCTTTTCGCAACTACAGCAGACGCGCAATTTGGGCCTTTTGGCACAAACAACTACGCGAATCTATCGGGAAACGGACAGAATCAAGACAATTCGTTCGCAAATGGTACACTGGGATTGCTTGGGGCAAACCCGGGATCCGGCTGGTCCCGGACTGCTCCTGGTGTGACAACGGGTTCTGACGCTGGGAGTGGCAGTGACATCGATTCAAACGCGCTAGAGTGAGTACTGCTCGTCTTCTATCTAACCTCAACCTGTACATGCAGGATGAAAGCAATGATGCTAAATTCTTGCGCGATGTCAGTGACTTCTTGCGGTCCTTGGACGAGATGTACCTCAATCCCCTACCGGACGTACCACAAGCTATTCCTACACCGACTTCAGCAGCTCCTACGATTCTTCCCTCCCTTGGCCTCTCGCAACAACAGCAAAACCAGAACAACCAAACCAATACAGCTACAACCTCGTCAACGGTGACGGCACATCCTTCTCCTCATCTTCCAGCTTCTCTACTTCCTCATTCTGGACCACCATCAAGATCGATGTCTCCTATTATGGGAGGTCAATCAGGGCCAGGCGGGAACGCTACACCGTCTAGCAGTACAGAGCGTTTCCTCCTGACGGCAGCAGATCAGAAAGATGGTACGAGAGATGAAAGACTGAACAAGGTCATTAGGGCAAAGTATGAAGCCGGCCTGTTGAAGCCCTTCAACTATATCAAAGGCTACGAGCGCTTGAACACGTGGATGGACAGCAAGTGGGCTTCGACGTCGAAGCATAGGACGCTCAAGATCATCAGCGAGTTCCGTCCGGCATTCAGGGTATGTCTTCGATTACATCATGCTTATAAGCAAGGGTACCTGCTGACTACTGCTTGTTGGGTTCTTACATAAACAGGCGATAGCACAAAGCTTGACAGACATGGATCTGATTTATATCGAGGAAGCGTTCGAGCGCTTGCTGCTGAATTACGATCGAGGTAAGCGTCTCGCACCCGGAGTGTTCGAAACTTCAATTCTAACTTACTTTTCCCATGTTTCAGTCTTCTCCACAATGGGAATACCTGCCTGTCGTAAGTGAAACACCAAGACGCCAATTGAGTCGTTGCTAACAAAATACTTTGGCAGTCTGGCGGCGTACAGGGGAGATCTTTAAGGGCAACAGAGAGTTCGCCGACCTGATCGGCGTGCCATATGAACATCTACGAGATGGAAAGCTAGCTATTTCGGAGTTGATGACGGAAGATTCAGCCGTCAATTTCTGGGAGAAATACGGTAGTATAGCTTTCGATCCAGGGCAGAAGGCTGTCTTGACCTCTTGTGTCCTTGGTAAGTTACCCGTACAGTCCGTATATGACCTTGACTGAAATTCTTTCTACGATTCTGCGAACCAGTGCATCAAGCTATACTCAAGGGCGAAGAAGAGCGCAAGAAATCGCAGATCCGGCGACATAGTAATTCAGGATCTGCATTCGACAAAGACGACTTCCTTACGCCGTCCTCGTCATATCCTCCAAACGTACCGAAAGAAGCATTGATTACTTGTACATTCTCGTTCACCATTCGTCGAGATGCATACCACAGTAGGTTTCCATCGTCTACCTGCTTAGTATCGACCAATGAACTGACACGTCTTGTTTTGCAGTACCTACGGCGATAGTCGGTAACTTCATGTCGTATAAACCAAAGTGATACAGTTTGGAAAGGGATTCCAGCATGTAGCAGTCGCAGTCCGCGATGAGAACTAGGTATGTACAGATAGCATTGCTTGGTTCATGTTGTGTGTACCAACCTCAATACATCGGACGTGGCCTGCGCAAATCAATCTGCCCCAGAAACCGATTTTACATGCTCTGACATAGCCAACATTACTAACACTGATACTGATAAGCTACTAGATGGGTAATGCCTGCTGGAAACCATGTATGGAACGAGAGGATAATGGTATGCTGAAAATACTGACGATCTGGGAGATACTGCTACAAGATTACCTGCTCCTACTCACATCAATGACTACAGACTACGAAAGCTTCCCCAAAGACAGCATCATCATCACGATACTACGAAGCTGCGACTTTCGCCTTTCTCTCTTTGTACCGCCGCATTTCCTCGAGCGCTTCTTGCTCTTCCAGGTCATCCAACTCCTGGATCTTTGCTCTCTCATCTTCATCCTCTCTCGCAGAAGTATCAAAAGCGCCTCTAGCTTTCGCAGCTGTGATAGGGTTCTCGACACTGATTGCGCCATTCTTGTTAAGTCTGTCAAAGAGGACGAAAAGTCGTTCTGCTTCGCGCTCCTTCTCCTCGTCCGTCATTGGTGGACCGTCATCTGCTTCTGGATCATCGTATGCTCCTGTAATTGGGTTGATTGTAGCGTTACTGCTATTGGCTGCGCTGGCTGAAGTATCGGGAACCGCTCCCGGAGGTACAAGCATATTGATGTTCTGCAGGAAGCCAGAAGCATTTCCATAGCCAAGTGTTCCAGCGAAAAGTACGGCTGAAGAAATTTTAAGTGATCATCAGTAAAGCGGCTAGGGTCACGCTACGGCGGGGCTTTTTAGATACTTACGATCTTGATCGCATAGGCAGAACAGAAGTTTACTAGCTGCATCGTTGCAAGCCGTCATGTATGTGCTGGACATTAGGCGGATCAAGCGGCCAGTCAGGTCTTTCCGCTTCTCCAAACCAATCGAGCGGTCGCTACGTTACGAACAATCATTAGCTGCTGTATGTACAAGCACATGGGTGTATGTACTTGAGACTCACATGTCTTCAGCTAGCAAGCACGCCTTGAGTGCTTTCCGAACTTCTCCTTTATAATCTTCGGCTGCACACTTCGTAAGAAGCAGCAATAAGAAGCTCAAGCATTCATCGAGCGACTCAGGAGCTTCCATCGCTTTTTCTCTCGCATCTTCGTCGTCTGGACTATATGGTATATAATACTTCGTACATGCGTCAAGCAGTGTAAATAGACGTGCTGGAAGAGGAGGTAAAGACGGTTCTGAAGCAGTAGGGGAAGTCGTTGGGAGCGATGGAATAGGAGGAGCGGATGCTGGGGATAAAGGAGCGAAGAAGATGCTGGAATAGGTGGAGATGTTGAAGTTTAGGAGAGAGGTGATGACGTGCTTGTATACGCCAAATGGACCTTCAGTGTAATCTTTGCCTGTTGGAAGACACAACGCAAGGTTGACGAGACTTTGCACGACGCTGAGGATTATAAACCTGTTAGCATGCGAGGATACTTTGAATCAAAGGCAATCGAGCTCACTCTTCGAAACCCCAAGGCCGCAGCACATCTGCATCTGTCTCCATCAGGTTGCGCTGTTCCTTCTTTGACGAAGTAGTTGACGACTTCTTCGAGAACATGCCCTTGATTTTCTCCGCCTTTGTTTTCTTCTCTTTCCCCGCATTGCTGCCTCCACCATTGCCTGACTTGTCACTCCCTACAGGACTGGGTGATCTCGAACTACCACTACTGCTCGTTGATGACCTCAACCTGGGTGAATTATTCATGGTTGGGGACAGCCTATTCGGGGCTATACGAGGGTAAAACAGGGAGATATTGAAAGTGACTTTAAGGTATTCTATAAGGATATCTGAAGATAGCTTTACTGTGGCAGTGGGGACGGGTGAAGTGAGTGCTCCCATGTACGCTAACAGCTGGTTACTCAGGTATTTCCCTATGTGAAGCTCCTCAACTAGGCGCCGAATAATCTCCCCTCCAGAAGTGGTGATTAAGAAGAGTAGTCTTGCAGCCAGGAATTGTGTAGATAAGGGAGAGCCTTGGCTAGCTCGAAGAATTGCTTCTGGGACTTTTGGAAAAGTAGCTAGGCGCACGCGCGCTGATTCGTGGAGTAGGCATACGTTTGCCAGACACCGTAGTGCTTCGGCGTTGATTGGTGGAAGTTCGCTATTGAGAATATCGCCAAAAGCAGGCGTGACCAGCTGGGACAAGTCGAGCAATGTATTCAGGCCCTGTATTGCATCTATTAGTAGGGATATGGACAACGTCATGGAAGCATACGCGCCTCTTCTGTAGCGAGATCTTCTGTACCGGCTGGCGTTCTACCGAGCGTCTTCAATGCAGAAACCGCGAGAAGGAGAGCTATAACGATGGAGACAAGATATCAGTATTGAGAGGTAGAGAATGTCGTTCAGATGTCAATTCACCCTGCTCATTGTCTTTGTAATGCTTCGGCCTTTCCTTTGTTCCCAGCGACGCGAGCAGCCTTCTCACAGCTTTCCTTCGCTGCTCGACCGTCAACTCGCTGCCTTGAGTCTGCAGAATCCGCGCAGAAAGCACTGAAAGGTCATCGACAACGCTGGAACTACTTGAAGTATGAAACATCTCGATGGCCATGGATGCTGGATGATTATGCAACGCTGAGCCAGCCAGCAAACGTCGAGCCGAAAGTCGTCAAGAATTCAGGAAGTCACAGTCCCTGCGGCTATGCGACGCCTGAAGATGAAGCGGATGCAAGAAGCAGAGGCGCATTGCCTGCTCTCTGCTGTTGCGGTACCAACTATATATTCGGTCTCCGTCAACGCAACGCCTCGTTACAAACGCCCATGCGCCACGGTCAAACCTTTCAAGCTAGCTGTTGCTGTTGTGAACAGGCGTAGGGCCTGAGCTGAGCATGAGGCGCACCATGACAAAGTGAACGGGTAGACAAGGATTGCTTTGCTGAGGAGCGGACTGGACTGCCCTGCTACGGTAGGTACTGCGAGGCCCTAAAACGAACTACGTATACCAAAAGAAACGTCGAAACTGCGAAGTAGTCAAATCCCTAAACACTTCCAACTACGAGCCTAACTATCTTACGATAATTCCCACTCCTACTTCTATTGATGAACCGTCTGATGCCTTCTCTTCGTAATCTTGACAGTCGTCGGGGTCGGCGAGCAAATAGCCGTCTTATTCTTCTTCTGCGCCGGATCCAATCCAGCAATTCGATCTGGAACGGTGCAGTCTGCAAACCCAAATGATCCACCGGCAAAGTCGTCAAAGTACTATTCTTGGAGCCTACTCGCTGGAGTTCAGTCTGGGTCTTCTGAATCCCGGCAACGGGTGCAGACGTGTCTTGACTGCCTGCATACTGCCGGATTGGAAGACTCTTAATGCTGCTCAGGAGATTAAAGGTAGTCGTTGCTGGCTCGAGCTGGAGATACCTGTCCCCAGACGCTTCCGCTCCTCCGCCAATGCTCGTCGAGCTCGCGAAGATCTGCAGGATTCCGAAGTCAGCTGGTTCAAACGAAAAGTGAAGGAGGAGAAGAGACCTACACTCGGCTTATACGTTGCATACCTCCAGCATCCTCTGGCTCTGCAACATTGCTTAACTTGAGCTGGATTCGGGGAAACTGCGGAGCGACACAGGACTGACCCCATCGAATAGCCAACACAGTGGATCCTGTTATCGTCGATATATTTCCCATATCGCTGACGGACAGTCGCTAGTAGCTGATCTATGTTCTGTGGCCAGTAATGGTAGACGCCTTGTCTGTCGTTCCCAGGCTCGGTGTATGTCGGCATCGGGATGACTACCATGAAGCTGAAGGTATTCTTTCAGTAGAGGTCATAGCAGCGGAGGACGAGTTGAGAAAGGTCTACCGATTGGCAGCTCTCGAGTTGACAAGGGAATAATTGGCTTGTCTGTACTGGTTCAGCAACGAACCAAAGCCATCGTAGGTGGTCTACTGACAAGATCAATATAATCTAAACCATTATTATCAAGCACTCACATGCGAGTAGACATCGTAGGTAACGCCTCTAACGCCTGCACCTCCCAGATGAAGCACCAAAGGCAGTTTTCCACCGCAATTGTCCGCAGGCATATTGTCTGTCGAGGCGTCAGATTCTGCTTGATAAGTTCATCATGTATATCACCTGGAATATTGATGCAGAATGGATAGCTCGGGCCTGCGCCCGTTGTGTCGCAGATATATTTCGCATGGACTGATCTTGCCAGGAAGAAGCTGGCCAAAACCAGAAGAACAGGAAACATGGTAGGAACCGTACGAGGCAGAGAGAAGCAGGAGGAGAAAGATCTTCATTGTTCAGGCCCAAATGCCCAAGCAAAAAAGCACAGCTGGATGCATGCCGGACTTTGGGCCCTGACCCAAAGCCCTGTGCGCTGGCTTGACCTCAACCTCACGAGTGGTGTTCCTTCCGAGTCTTCACAGACTTCGTCTTCATCTGGTAGCAGGTGTGTGCTAAGGATGTAAGTTAGGTACATCTTTTTCAGCTCATACTTGTCGCGCCTACTTTCTGATCACGTGACTTTGTAACAGCTTGTTTATCGAGAATTGGCAGCTTGGGTTTGACAGTCATCAACACGAAGAAGTAACGAGTCGCAGCGCATGGCTGCAAACTCCATCAGCGTTGCCATCAGGGTGCGCCCGCTGTCGAGCAGGGAGCAGGGTCAGCTGGCCGTCGTCGATACATCAACGCCCTTCTCTGGCGATGGTTCCCTCTGTGCACCTGTTGCATCTACTTCAAATGCTGCCAGTCGCTCTCCCAATGCCATGATACGAAGGGTCGTCAAAGCCCTGGATGACAGAGTCTGCGTTTTTGATCCGCCCGAAACATCCCCTATAGCTTCGTATCAGAAGAGCCTGCTTGGACCGAGCGTAAAGAAAGTCAAAGATATACGGTTCTGCTTTGATAAAGTCTTTGATGAGACGGCGGGGCAGGAGGATGTCTTCGAAGGATGCGCAAAGGAGCTCGTACCGGGAGTACTCGATGGCTTCAATGCGACTGTTTTCGCATACGGCGTGAGCAGCCACATTCAGTACACACACAGGCACTAGCTGATGCAGTGCGACACTGTGTGTCTCCTGGCCAGGCGACCGGATGCGGCAAGACACATACAATTTCTGGCTCGCCAACCCAGCCTGGAATCGTCTTCCTACTCATGAAGGATCTCTTCGATAGGATATACGAAAAGCGTGATGAGATGACGGTCGAAGTGTCAAGTCAGTCGAATCCCTTAGCTCGAAAAGCGCAAGAATACCTTAAGCTTACAACTACATTTCATTTCCTCTAGTCTCCTACCTCGAGATATACAACGAGACGATCCGCGACTTATTGATGCCCGATGGACCCCATAAGCTCGATCTTCGCGAAGCAGAAGGGCGAGTGACCGTCCCTGGCCTCAGCGAGCAATCCCCTCAATCAGCCGAAGAAGTTGTTCAAATGATCATCGCAGCAAATGTCAACCGGACCGTCAATGCGACCGAGGCGAATGCCGTCTCATCACGCTCTCACGCGGTCTTATCTGTCAATGTGAAACAGAAACCCAGGACTGCAGCCATGACGGAAGACTATACAATGGCTACATTGAGCGTCATCGATCTAGCGGGAAGTGAGAGAGCAAGCGTCACGAAGAATAAAGGGGAAAGATTGATTGAAGGAGCAAATATAAACAAAAGCTTGTTGGCGCTGGGAAGCTGCATCAATGCGCTATGTGATGCCAAGAAATCAAATCATGTTCCATTCAGGAATAGTAAGCTTACAAGGCTGCTCAAGCATTCTTTGGGCGGAAATTGCCGGACAGTAAGTCGATTCAGGATGAGGGTGTATGTTAGTATGTTGATGCCCATTTTTTTCCAAGGTCATGATAGTCTGTGTTTCGCCTTCATCACACCACTATGATGAGACATTCAACACGCTACAATATGCCAATCGAGCCAAAGAAATCAAGACAAAAGTAACACGAAATGTCGTTTCCGTAGATAGGCACGTCTCGCAATATGTCCGCGTCATTTATGAACTCCGTCAAGAGCTAGAAATGCGGAAAACGGGTGATAAAGACGTCGAGAAGAGAATAAGGGACGAGACGAGAGTGGCTTCTGCGAAAGCTGCGGCCGAGCTCAAAGATGTGCTTGACAAGCTACAAAGAACGTATGCAGATAACAAGGAAAGACTTGTATCGGCAAACATATACAAAGCACAGCTGGAAAACTTTCAGCAAGCACATACAGCGCTCGCGAAGTGGAAATCTACAGTCTTCCCGCTCTCAGAAGCGGCGAACGCTTCATACATATACACGATCGACAATCTCTTATCCACATACAACACCCAAATGCGCAATCTTACCTCACAAACCTCTCAAAGTGAGATTGCGAAATCCAGCTTTGACACAGCATGCAGTGCAATCACTCGCAAGATTCTCAACCCGCTTGGAAACATCGCGACTATGCATCCTGAATACTTACAGCTTGTACAGAAGGAACAGCGGATCATAGAGCTAGAATTGGCTCTTGCTGGGCTTAATGCGAAAGATCAGGAGAGGCAGAAAAACACCGTCCTCGTAGCGGAGATGCAAAGAACGCTGGATGAAGTGAGAGCGAAAGTGGATGTGGATCATAGAGCGGGAATGGGCTTGACGGACAATCAGAATACATCGCTAGGAGAGCTGCTGCAACGGATGGACGACGCTTCGAAAGCCCTCTTCAGTAACTTCGGAGCTACAGCCTTGTCAAGTGGTGGAGCAGTACCGTCTATCAGCTATCCGGCATCGTCAACTGCATCAAAGAAGCGTTCAGCAGCTGTACGCTCTCCGCTTCTTACGTCTTCTACAACCTCCTCGAATAGCAGCATGTCCTCTTCTTTCAGCAGACCATCAAAAGCACCTCGCTCATCTCTTGCTGTCACAACAGCTTCAGGCACTACATCACCTGCGCGTACTCGCCGCTCACCTCGAAAGGTATCTACGGGTGCCCGTGTAGCCCCTAGACCTAGCTTGAAGCCCTCGAGCCTGCTTCGAAAGACAAGTACAAGCTCTCTGAATAGTGGTACGACTTCAACAACTACGAGAAAGGAGGAACAGAAAGGTGTCATGTGGAAAGATGACACGGGAGACGCACTCACGGAAGAACATACGAAGTCGATCATCGACTACTCGGATACGTCCGGGGATATCAGTGGCTCTGCTCCAGCCCCATCGACAAAAGCTACCCTACAGCCGGCTCGCGCGACTCGTATCTTGCCTGAAAGCGGTGTCACTCGCAAGCTGGGCATGAAGCCTTCAGCTCTGCATAATTCGTCGACCATTATGGAGGAGAACGAGTCCTCGATATCAACGGAGGTATCAAACGATTCTATGTCTTCTGCTGCGGACAGCTCATTTGGCAGTGATGGCACGGCTGTAGCCAGTAAGCCTCGCCCGAAGACCGGTCTAGCGTTCAAAGCTCGATCTTCAATCGCTCCAAGCTCTATGACTTCACCTCGAAGAGGTCTAGCAAGCCGCCGAATTTCATCAATTGGACCGATCAGGAGTGCGAAATCAACCAGGCGAGCGTCTTACATTGATCCAGTCAATGGTGCCCTTGTACCCGGTGATTCTCCAGCTGCTGCAGCGGCCATGCGTTCCCCAAGAGCTGCACGAAGAGCCGGTCGAACTACCTTGTCTTTCCAGAACAAACTAGCTGCGAATGCCTCAGCTGCATCGACAGTTGCTCAAGTCCAGGAAGCGACTAAAGGACTGAGTGGTGTCAATGCACGGGTCGCGGCTGCCAGAGCTAGAAGACAGAGCGCAGCTGCTGCATATGCTTCGAGCGCTCCGGCTAGAAGCCTGGATATCTCCCTCGATTTGAGCAATGCTGCTGGACGGCCGCCCATCTGGAGATAGTGTTTCCTCGTCTCTCTTCCCTTCCTCTTCTATCATGTAGCATCCATCTCATAATCGCCGTCCGCTTTCTTCGGGACACAACTTCCCTTTTCTGCTCTTCGTCTTTTCCTCAATTGTTTATAGCACTGTATCGTCCTTTTTAACCTGCTTACAGATGTGTCGTTTACTCCCAGTTACCTGTCTTTACTGTTGTATGTACTTCTTGCGAATAGAAGTCGCGGCTTTTCAGCTTGTTTTCCCGTCAATCTCCACCCATCTGAAAACCAGGTCGACATGCGCCTGTTCACTGGAGTCGCCGTACTGGCACTTCTGCTCAAGTCGGCGCGCTCGCAAGCTGGCGTGCCTGAAGCGCCATCGACGCCTGAAGATGCAGGCGACGTGGTCACGTCCGAGTTCCAGTCGGATGCAGCCAGACTACTGCGAGTAGTCGGATCAGCGCTCTACCAGTTGAGGCATCCTGCGATGTCCCAGCTTAAAGACGTCGACTTACATGCATTTTGTACCGCAGCGATGCTTCGGCATTTTTGCGCGAGCTCATCTCAAACAGCGCAGATGCACTCGAGAAGTACAGAGTCCTCAGTCTTACGCAAGGCCTCGGCGATTATGAACCTCTGAATGTCACCATACGTGCTATTCCAGCGGATGGTCGTCTGATCATAGCAGACTCTGGAATTGGCATGTCCAGAGAGGAACTGCAAACCAACTTGTTCGTAGTATTTGAGTCCAAGATATTTCCTATGACGCGCTGACATTGCTGTTCAGAGGAACTATTGCGAGGTCTGGCACTTCGGAGTTCCTGCAAAAGCTTTCATCAAGCGCGACTTCTGCTGAACAAGCAAGTGGTCTGATAGGCAAATTCGGTGTGTATACACTTCAAATTATCCGACTCGCAACATAAGCTTATGTAGTCAAATGCGCCAGGTCTCGGTTTCTATAGCTCGTACCTGGTAGCAGACAGAGTACTCGTGGCATCAAAAAGCTACAGTAGCGATACACAATGGGTATTCGAGAGTGGAGCGGCGAATCAAGGTGATAGCACTTTCAAGGTCTATAAGGATCCGCGAGGCGTAACACTCGGAAGAAGAGGCACCGAAATCACCTTGTGCGTACTGCAAGACCTCTGGAGGCCATCCGAAGACAATGCTGACTGATTTGTGCGCAGGTACCTCAACAACGATGCCAAGCAATTCTTAGACTCGAATAAGCTGTCCGATCTTGTTCAGCAGCACGCCGAGTTTGCAACCGGCGATGCCCCCATCTATATCTGGACTGAAGAGGTAGCTGCCGCAGACACGAAAGAAGAGGGTAGCGAGACATCCGAGGATGGCGCAGCAGAGACAGGGACCACTCCGGCAGTCAATGGCTACTGGAAACGCATAAACGACCTTCCTCCTATCTGGATGAGGTATGTCTGGTCTTCGAAACGCGGGGCGCCACTGCTAACTCTCGCATGCAGAGACGCAAAGTCACTATCTGATGCTGATTACCACGGCTTCTACAAGGCTACTTTCAAGGAACATGAGGAACCACTTGTCTGGTCGCACTTCAAGGTACGCCAGCCGTTGTTCACTGCAACTAAGTCCTGAAGAGCGTGAACAGGGCGATGCTGGATCGACCTCCTTCCGGTCGATCGTCTATGCTCCCGCTTCTATACCCAACGAGAACTTCGGTAAAAGCTACCAAGCTCTCAACAGCTTGCGTGTATACGTTCGTCGCGTATTCATTACCGCAGACCTGGGGCAAAATTTCCTGCCAAAGTGGCTCACTTGGCTCAAAGTCATCATTGATGGTGGGCTACGCCTGCCGACTTACACTTCGTACACAAAGTTAACGGATCCTTAGCCGATGATCTTCCGCTTTCTGTTGGACGCGATAGCATTCAGACCAACGTTGCTGTCAGTCAAATCAAGCGGGCTGTCGCTAGAAAGGTCGGTTTCTATATGAGGACCATGTATGGGTGCTGATTTGTTTGCTGCTTCAGGCCATCGACATGTTCTCGAATGCTGTAAAGAACGATACAACGCGATACGACGAGAAGATTTGGCCAATAGTTGGCACGGCACTGAAGCTAGGCACGTTGGAAGACACGAAAAATCAAGCCAAGCTACTCAAGCTCTTGCGCTTCCACTCTTCCTCGGCGACTTCAGAAACAACTTCGTTGGATGACTATGTTGCGAAACGCAGACAGGGACAAACACAGATATTCTTCATTGCAGGTGCCGGTTTAGAGAAAGCCGATCTGCAGAAATCTCCATTCGTGGAGAATCTGGAAGCCAGAGGATACGAGGTAGGTGACCCCAGATTGTTGACCGGACCCTGCTAATAATTGCGACAGGTTCTCTACTTCACCGTAAGGGCGGATGTAACTTGCCAATGACTGTTGCAATTAGCTGATACCCGTTCTCAGGAGCCGCTCGATGAAATGATCACATCTCAGGTCCGCGAGTATGATGGAATGACTTTCCAGGGTAGGGTAAAGACTTTCCAATGAGACCAAACATGCTGACGAGATTCCGCTCAGATGTCGCAAAGAAGGGATTGAAGTACGGAGATGAAGATGATGAAGCCAATCAGGCAGAACTCACATCTACTTACAAGCCGTTGATTGACTATCTTAAGACAAAGCTGGGAGATTCAGTCAAAGACGGTATGTGTTAGTTGCATATGTTAGGACGTATAGGCTGACCCTCTATTGTCAAGTTCTCATCTCGACTCGCTTGACGACGTCTCCTTGCGCTGTTATCGCTGACCAAGGTGCATGGACGGCAAATATGGAAAGGCTGATGGCAGCACAAAATCGGGGCGGCCAGGATGACTTTATGAAGCAGTATATGGTGGGTGGAGATGCAACATCGTCGAATTTTACTCATAAGGAGGCTGCAGAAAACGCAAAAGAAGCTACTCGAGATCAACCCAACCCATCCACTCGTCGAGGGATTGTTGGAGAAAGTGCAAGAATACGGAGACTCTTCCGAAGAAGCTCTGAAAGACGAAGATCTCAGCGAGACAGTCAATATTCTTTACGATACCTCGCTTGTCAGAAGTGGCTTTACAGTCCGGGAACCCTCAGAGTATTTCTCGCGCGTGGAGGCCATCCTGAGAAGGTCTCTGGGTGTATCTGAATCTGCGAAAGCCAAGATCAATATCAAGCCCGCACCGCCGGTCGAGGAAGGACCAGTCAAGCCGCGAGCCGACAAAGCATTTGATGCAGGCATGCCTGGAATGATGGACGGCAGCGAATGGCTAGACTGGGCGAAAAGTAGGTGAGACTATGACTACCTGAACCTTTGCTAACGTTTTCTTGACAGTGAAAGCAGAGATGGGCGACGCTGGTAAGCTGGCATCAGATGACGATAGAGACGTAGCGCACGACGAGCTCTAGAGGTGCTATTCTCTATCACTAAAGCAATAGAAAATGTTTTGTCAATTGAGAAGCTTCTTTCATGTAACCCAAACGGATTTCTTCCAGCTCAACAGCTAAGAAAAGACAAAATAGAAAGGAGAAGCGGGAAAGATAGACGAAAGTGTCTAGATCATATATATCTCATCTATGAATCGGTCTTTGCGGTCTCCTCAGCTGCAGCGGGTGTAGTTTCGGACTTCTTGGACTCGTCGATCACAGCTTCTGCTGAGGCATCTGTCTGCACTGCTGGCTCTTCTACAGCCTTGGACTGCGCGAGGCTTGTCAGCCTGCGTTGAGAGGGGAAAGATGCCTGACTCACGCTGTCACCGTGGACACCATCCTCTTTCGAGGCAGAGTCGTCTGCAGTCGTAGCGGGCGTAGAGTCGGTGGTAGTTGCAGCAGTAGTAGAGGAAGCGGCTACAGGCTCGGTCTCCTTGACGGAGGTAGCTTCTGTGGATTGAGGGACAGCAGAGCCGGCAGTCTCGGTAGCTGAGCTTGAAGATCCAAGAGCGGCGTTGCTAGCTTGTGCAGACTCGAAAGCTTGCTTGAAAAGCTGGGCGTCTGTCCAGAATCTCAAACATCAGGACTCTGGTAGGAACACAAGACCAAGGACGGGACGCACTCTCGCTGTTTCCGAATCTAACGGCAAGGGTTTCTGCAGTAGCTTCACCGTCTGCTACATCTGCGGCGACACTGGTTGTCAAGCCAGGATATCGCTGTTTCAGCCAGATTGTCCCAATTTGGGTGCCTGTACGTATGACTGACCTCCAGACCCAGGATCTGTCGGAGCCTACGTTGGGAGCCAGTTTCATATCACTTGTGACTGTAGAGATGTAGCAGAACTCATTAGAATGCTTATCTCGGGTCCAATGCTCGTAATTTCGCCAAACTTGCTGAAGTGGTTTGCGCAGACTTTGAGAGTCTTGTCGCGTCTCATGACGAGTCTGACCTTGCTTGTCTGCTTGTGTTTGAGTAGTCGTAGGTCTCCAGTACCTCTCTCCTTCCAGTCGCGGCCCTCCTTGTCGAATCTGAACAGTTTCGCCCGCATCTTGAACAGCTGGTCTTCGCCCTCCTCGCCCGACTGGGCTGCGACCTCCTTCTCGAGCTTGACTACTGGATCATAGTGAGGATCGTGGACCTGATTTCACTCCATTTTCGTCAGGATTTCTGCCTGGATTTCGTACGCTTTTCCTGCAAAGTCCTGGCTGGCCCCTCAACTCACCTGCTCGTCGACGTTTGTAGCTGCTCCAGATGGTTCAGACATGATCTATAGCTTGTTGATTGTTGATTAACCCGTTTAGACTGAAGTGTTTAACCTGCAGTCAATCCAATTCAACACTTTCAAGAGTGTTCCTAGCAGCCTGCAGGACCTTGCAGAACAGTGGCAAACGACATAACATGCAGAAAGTGAAACAGCTGTTGCTTGCAAATAGAGTTATGATACATACAGATTACACGAAGATCGGAAAGAAGTATGAAGACAGCTTACGGACGCGGGCCCAACAACATAGAGTGGTGACTGGAAAAGCGGGGCGAAGTTCGCGCATAAAGCTACGCAGCAGCCTTCTTTGCCTTCTTGGCAGCCTTCTTCTCCGCCTTGAGTCTCTTCTTCTCATCGTCGTCCAGGGTACTCTCATCCGCCTTTGTCGTATCTCCCGCAAGCGTCGTCGCAAGCGAGACATCCCCAATTTCCGCTGCAGCGACTCTCTCTAGCTCTCCCGCTTTCGCTGCTAGCTTAGCTTCCTTCTTGCGCTTCTTCTTCTCCTTCTTGTCGACTTCATCGGCGGTCTCTGCTGGCGCTGCTAGTGACACGTCTGCTGCTTCTTCCGCAAACTCTTTTTCAGCATCCCGTTTCCGCTTCTTGTCCTTCTTATCCTTCTTTGTCTTGATAGAGATATCGGCAGTCTCGTCGCCATCGACTTCCATGCCATTCGTGCCGTTAACACCATTTGTCACAGGCGCAGGCGCAGCCGCCGCAGGTGTAGTCTGACTTGGAATGAGTGCATCTGCACCATTGTTGTACTGCGCTCCATTTGTGCGCATCTCGAATTTGCCAGGCTGCTTGTTCATGGCAGCTCCTGCCGTTTGCCGACGAATATTCGTGATTCCCATACCCTGCTCTAGCGCACGCAGACGCGACTCTAGCTTGGATCGGTTCTCAATACCCTGTATCGGTGCGTCTTCTGCAGATTTGGTATCTGCGTCTGAAAGAGCGTCTATACGGCATGAGAGGGCAGTCTTGGTAGCAACCATACGGGCCATCTGTGGAAAGCACGACGTTAGCTTGTAACATCAAGATACGCATGATTGATGTAGCACACCTTTCCTTTGAGCTTTTGAGGTGCCTGACCGACCAAGCTTGCATGGAAGATGAGACCGTATTTAGGGGTATCGTGCTTTGTCTTAAGCGCTCTGAAGAGAGCTTTTTCTGCACCAAGAATTTGAATGGTAGAAGCGGGGTGTTTTGCGAGGGTCATTAGACTTCCAGCGTGTGCAATGAGGCGTGCTCCGACGAGTTCTCCGACAAGCGCTGTCAAATTGGGTGCGATAGCAGCCATTCGATTTGTGAGGTATGAGTAGAGTTCTGCGCGATAGTTTGAGATAGAAATAACTTGATCTGCTAAGAGATGGATGTGGTGAAGATCTGTGACGGAAATTTCGGTTCCCATAGATATGACAGCGGCTGCTTTTACGACTTCTTCCAAGTCTTCAGGTAGAATAGTGCTGAAATCGGTCGTAGCGGCGTTCGTGCGAAGTCCCATTGCTTTGACGACCTTGGCGTAGGCCATGTTGTCGGAAAGTATCTTGGCCATCTCAGGGAAATGCCAGCCGTACCATTCCTGCAGAGATTAGACTGCTTAGACGCAGCCAGAGTACAGTATATAGTGTTGCACATACCTTCACTCGCATGGCGTATATATTGATCTCCTTGTCCAAATCATCCAAGAGTGCGATAGCTTGTACAATCATAGTGTCGACCTTGTCTGGCGAGAACTTGAGCTTGTATCTGGGCGGCGAAGAGCATGATTAACAATCCCAGATGGATCTGGTATACGCGATATAGCCCACCTCGACAGCGAATGCGACAGACCAAGCGACATTGTCGATAAATCCTTTTCATCGACACCTTCTTCGGAGAGCAGGCCTGCGAGCTGCTCCCTAATGCCTCTGAAGAGATCTTGCGTCGTTGAGTCTGACACTACATTGAGAGCGAGCTTCTTTGCGATTGCACCACCTGCATGACAATGACCGGGGAAAAAAGTCAGAAACCTCTGGCTCCAAAAAGAGACTGGCTGGCTGGCTGAGGAACTGACCAAGCTTAGGGTCGCTGACGACTAGCTGTTCGTTGACTTCTCCCTTCTTGCCCTTCTTGCTGCTGCTGGATTTGCCCTGGACTTCATCGACGAGGAATTTCTTGAGAGTTTTGCTGAGTTTGCCCTCCTGGATTGACGAGATTTCTTCGACGCCTTCAGCGGTTGACGAGAACCTCTGGATAGCAGAGAGCGACAGTAATTTGGCCAAATTGCTGGAATCTTGCTTGTACGAATCTGCCTTGTCGAGCGCTGCCCCGTCTGAAAGCTTGAAGAGCGTGTAGCCCAGCGACGACTCAAACAGCACGAGAACCATCGCGAACTGGACTTGGTGCTAGTTCTAGATGGTCGAGAAGTTGGATAGTATTGTCGGCTCGAAAAGCTCGTTTGTTGCAAGATTTCAAGTCAGCTCAGAAAAGAGGAAGGCCAATGTGCATAAGTCGTCAGACTACAACTTGGAACAGCCCGATTAGAGTAGCTATCATAACAGCACGTTCAAATGGTCTCAGATACACGCTACTCGCTGAAGAAAGCCTCGACCTCGTCTATCGCGACCTTGGAAGGCGATAGATGAGGTGACCGCCGTGGACTACGCAACATTGGCCGGACCGGGCTGCCCTGTCTAATACCATGGTCGTCGTCATTAGCACCGTCATCTTCATCGTCTCCATCCTCTTCCACTGCATTGTCATCATAGTCGTCGCTCGAATCGACATTGACAAAGACAGGCCGAAGAGCTGGCGAACGCGGTGTGCCTGAAGAAGAGCGACGTATACGCGGAGAACGAGGTGAAGCACTTCGCCGGCGCCGATTCGGGCTGGAACGATGCGACCTGGCTTCCTCTTCTTGTCGCTGTAAATCTTCCTCGAGTGCATTCGCCAGATCAGGGCTGAAGTCAAATATTAGCTGAAGCTTCCAGCAAATCAATATCTTAACGCACCTGAGATGCTCCCAATCGTTGCGTCCCTGCTGAGAAGCCTCGTCCAAGCTGAGATCGCTTCCATCGCTGTCCGAAGCTACATCAAGATATCCGATACTTCCCACAGACTCCGAGTCGCTGATCCTGTCAGTCTCTCCTAGTATCTCTCCAAGGCGATGCCATGCTTGTTCTGCAGAGTTCATGTAACTTGTGACAATACCTTCTCCGCCCAAAGCACGGCTTGGAGAAGCCATTGCTGGCGCACTATGGTGCATTGTGCCTCCTGGACTCTGTACAGGTCCACTGCTCATACTTAGAGCACCAGAAACAGGCATTCCTTGAGCATCATAGACTGGCGTCAAAAGGTCACCTAGCAGATCCTCGTAGTCTTCGAGGTAGCCATCCATGAGTGAATCAGGTATATAGCTTGTCCGATAATGCTCGTCACTACCGAAAGTAGATAAAGGACGAGTAGGAGGGAAAGCTTCATTCTCGAAATACGTAGGAGAATGTGCAGGGAGATTGTGCAGTCCTGTAGAGGGAGATGCCAATGGCGGCATACCCACTGGTCTGTTTGACAAAATCTGACTGTTAGAGCCTGAGTTGGAGAGACTGTTGCTGTGTCCAAGCTGAGAGCTGGCAGGTTCGCTGCCATAGCCATTCTGATCCAGCCGAGAGGATGATCGACGATGCAGCTGGGGTGCGAATGCTTCATAGTGCTTGGTATTGAAGAACTTGACGAGAGTCCGCAAGACTTGTTCGTGAGGCTAGCAGGCGGCAAAGTCAGTCTGTGCAGTGTACGCTGTGGAGATAGGAATCATAACATACCAGAGATTCGTCCAAATCGCCGTCAACATCGATGGTCGTGAGCCACTCGTCCCGCAGGTCTGGTCTGCAATTCATGTAGATTGCCGTGATGACCTTCATATTGGCTGAGGGACGTTGCATTAGCTTGTTTACCAATGTCAGAACGAAGTGTCGAGTGCATGTGCTTACATTGCCGCCATTTCCTGCCACAGTACGGTACTTGGCTCTTGATAACCTTGAGGACGTAGAGCTGAAGCATCGGGTGCGAGACTTTCAGGATTCGCTTCAGAATGGCCTGTTTGACGACAACATTAGCTACCACCAACCAACATAATATATGTGTGGCGCACCGAGCTCTTGTACTGCACGAGCAGCAGGATCCGATGTGCTTTCCGTTTCGTTAGCTTCTGCAGGACATGCACGAAATTGATCACGGAGAAAAAGTTCCTCCAACTGAAATCTGTGATGACTTCAGGCTCATCTTCGTCCGTCACGGATGCTGGAGGGCCTGTGGATGTCGTTGAAGCTGGTGCTGGAGGCGGCTTTGCGCGTAGCATGGCGTCTTCTGGCCGTGATGGTGCAGGGTTCTGCGAGGCGTATGTATGGCAGTAGTGGAAGAAGCTAGAAGCAATGGCAGGTATAAGTAGATGTTCTTTCAGCGCAGTTATAATCTTTACAGCCTTACTTCCACTCTTCGACCTCATTCTTCATCCTGACCTGATTAGAGACTTCTTGCATTCCAAACATCTTCAACAGGAGCAAGAGGCAGTTGGAATCGACGAGCAGATGAGCGAGATAATGAAACTTCATAGCATGCGACGTTTTGAACCATCGAAGCGTGAGTATCAGAATAGCTGATACGGCTTTTGAAGTGATTTCACGATGTCTCATGATGTCGGTGTCTTCGAGACTGAGTGGTGGCCTGATCTCGTCTATGCACACATATGGAAAGGTCAGCTCCATAAAGGCTCGCGAGTCGCATGAATTTACCTTCCGAGCCATTGTTCATGCTATTGTTGTTATTCGCTGTCACCGTTGCCAACAGTAGCTTCAGAAGTACAATGACCGTGCTTTGCAAGCTAGACAGGGTCGAGCGCTGCAGAAGTCATCCATTTCAGCATTCCATTTCCGCTTGCAGATGCGAGGAGACTAACATATATGAGTTCCACTCGCTGCAGCTTCTTGATATCAGAGATCTTCTGAGTGAGAGCCTTTACTTCTTTCTTATGAGCTTGCGGATCTTCAGGAAGGGCTGTCTTTGACGCTTTGAGCATGTCTCTCTTCTGCTGCTTGAGGTTGTTCTCCATCTGGTATAACAAAGACAGAGGATCTTGTTTCGGCTCCTCGGCGACCGTCGAGCGCCTTCTCTGATCTATGCTCATAAAGCTCTCTTCCAGTGACATAGCATCCATTTGTCTTGCTAACCCAGCCTCTGTAGCATCTCTCTCAGCAGATGACGATGTATCCTTACCGACGCCCGTCTCATCCGCGAGATATTCTTCTCTCAATTTCCACAACTGCCAAAGTTCCGTCGGTATTCTGATATTGTTTTTATACAATCTTCCAGCTTCTTCGATACTGAAAGGAACCGTCATTTTCCCTTTGCCTTTTATTGAAGAGTAGTGTCCTCCTCCTGCATTCGTTCTTGAGAAGGGAAGAACGAATGGCCTGTTTTGGTCGGTCTGGTATTGCTGTTTCTTGGGTTTTGGAGGCTGGGGAGAAGGTGGTGGAGAGGGCGCAGGAGTAGGTGGGAGTGGTCCTGGAGCAGGCGCTTGATTTGTAGCTGGGAAAGCGGATGGACCGGGTGTCGGTACTGGTCCAATATGGAATGGACCGCGTAAGGGAGCAGATGCAGCTGCCGCGACTATGCGCTCCATGGGTACTTGTGGAATGGGAGCTACGAGGTTTGGAGGGTCATAAGTAGGATACTTGTTCAGGATCTCAGCGCGGTAGATGGCGAAGTCGAGCGGATTGGACTTCAGGTCGATCTCTGCGAGCGAGCGGCGTCAACGATACTGTATAGAGTGACCTACACGAATATAGACCTACTGGACCCTTTGTCCACATCTTCAGGCAGCCCTTCAACATTCCGTACGAGCTTTTTGACTCTGGATATATCCTTATTGCCGCCAAGACATGCCAACAATGACTTCCAGAGCAGTAACAGTAGCTAAGTAGAGCACATCAACTCAATATTCCAGTTGTCGAGGGCTGGGACAATTGGGCACACCTTCTTGACAGGATAACCCTTCGCGTTCTTTTCCCTTAGGCCAGCTACGAGATTGAGGAGATATATAGGTAAAGGCGGATCCAGCGCCACTGTTTATCACTCTCACATCAGCTCTAGCTATTTAAAGCGGTATGGGCTTCCTACTCACTCAGCTCGTCCGCCCACGCCTCGTCCCCTCTAAAGACTTCGACCATGAAATATAGTACAGAAAGGTGTATGGCCAATTCTCCATTGATTTCTTCAAGGTATTCTTGTCTTTCCTGAGGTGTGAGTTGCGGGTAGAAGGTTTGTTGACCCGCTTGGAACGCTTGATCTGCTTCCGGTATAGAACTATCGATTCCTTTGGCGTGAGTGTAAGGCATAAATAGAGGATGGGGAGGCTTACCTAATGATGTTCCAGCGTCCGCTTGCAGATTTAAGAGCTTCGTGGACTGCGGTCAGTGCGCCTGCATCACGGAGCAGCGTGCAATTCGTGATCACTATGTGCAGGTGATGCTGCGGAGAGGTTGAGTATATGGGGGTGCCTATGTGTTACCTTTAGCTTGCTAAATCGTGGTAGTCTATGAAGTCAGTAGCTCACCATGCGCGATATACGCTATTCTTCTTGCAGCTTCAAAGCGTATCTCCGGGTCTCTATGTTCCAACTCTTCTATCAAATGATAGATATGTGCCTTCTTGCTAGCATTAGATGCTTCTGGCCATTCTGGCGTACCCATACTTTCCCACCCTCTAGCCCACGATGTTCTACCTTCTTCAATGACACCCCTTATCTCGACATAGCTAAAGAACTCTTCTAGCTCAGCCATTGTAGTGTCTGTATCGTCGTGATGATAGGCGAACGTAGGCTGTTTAGGCGAAGGTTGTGGACCACCCAGTGGACCGGGTGCGCCATTGACGAAGTTGCCCGCTTGGTCCTGTTGGACCTGTTGCTGCTGATTGGGCTGCGCCTGCTGTTGCTGTTGATGATCCTGTGGACCAGCAGGCGGGCCTGTTGATATCCCTAATCCTGAACCAGCAGCTTGTGCTTCCTCTTCTCTTGTCAAGTACCCATCTTGCTGCTGCGAATACGCATTCTGCTGCTGCTGTTGTTGCGCAGCTTGGAACATGGCTGCATCTGTCGTAGGTGATGCTAAGGGGACATCTTCCAAGATATCAGGTATGGAATCTAGCGTTTCTCCCGAGATGGGGTCTGATTCTGCTAGTAAAGAGGATGAAGGTGAAGGTAAGGCATCTTCTGAATGCGATAGTATGCCGCCAGTGTCTGCGAGATCCAATGCTGGAGGTAGTTCGAGTACGCTACGCCTAGCTGGACTTTCGCTGCCTATGTTCCTATCTGCTTCCGTTTCCGGTTCCTCTAGCTCAAGCTCGTTCGCATCAGCATACCGAGCATCGTTGCGATACTGCTGTTGCTGTTGCTGCTGCTCTTGTTGATGTCTGTGCTCGAGCAGCATGGCATCTGTATCATCTAGGAACTGGGCTGCATCCGCGTTGGCTTGGGCATGCAGTTCAGCAGCAGTAGCATGTTTCGCATCATCGCTACTACTATCTTGACCGTGATGGGCGTTGGTTGATACAGACACAGACACGTCAAAGTCGTCGTTTTCGAGCAGTTGTTTCGACGGAGGAGGTGCAGGATCAATAGCTGCTTTGCGTGCATCCGTATCGACTTCATCTGCTGTCCCGGCGATGCTGTCTGCCAGCGACTGCTGCTGCTGCTTCTGCTGCTCGTCGAGGTCGGCCATGGCAGCGCGCTTCTTCTGGCTTGTTCAGTAAGCGTATCTTTGTTGATGAAGTCTTCTTCATACGTTTAATCGTCGTTCAAGGTGTTTGATCCATGTTGCAAGAGTGCTTGCTTTCAGTCTGAGTGCATTCAAGGCTCGTCTTTAAACGGACTTCAACATCTTTCAAATGCAAGACTAACTCGTTCAAAGCGACCTCAAGAGAATCTGTTACACCAATCTAAGCCTACCTTAAACACCCTCTTAGACTAGATGACCTTATATCTTGGCCCTTAACGCGTCGACTTGAAGGCCGATGACGCAGCAGCAAAGCAATGGAGAAGCCAGCAATGGCAACGACAATGGCCAGAGTCAGACGAAGCAGAAGAAGCTGTTCCCTCTGTTCGCTGGTCCTCCCAAGAAGAAGCCAGTATCACTCGACGAGCCAGAGCCAGAATCAGCGGCAGATCCAGCTTCAGAACCATTGTCTCTGTCATCAGATCCAGTTGGTATCAAAGAGCCTACTGCTAAAGCGAAAGGGAAAGGGAAAGCAAAGGCGGCTACAAGCAAGAGATCCAGTAGCGACCGTACTGCATCATCCCCAGCAAAGAAAGGCACAACCACAAATGGGACGCGCAAAGGCAAGAAGACTCAAAGCTTGGATGCTGTTAACGGTGGGCCATCTACGCCAATCGATCATGGCGCGTCGACCTCTACCTCCGCCAGTATCGTTTCTTCTGCCTCTCGGCCTGTTACACCTCCTCCTCCTCAACAACGTGAAGTAATAGAGATTACAGACTCTCCTGTCCGAGAACTGGCGCCTATGAAGACGTTCGACGATTTCAAAGCCGAAAGAGAAGCCAAAAAAGCCATAAAGCAGGCAGGAGGTTGGCTAGGTGGCTCGTTGCCTCTGTGGCCGTCCAGGGACACGATACATGTTGGTGGATGTAGGCCGGCAAGCTATTCGAGTGCAGTGAACCCGGATGTGCGGAAAGACCTGAAGGGCAAGGGAAGAGCTATCGAAGAGAATGACCTGCTGCAGCCTAGCAGACATGATATCATATCACAGGAGGAAAGGCGGGGTGTACTCAGAAAACTGATCTCAAGTGCTGCTAAAGAAGACAAGTCTGCCTCATTGGGGCCCAGCTCCAGTCAGGATACCTCTCCAATTTTTGAGAGGCTGCGACAACAAAAGCAAACACCGCAAGGACAAGATCTAGGATACCAAATATGGTCTGAAAAGTATGCTCCTGCCAATGCTGCCGAAGTGCTTGGACAAATCAACAATGGCCATGCGAGCTTCCTGAAGAGATGGCTGCAAGAGCTTACTATACGAGGTGAGTTTTTCCTAAGTCCTTAATGGTATGAGTCAGGTGTATGCTGATCATGAGAACGCTACGATCACTAGATCCCGTCGTGGAAGGTGAAGACCGATCTTTCGGCTCCTCGAAACGCAAGATCCAAAGAGAAGTATCTACAAAAGAGCGTAAGCGACGACGCAAGAATGAGAAGCGCAAGAAACGTAAAGGAGGAGGAAACCTCTCGCATGACGACCTGGATGACTTCATAGCTTCTGACAGCGAAGATGAATACCGGCATTATGACTATTTCGACTTAAAAGACGACGACAGTGTTCCTTCTCCTACTAAATCAACTACGTCCACTACATCTCACAACGGCGGCGCTGGCGGAAGAATCGAGAATCTATCCAATGTGATTCTTCTCTGTGGGAGCGTAGGAAGTGGAAAAACAAGTACTGTGTATGCGGTTGCGAAAGAGTTGGGTTGGCAAGTCTTTGAAGTCTATCCGGGGATAGGGAAAAGAGGTAGTAAAGATATTGATAAATACGTAGGAATGGTTGGACAGAACCATATCGTCAAGAAAGATACTGCAGCACCTGCGAACGCGAGTGGAAATGGTTTGGCGGGCATCTTTCGTAAGAAACAACAACCTATCGATCTGGATGGAGAATCAGCTAGTCAGCCAAATAAAGGTGCTGGTGGTGCGGACAAACCTGCGTCCGTATCGAATAGCATCGCACAGTCAGTCGTGCTAATAGAAGAGGTCGACCTGCTTTACCCTAGCGATCAAGGTTTCTGGGAAGGTACGCTTGGCCTGCATTCGTACACCTCCCCTGCACAAGCTAAAAAGATTTTATTCCAGGTGTCATATCCTTCATCTCAAAGTCCAAAAGACCTGTCATACTCACCTGTAACGGTAAATAGCTTTCTCTCGGTATCGCGAAAGCAGGATCTAATACCAAATAATTCCAGACCCACTCAGTATACCTTTCGATCTCCTACCTCTTCAAGGTACGCTCTGGTTCGAAGCGCTTCCTTCAAATATTGCACTCCCTTTTATACATCAAGTCGCCGATGCCGAAGGTCTAGCCCTGAGTATGCCAGAACTGTCGCAGTTCTGTGCTGCACTTAAGGACCATACTCAAACCGCACACATCGACCTTCGGAAGTCTTTGCTACAGCTGCAAGCCCTAGGCGCTGATGCCAAGCTTGGCAGCACTTCGAAGTCACAACCCGCGGGAGATACAGCAAAATCATCACCAACCATGTGCTGTGTGAGCAGAATAGCAGAAGATCTGTCACATGCCGACGCTGAGTTAGAGAGGCGGGCTTTCATGCGTCTTGAGGTGGGTCTGCGATTGCAAACAACGCAAAATCTCGCTAAAGCTGAGCCTGTAACTAGGAGGAAGAATCTGTTCCCATCGATCCGGAAGACGAACCTAATGAGCATATACAAAAGACCTGCAAATCTCTTGCGGTACCGGCATTCGAGCAGTTTGAGCGGCCTCTACCGTACTATGCGAGAGAGGCCGAGTTTGCAACCTACGTCGGAAGTACAGATGCAAGTTTCGTTAACGATGATCTCGCGGAGAAACGGTTCGTGCATGCTCTGTGTATTCTGTGTCCTCGCGAGCCAAACAAGCTGACAGCCTAGTGCAGCTTCGCATACAGCTCGAACCTCTATTTCCTGCTTGGTAATGCTTTAGATGACTATGACATCCCTATGCGAACACGCAGCGTGTTCTGCGACACCCTTCCTTATCTACGAGCAATCGTAGCTTCTGAAGATGTCCAGGAAGTACTATATCACGAGATGCTCGCCGAGCAGAGGGAAGATACTATCTTGGATACCAGAGTAAGGAGATCAAGAAGACTGGCTGAATCTGGGAAGGAAAAGTTCCCTAGACATGCTGGACTTGACGGGGAAGTGGCAGAATGTATCAGGAAGAGCGCATTCGCGGCAGCAGACCTGCTTTAAGCACATTGAGGGCAGTATGCGAGATGTTGTATGCTGTAGATTTAGCTACTTTGCTATGCCTTCGCAATGGCCATGCTCTACCTATACCCGATACTCGACTAAATACGAACCATGAAGCTTCTGCGGAAATACGTCGAGAAAGACGGGAGCGGTTCTGTTGGATTGCGCTTGGAACACGACGAGGATTTATGGCATGGTGTGTTATTCGCTGACGTCGATCGAGCGTGCTCGCTTGAGAAGCTTTGAAGGCTGACATGTAACTTGCTAGCATACAACTTGATTCAGGAGGTATAATACAACCTAACAATGACCTTGATGCGAACCTGTCTGAATGCCAACGCTTCAACGTCAAGGGCGATGAAATCCGAGCTGGAGCTGTCCGAAGAGTCGTCAGCGAATCTTCCACTGGATCTACTGACTCCAAAAGAGTACGAATGATGCTCACAATCCGCGTGAAGAAGATTGTGTTTTCCGCTGCTGGAGGGGACAGCGAAGATGCAACAGGAGCCGGCGAAGCTTCTACTTCTTCTTCTTCTGGTGTTCCAGCTGCTGCAGCATCTTCTGATGGATCAACACTACATGTCAGTGGTCCTGTCTCGAGCGAATCAGATTTCGTCAAGATGGGAGCATATCATACTTTAGACTTGGAAGCTGGTCGTGACTTTACGCTCATAAAAGCAGAAGGCGGCTGGGATTCCATAGGAATAGACAGAGTGAAAGAAGCAACAGAAGTTGGAGCCGGAGCAGAGCTCGGTGCTATCGTCTGTGGAGAAGGTATGTCTGCTTTTGATTGTGTAAATGGCAGCGCATTGACTGTATTATCAGGTGTTGCGAACATATGCCTGCTTACTCAACATACAACTATCGTTAGACAACGGATAGAGGTAGCGATACCGCGGAAACGTAAAGGAGGAGGGACAGCTTTAGGGGCCGACAAGGTAATATCGTTAGGTCAGCTGTTTAGAGAATGTACTGACAATACTATTTAGGCACAAGTCCGGTTCCATACTCAGATATACCAAGCTCTGTTGCGGCACTTCGATCTATCGCAGCTGAAAGTGATCATCATCGCATCGCCGGGCTTTGTCAATCAAGCGGTCTTCGAGCATATCTTTGCGGAAGCAGCGGTGAGTTTACAGCTTCTATTGAGGATCTCGGTAGGCTGACTGTCTATTTTGATAGCGCACGAACAACAAGACCCTCCTTACCTCGAAGTCGAAATTTCTCCTTATACATTCACCCTCACACCATGTACATTCGCTTACGCAGATTCTAAACTCTCCTGAGGTAAGCGTTCGGCTATGGAATTTCCGCGCACGCTGAAATTTTTAACATGCAGGTCGCACACCAACTCAAGGATACGAAGTTCGCCCGTGAAGGCGCCCTACTACAGCGGTAGGTGGTGTTTCCCATCGTATGAGTCCTCTAATGACATAATTGTCCTTCCAGGTTCTTCAAAACGATGAATGATGATGAGCTTCGAGCTTGGTATGGTGAAGAGCATGTCTTCCTGGCAGCAGACCGAGGAGCAATCGGAACACTTCTCATTTCCGACAGGCTGTTCAAGTGAGTCTTACACTCTCAAGAGAATATGCATAGTTGCTGAAAACAACGCAGATCGAACGACTTTACGAGGCGGCGGAAGTTTGTCCAGCTAGTCGAAGACATTAAGAAGTACGGTGCCGAAGTCGTCATCTTCTCAAGTATGCACGAAAGTGGAGAGCGTAGGTCTGCATTTATATGCTGTGCTACTATTGCTAACTCTGTCCTGCAGAATTGAACCAGCTAACGGGCATAGCGGCGCTCTTAACGTATCCACTAGACATCGAGGACGTACAAGAAGAGGAGAGGCAACTCAAAGCGTTGAAGAACAACGACTCAGAAGCGGAGGCAGATGCCTAGAATCCGCCTCATCATGTAGCTCTAGTCCGAACCCGCAAAGATCATATCTCTCAGACTGTTCGATCATCCTCTTACTGATGGCCGTCGGGCTAAAGATGACAAGGTCATCTTTGGTGGACCCACAGGAACTCCGACGCCTCGATCGGAATACTCGAAGTCGCCCGAAACGAGGCGCTGGTGCCTCTCTTCTGCTGATAAACAGAACGGGCTATGCTTTTCAGCTATATAATCCGCTATTCTGGCTACTCTATTCTTTTCTTTCCTTTCAGTCGTTTACGCCCGAGAATCATGCAATTCTGGTCCTTCCTCTGCTGCGGCACATTTTTGGCATACAGAGTTCTGCCAGCTCAAGCGTTTCATTCACAAGCTGGTCCACCATGCTCTGGTTCTCCCTCTCCAACTTGTTCATGTGAGAGCATCGTTGTCGGTAGCTCAACACCAAGCTGACCCAAACCCATGAAACAGACACGTACAGTAGCGGCTCTCCTTCTGTCCTGACTACAGTGCATAGTCATTGCTCGCCTACATCGCATCACTGCGCAGACAATGGCTCATCATGCACATCAGACGATGAATGCTACAGTGAGTCGCCTCAAGGCTTTTGCCAGATAGAATCTGATGCTCTCCAATAGACTACTGCGGAACAAACGGTGAATGCGGTGGATTGGGTGCTTACTGCACCTCGAAAGATGCATTTGAATCAGGAGGACAGCTCGAGGTGACCTGCTTCACGCCAAGTCAGTGTCGCACACTCACAGCCAACTTAAGCAGGCTAATAACGTCCATAGAGTTGGTCTGCTCGGCTGATGGCAGTCCTGGCGTCTGTTCGCGAGCTCCTCTGCCAGGTGCAAGCAAGCACAGACGTCGACAAGGGTTTGGCGTGTACAGGCTTCTAAGCGGCATAGTCAGACGACCGGCAGGAGGTGTACGCTTCGAGAAGAGAACCGGAAAGAGCCATTAAGGGAGGTATTTCATACGTTATGCTGTATCGATCAAAGACGTGGGGCGACTCGGGAGGGGAAGACCGAGACATACTGTGATGTCCGCACAGCTTCCTAGACACCAACGATCCGAGATCCGAGATAGCTTTCTAAGATCTGCTCGTGAAGCAAGCTTGTGCTTTTACCCGTTTGCATCGCGGATCCTCTACCCGTCGAGGCTGTTCGACACTTGCGAGCCATATTTTGCAAGATCCCTCTGGCAGTATGGAGCGCTATTCGACCTGGAGGGATGCCAGTACTGGCATAATCCCGTTCGTGGTTCCTATACAAGCCGCAACAGAAGCTTCATCGCCTCTACTCTATGCTTTGCTGCCAGTCCAAGCGCTCTTAGGGGTCGTCCGGTTATTGCTGTTCTTCCTCTTCATTCTCCTTTCGTACGCGTTAACAAGCATTCTTTCCTTGCTGCTTGTGAGCTTAACATGCATAAAAGCTGGCAATCAAGCTGACAGAAGGTTGCTAGGCATTCTTGCCAGCGATATCTCAACAAGCGCAAGCTGGAATAACAGCAATCTTTCTTCGGCTCTCTCTTTTCCTATACTTTGGGTTCTATTGGATATCAGAAGAAGTCGCTTCGACAACCCGTAGATCCGCTAGCAATGTGTCCAAACCTAAACCGCAAGCTGGGCACCTTATAATCAGCAATTACAGCTCGTTTATCGATGTTATATATCTGGCGTATAAGTAAGCACGGTGTACCCTCTATAGGTGTCGCGCTTAAGGCTCTATACAGATACCAGCCTGTCTTCCTATTACCTCGATTCTCACCAGACAAAGCTTTTCTGGGCTATACTGAAGCAGGGGTTCTCACCATGCTAGCCTATACTGGACACACACCCTCCTCATCCACGTCGGCGGGCGCTGCAGAAAGTCTGGATGCCATCCTATCTCGTGCGAAAAGGCCAGTACTCCTGTTTCCAGAATGTACGACGAGCAATAATGTCAGTTGTAAGACTTTGATTTCATCTGTAAACGCAGCGAGGCTGACATGGCCGATCCAATTACAGCGAGCGCTTTTGCGCTTTGCCAAGTTACAGCCAGTGTCTTCCGCCCCAAAGGGCTGCAAACCGCATATCGTAGCATTGAAGTACGTCAAATATCCTTGAGCCCCTGCAATATACCGGCTTAACATCTAATACTAGATATGATCCGCCTTCAACGCTGCTACCGACTGCAACGCATCCGATACCAGCTTTGCGAGCAAATCCACTTCTAAGCATGCTAAAAGTCTGCATGACGCCACTCATTCCACGTACGCTCAGCGTGAAGATGCTTACGCCTGCAGAAGCACCTTCGCCTACAGCAGCTGACTTTTGGGGAAAAGCGGCATCAAGTATAGCTAGTATTGGCAAGTTGAAACAGACGGGCTTAGGCTGGGAGGAGAAGGACGGCTTCTTGGAATACTATAGGAAAGGAAGTCATGGTCCGCCTCGGACGCCTAGGAAGCGGTGAAGTAGACCGGCGATGTCATACGCATATAGTCGTTGCATGAGGCTTGGATATAGAAACAACATATTATGGCCTATTAATTGGGCGTACCACACCTAGACATCAAGCCCGATCTTCAGGAATAGCATAGGCACGAAAGTACTAGGTAAAATGCATTAGAACTCGATCATGAGGACCAGAAACAGTACACCTACTTGGCGAGCAATGCAATGCCGATGTAGACGATGACTTTAGTCAGTACATCGACATCGTAATGGATGAGTTGCAGCCTTTTGACTTTGATTTTTGGCTTTTTGACATCGTCAAAGGCTTTGTCGGCCTCGCTGCTTGACTGCTTGTCGGATGCTTGTCGTTTGGGTCTACGTGATGTCGTGCCCGTGACTTTCAGGTGCCGATCGCTTCCGCTAGCTGTATTTGCTGCCTGGAGTTCCGTCAAGTCCAGAACGGATGGTATGGGCTTGATTGGATGCGACTCTTCTATCTCCTTGTACCCTCTGCATATGCGTCATTGTCATTTAGCAATGTATCCCTACAATCGCGGTGGATAGGCTACTCACGCTGCTGGGACGTAGAACCGCCGAGGCAGATCAAAGACCGGCTTGACGACCATGAAGATAGGCGGTAGTATGACATTGAGCGTCCTCTTCGCGGACACTCGCCAGAGGATAATACAAGCTACTCCCAAGATGACTTTTGCGACACAGCAAATCGCGAATATTGCCAGTTGCGCTGTATCTTGCAGGTCGAAGGAACCTCGTGTAACTGAAGGAAGAGTAGTAGGGTGTTGAATGGCATACCACTCTCCCAATGCGATACCCGCTATGACTGCTACGAACGCGATGACATCGTCAAAGCAGGGGCAGTCATCTACAGGCTCGGGATGAACCGATACGAAGAAGAGGCAGAGAATGACAAGAGAAAATGGGACTGCGGAAAGTACGCCTTGAGCTATGCCAAGAGACGTTGTGAATGTAAGTACCTGAGAGACTGGATACCTGCAGCATCGCTTCATACGCCGGAGTGAGGGTCGAATGACCATACCATATCGCGGCACCCATCAAAGTGCCTACTGTACAGTCTGTGTATCACGGAGAAAGCGTTAGTATGACTACTAGCCTGCCGAAGTAGGGATGGCCTACCCATTATGCTGTGCATACCGCAGTAGATCCCTGCAGGTAAGCTCAGTCAGATTGTCATGTCCTCTAGAATTGAGCTTGCAGATCACTTACTGCCTAGCACTACCGAAATCGCATACAGCCCGCATAGGAAATATACCGTACACGCAAAGAAGCCTGGAATCTGCCCTTGCTGGCTAACATAGAACGCTTCGGCAATGAAGAGACTGATAGAGACTGAGTTTGTTGAATGTGTAGAGGGGAAGCCGTACTCCAAGCCATGTGAGGATATCGATAGGCGCTCGACCGGGGGCGTGTATGGTCTCGGCACGCATAGGAGGTCCTGCTACAAATGAACACTTGCTTCATATATCACAATTGGATATTGCGGCTTACTTTGATAAAGGACGAAAAGTATACACCAGCCGAAAGTACGTTCACAAGACTGTCAAGGTGGGAAGGGGAATTCAGCATGGGCGCTGGCGACTGGGAGAAGGATATACTTACCCTCTGCCCTGCACACGATATCCGAACCAGAAGAAGATCGGCAGTCCGACCATAAAAGCCGCGCTGCAGAAGGTACTTTCAACAAGATCCCTGTATTTAGCCGGCGATAGCTTAGCACCCACTGCGTGCCGAATATGCTGCACCAGATGAAGTACGAGTCCCAGAAAGGTGTCCTTGTCGCTTTCTGCATGAAACGGTCGTTTGTTTTTGTAGTTTAGGGGGCAGCCGGTCAGCTTTGTACCAGAGTACATTCAGCAACACTGGACCTACCTGAATACGAGCCAGAAGTGGTGTTTCACGTTCTAAACTTCTGACCAAGCTCGCGCGCAATTGATACCTCCATTCAGGCATGACCATTTTATATACGCTATCATGCTGGCATCCCGCCGAGAGCGCAAGGACAGAGGCAGGACCGTCATCGTTGTCAGAAGTCGCAGAAGTAGGGGAACTGGCGCCAGATCTTGACCCAGATCTTCTGGATCCAACTGACGGCGTTGGAGACTTTGGACGCGCCCAAGTAGGCACAGCTCTGTAGGCGCTGTCGTTGTGGTGGTCGTCCAGCTGGGGAGGGATGTCGAGAACTGGCAGATTCGCATGGACAGATCCACCAGAAGAGCGCATCTTGATTCAGACGTCCATTGATACCTCGGTCAAACAGACCAGAAAGTCGCAGAAAAGCGAATGCGCAAGTCAAGATGTAAACTGTAGATCCATAGCAGGTATACATTGCATTTGAGATTGAATAAACGACTATTGCGAGCGATTGGTATGGTTTGCCGAAGAAAAATGGGATACTGCCGCAGAAACTACGCTTAAGTAGCATAAAAGATGGGAAAGCATGATAACGAAGTAAGAATGATATACCATTATGAATGAAAAATTGTGAAAGGAAAGGAAAGGAAAGGAAGGAGGAGGAGGAGCAGGTAGTGCGTCCAGCAGAGAGCGCAACCCTAAGATACATTGATTACCAGAGTAGGCGAGATGAGACCTTGTAGCTGTATGAAGAAAAGAGAACGATAATCTGGAGCGAATCTTTCTGATCCCTCCTAGCTGTCTAAAACCTGATGCAGACGCCCTGCGTGAACGCTTCGACCCCAGGGAGCCAGGGAGCTGCCTGTAGCTTGAGAGATACGGTCTTGCTCAATCTTCTCCAGACAGTTTTGGCGACTTGATGCTGTTGCTTATGCTTCCCCTTCTGCCTGGACTTCCAACAGTCGTGTCTTGCGCGGTACCCGCCGCGACTTCATCCGCGAGGTTTTCAATAACATGATCTTTCGCATCCATAGCCTGTCTGATCATCTGCAATGTTCCTTCCAGACTTCTTCTACGTGTACTTGGAGAAGTCATGGTTGTACCAAGGGATGATTGACGAGCATGACCTCTTCTGAAAGGCTGTGATTGAGGAGTACCTTCCACTGGAGAGACGGGTACAGAGCCTCTACGAGGTGTTTCTGGCAGACCAGGAGAAGAAGGTCCAGTTGATGAATCAGAGGAAAGATCTCCTGCAGAATCACTGCGAATGATACCAGACATGGGCGAACCCATGGGAGAACTTGGACTCTGAGGTGCGAAATCTTCCATTCCAGCAACGTCCGCAGCATCGATGAGGTCTGGCGGTAATCTCTCATTCTCAATATCCGACTTTCGCGCATCTCCGAAGCCGTGGATAGACTCCTTGACGCCATCTGCACCGTTTGCTAATGCAATGGAAGGCATTCGCTGGTTGCCGTTCACGGACTTCAACTCTGAAACAGCTTCGGACTCTTCTCGAAGGACAGCAAAGACACGAGACATCTTCCCAACTGCGAGAATCTTGTTCTTGATAACCTTGCGTCGCTCTGCGATTTCGTTGTCTGCATATGCGAACGAAAAACGAATTCAGTAATCAGCAACGCTGGGTTACGGATGAAGGGTTGACACGCACCCGTAAGAGCAGGGCCTGCCTCCTCCATGGAATCGGTTGTCATATTTGCTGACTCTTCTTCTTCTTCAGGTAGGATTTCTTCGAGTTCCTCCTCTTCCTCCAGTTCTTCTTTGCTACAGATGCCCAAAAGAGCGATAAGCATGTCGGTGACTACAAACCCAGATCAGATCATCAGCTCTACTACCGCTTCAATGTCAAGATTCTCCACTCACTCTTCTCTCCCACAAACGGTAAACTCCAGGTGAAAACGTCCATAAAGTTGGGTAACCAATAAGGGTGTGGTGTACAGTTGAATTGTCTGATGTTCATTACGTTGTTTTCGTATTTGAGAACTGCTGCTTTGTTATTGTAGACGTCTAGATAGTTTGGTGCTGAAAATATCGTCATGACGGAGGGGAAACCTGTTGTGCGTGTCTTCTTGTACATTCGGTAGCTGTACATTGCATTTGAAGCACGTGTCAAAAGTCAGCACGATCCTTGTCGTCCACCTGACTATCGAGTAGCTCGACACCTACCCGGCATCCTGCGCTTCATGTGCCCTAATGATACTCAACAGGTTATTACGTTCCAAGAACGCGCACGCGGCTGTATAACTAAAGAAGTATGAACATCCTCGAACATGATTATGGATGAATCCATCCGAGTTGTTCTCGTTCCCAAAATCTTCTAAAGGATCGGCCCAGAGGAGATCGCACATCAGGCCGGATGTAGGTGGTTCCCTGAAGCGGTTGATCTGCGTAGAATTTACGTGATGGTAATTCAGTATACAATCGAAAAGACGGGGAAAAAGGGTAATGGACGTACGGAACGCAGGTCGTCGAGCGTCTGAAGCTCTGGACTCAAGCCTCCATGTATGCATAAGAACTGCTTATTCATAACAGCCGCTAGGGGAAGAGAGCAGAAGGACTCCATGCACGCATCATATACGCGTTCAGAGTATTTGTGCCGGCCTGACAAAAGGAGCAGATATCAGTCAATACCGACAAAACTTATATGCAGGCTTCTAGTAGAAGACAAGGGAGAGCTCACACTCAAGCTTGAATGTAAAGTAGTCTGTGAGATGGCGACATTCGTGGTTTCCACGTAGAAGACTGAGTGTTTCGGGATACCAGATCTTGAGTGACCACAGGTACAGCACACACTGTACACGAAACCCAGAAATAAATTTATCAGTAACAGGCTCCAAGTGTAATATGTGTAAGAAAGATTCAACGCCCAACTCACCTCTATCGAGAAATACCCTCTGTCGACGTAATCGCCCAAGAAGAGATATCTCGTTTCTGCAGGATTACCACCGACCTCGAATAACTTCATGAGGTCGAACTGCGACCAAATCGAAGATAAGCGTCGCGTCAGGTTCCTGAATTGACTAGTTTGCGGGTTCGGGCACTGCCTACGTATTGACCGTGAATATCACCACAGACTGTAGTGTAGATGGTGGATGCGTAAGCTATAGATGAGCCGTGTATATGTGTGCTACAACGTGCCTGTGATGGGCGCCTCGACTTCGAGTAGGTTTGGCTCGGTCTTGAGTATTTCATTTGCGCGGTTGATGATGAAGAGGGCTGTGCGGGACACTCATATTAGCCAGAACATCCTTCATAGATGATCTAGTGCGCCAAGTTCCTACCCTGATCTTCAGTCAATCTCCCCTCTCTATAGAAGTGGTTTTTCAAGAATGCGATATCTGGTTTGGTCGGGTCTTGAGCGCTAAAGAATTGTTCGTCTGTCGGTTTCTGAAAAGCAGGTGCTTGTACGTCTTTGACTACTCTTTCGACGGTCGAGACCGTCGTGCCATCATCTTGGACATGTATCGTGTAGTCGATATCTGGGATGGAGGCGGTGGTCTGGCGGCTCTCTCGTCAACACTGATGTATCACAATGATTAATCCTTAAGCAGCTGCTGCTAGCCTTACCTTGTTCTGAATCTGCGCAATGGCGGCCGTCTGTCTGGCTACGCGAGTCGCAGGATCCTGGGAACACCATGGAAAGGGCACAGCATTAGATTATCGTCCTTGTAGATGTCCAGATTTCGATATTGAAGCTGGCGTGCTATCGCTGCGACGCCGTTCTCTCGTTCGTTCTCGCTTGTGCCTTTTGCGAAAGCGAACGACGCGCAGAGGCCTGGCCGTGCAGCTACTTTACTTACCATGATAGACTGAAAGCCTGGCCGTTAATTGTATTTGCTATTGCTTTCTCCTTCTTGCAAGTATTGAAAGGTTCAGAGGTATCGTTATACTGCTTCGTTCGTTGGGTTGGTTGACAGTAGAAAGGGCGTGAGGCAAGAAGCAAGAAGCGGGCAAGGCGAGGGAAACGATGAACAATAGAATATCACAACGATACAATCCCATAACTGATAAGAATCTAGCATTATATCCTGAAGGTAGCACTTGCATTGCAGAAGCCGCCACTGCGTTACGTTACATACGACAGTTTGACATACCCAGTCTTAGGGAAATCCAGACATTCATTCTTCTGGTGTTCTTGCTCTACGAAGAAGCAGTCGAGACGCTCGAACCACCATCATCGTGTTCGAGCAGGCTGTCAATCCGGAGAATCAGCATAAACGCCAAGCGTTATAAATGTTGGATCGCGGGCAGACATACTTGTAGCTCTTCTGTAAGACACATTCTCCACCATTCTCTAAGTCTATATTATAGCAATAATATATGCCTTCGCTCGTGACGACCATGACCTGGGGTGAGGTCCTTTTTCATACGCCCAATATTACTCAGCCTTTCCCTACAATCGTGTTAGATGAAGAGAAACCAACTCACCCAGATAGCGCAACGACGCTCTTCACACCCGCTGTGGGCAGTTTTAAGAATGCGAAATCCCGCTGGGGATCCCACATTTCTGTAACTGTTCCAGGCAAGAACCCGCCTAGTGAGCCAGCTATATTCCTTCCGAACGACAATGATTTCTTTCGAAGTGTGCCGCTGTTATACGCATACCACGAATCAGCGTTCCTCACTCTTGTAGCAAGAAAGCGAAGAAAACGCACGTCATTCCACTCTCATGGCGCTTATTGTCGATGAAAGCATCATAGCCACCTCTTGGAGTTCCTGCTCCCGATGAATATCTCCCAATACTTCCCGCTTGAGAAGTATCGTCATCTTCCTCGTCTCCTCCGGCATTATTCGCACTACTCGCTTGAGCTGCTCTTCTTGCCGCCTCTGCTCTACTGTTTCCACTTCTTCCTTTAGCTATTTGCTCTTGCTGTGCCTTACTTAGCAATTTAAATATATGGACCGTTTCACTATCGCTCGAGACCGCCAATAGGGAAGAAACTTGATTGAACGCAATACTGAATATCCTAGCATTATAAGTGCCTCTTCTAAACTGCGCTACTTTATCTCCATTCGGCACACTGAAAACACGTATCACGGTGCCTTTATCGCTTGCTGTAGCTAATAATGTCCCAGACGAGTTTAGGGATAAACAGGCGAGAGAAGTCTTGTGTGCTTGTATTATATTCGTTACGGATAAGGAGAGAGCGTCGAAGAGTATCACATCGCCGCCCGCGCTGGAAGAGGAGGAGGAAGAGGTGGGTATGGGAGCTGCTGAGGGGACGGAGGAAGAATAGGGACTGGAGGGGGATGGAAGAGGGGATGGATAAGCTAGGTAGGAGTTGTCTGAAGAGGGAGAAAGTGTGCAGATCGCTGGTATCTCACACTTCATCAGCCTTGAATCACTCTACATGAACTCAGAGCAAACTGACCCTGCGGATTCGGACTTGTCTCTATTGTATGTAGTAGCTTCATATTTGAGATATCATAGATGTATATCTGTTCTTCCAATACGACTACCAATCTTCTGCGATTCAGCTTTACGGCGAGGATTGAAGTTGGGAAGTTTAGTTCGCATATCGTAGATTGGCGCTGCACAGATCCGAGACATGAGTTAGTTGTTGTGAGATGGTATAATAGAGTAACGGATGCCACCTTTGTGTTTACTATTTGTAGCTTTCGCGTACTTGATGACGGCTTCACGAGGGCTATGAGGGAAGTGCAGAAGAGCATCTCGAGTATTGATGTAGCTCCGTCTGCTTTATACATCACACACTACTCAGCTAGCCGTAGCTGTTCTACATGAGTATATGGACCCACCGCTTGAATATACCCTTTGAAATGGGTCGCAGTTGACTATACTGTACCCTTTACGGGATCCAACGCTGATACATGTCGCGTCTTGATTGAAGCCTGCGCAGAGCATGGATGGATTCGCCTTGATGTTGCCTGTTGCGGTCGTTGTCATGGCCGAGGTCGAGGTTGAGCCTCCAGCATGAGGAGACTTGGGCATGCTTGGACACTATCTGATCTTGTGTAGACTGTGTATTAGTGGAAAGTGTTATGATTCTCAATTCAAGGTGATCAGATCTAGGCAATGATCAGTCAGTCTGGTTCAAGAGGTCTATCGATTCAAGGCTCTCCCTCTTGTCACAATCAACACTCGAATCAAACAACATGGACGCAAGTAACACCAACAAAGGACAAGATGACACTAGTTCGGTGCTGTTTGGCAGCTGCTTCTGCGGGTTGACGCGCTTCACCGTCCATGGGGGATCAACATCGCTCCTCCTCTCTGCGCTGTGTCACTGCAGTCGCTGTACGACGATGAATGGAGCAACCAGCGTATGGACAACTCACTGGAAGGGAGATGCTGTGGATTGGAGTGAAGGCAAGGAGAAGCCTGTCCAGTATGAAGCTGTAAAGGGAGTCAAGTTCAGGCAGAGGTGCAAAGAATGTGGTACTCCCTTGGGAAGCTGGAACGAAGCAAAGAAGCAGTACACTCACACACCATTAAGTTGGTGATATGTAAGTATCTAATGTGATGCTATCTGTGCAGATGGAGTATCTGGGCCAGCGCGTTCCAGCGAGATCCAACGACAAACAAACTCGACATCCCAGACTGGCTCAAACCTACAGCACACCAGTTCTACGAGACACGATTACTGGAAGTCGATGTATACACCGATGATGATGCGACGAAGAAGCTGCCTAAATATGTGGGATACGAGGGAAAGAGCGAGAGAATTGGGTAGCAGCGCCTACTCTACGGACATTGATACTTGTTGTTGTGCTTGTGTTCATCGATGTCAGCTGGAAAGTTCAATATCTACTGCATTTGTGTCCCTGCTCTTGCTTCTTGACCATAAGTTATCGCTTCGCCATGCTTTGACGCGACGAGTTCGCATTCTAACGAAGACTGACCCTTCTACATTCTTCCACGATGGACATGGACACAGACACCTTCTCTGCGGATGTCCTTGAAGCTTTACTCGAGCTTGAACCATCTTATTCCTGGGAAGAGCTCGACGCAGCTCCCTTACCTTCTCCCGGCTGTCCCTCCCAATTCCTCGTATCCACACGCACAGTCAATGAGACTGCCCTATCTATCGGAATCGGGCTCATAGGGAGCGGTCTAGCTGGACGCAGTGCTAAACGGAAAGCCGAGCGCATCGTCCAAAGCAATGAATTATGGGAGAAAGAAACCTTTCCATTTGGTTATGCGTCCGCTCGACCTCCCGAACGTAGTTCCTCTTTACTCGTTCTCAAAAAGGGAGACCCAATACCACAAAGCAGCATCATCCAATCTCCCTACATGCGAATCTCTCCATACACCTATTGTGTAAGAACAAGCACAAACTGGCGAATAGATAGAACATTACAAACGAAATGTTCTCTAAGTTTTTTACCGTTTTTTGGTGAAGATAATTATCAGGAAGAAGACGAATTTAGAGATAGATTGCATGAAAATGAAGTGAGGGCGAAATTTCAGATTCCCAATGAGGAAGAGGTAGATCCACCATTGCCGAGACCGTCAAATGCGATCTGTGGGATATGCTTGGCTGTAGGATGTATAGTGCACCGTGGGTCGCGATCTCTCTCCTTACTTAATTGCAAGCTAATTTCATTCTGATGATCATGAAGACACGGCTCCAGCTGTCCCACAACCGCATATCGAACGAGAAGATATACAAGACAGCCAATCAACAGCAACAGCCGTAGGACCCTCAGGATCCCGATTCGCCCGCTTGAACAAGCGTGCAAAAGAGATTGAACGCGTACAAGGGTGTGGTGTGAATTGCTATACCAAAGTAGCCAATCATCAGAGTGGTATCGAAGCAGTGGGTCTTTCTTTCCGCCTTTTTTGCTCTTGAGGGAGATCTGCAAGGCTGAGTGTGTCTTGGTAAACAGGACATACTGCCATATGAAAGCTGGTCAACTACAGATAAAGCCGAAATCAAATCTATTCTATCGGCTCTTGGAACAGAAATGACGAGCTGTACCATTGCTGGATACACGTCAAACCTGACATGCAAGGACGTAGAAGCTGCTTTACGAATGAATAAGGAGAAGAGTGATAGACCTCGTAAGAAACGACGGCTGAACCACGGCAACACCGATGGGGAAGATATTGTTATGAATGAGGCGGAGGGCGCAAGCGAGGAACAAGAGGAAGATGGAGAGGAAGATGATCTGCAGAGTCTAGTATACCAGCTGAACAGGAGCAAGAAGAGGACGAACGATGGGCATGAACACCAATATCAAGCCGATTTCGGCGAATGGCATCCTGCGGACAAAGACGATGAATATACTGAAGAAGAGCTCCTGGCGCGCCTGCCCAGAGCTGTGTTACCGTAAGTTTTGCTCCACCACGCTAAGCTTGACTCGCGCAAAATAGAGGAGATGAATTAATGCTGATTGATTGCATGCAGATGGGCACCATGCTATCATCCTGGAAGAGCATGCAATAGCTTTACGGGCAAAGAAGATCCTCGACAAGGTGCTTTCTGCATGTGTCAACGTCACGGAACATGGTGTGAACCAGGCTGCGGTTGTCCCGTCGATTGTGCGTCCCTTCTCTCTCTGCTTTTATCCTCTGATATATTCGCCTGACCGACAATACGCAGGCACGGATAGATTCAAAGGATGCGATTGTGCAGCAAACGGAGGGGCATGTAGGGATGGAGGAGAGAGCGGATCCGCAAAAGGATGTCCTTGTATTGCGCACGCAAGAGAATGTCATCCCGATACATGCGCAACTCATTCCCTCGAGAAGCCTTGTAGAGGTATGATCGTGCAAGCTGATAAGGCCGTCGTGAGTCTTATAATCTCCACTTTGACGATAAGAGCTTTAGCTAAACCATGTTTTCATGACAGCGAACTTTCATTGGCAATTCGGACCTTGAAGGATGGGGACTTTTCATTGGAGAAGAAGCCAATCTTCCAAAGTTATATATTGGCGACTACCGAGGAGAAGTCATCAATGAGCACGAAGCGAACTACCGAAGGTGCCATCTCACCCTTGTCACTCATTCCCTGGCAGACCTCGCTGAACTGATGCCATTTTCTCCTGTCACAGCTTGTTATATCAAACAAGGCAGAGATCCTTCTTGTTTGACCTTACTCGTTCAGGTATTGTAGACGGTATACGACTAGGTAATAAAGTCCGGTATATCAATACCGCTTCAACGCACATCAAAGGCAGTCATCGGAACAGCTGCAAAGGTGGCAGTGAGTCAAGAGCCATCTACCTTATATCAACTGTCCAGGAAGAAGATGGAGCTGATGCTGATGCTTTGCGAAAGGTACCTGGATTAACGGGGAAGTGAGAATCGTCATCAACGCTGCGAAAGCGGATGGAAGAGGGAAGTTCCAAAAGAACGAGGAGCTTCTCCTGGGTACGTCGTCCTTGCTGTTTCTTCGATCCAATGTCCGTCTGGTCGCTGACGACATTACCCTTGCGATTCTCGCAGACTATGGTGGTAACTTCGAGCTATTTGATGGCTAGCGAGTCAAGCAACCAGCAGCAGATATCTGTTGGCATAAGTAGTTAGGGCGAACATGGCTTCTGTTGTTGCTGTACGGTGTCGTGCGGCAGGACTCGTCTCGTTAGGCCTGCAAGACGCATTGGCGGCTCAATCCACCTTTTGGACTGGGGGATACTGATCTACAGACCTTGTCATTTAGTGACTCTGTACTATGTCAAGTGCGCTATTTCAGCGGGACAAGCTCCAAGATCTCCTTATATACATCCTCGCTAGCCATCTCCGGTATATAATGATTACTTTCCAACGCTCTTCCTTTCACCTCGACATGATCTTCTGCATGATCCTTCCAAACACCTATCACATCCCCATATTTCGGAATAAGACCTTGACTTCCCCAAAATACCCTTATCTTAGGTACACTCAATCTATGGCCGTTCTTACGGTCTTCTCTATCGTGTTCGAGATCTATGGTAGCTGCTGCTCGGTAATCTTCGCAGCACTGATTGCGTACGTCAAGAATTAGCAAGACTGGCCTAACGGCATAGCTGCAGATGGCACAAGCTCACGCCATGGATACTATCAGGTTGTTGGAAATTCTTGAAGTAGCTCTCTCGCGCTTCTGAGGTGAAGCCCTCCCAGTCTCTGGTAGTTTGCTTGAAGTATGCTTCTGGGTTTCCAGCTATGATAGCCTCGGCTTGCGGAGCCAGGTTGAAGAACCAATGCCAATATTTAGTTGCCTGTCAATTACACTTCTCAACTGCGATCCTCTGCAGACTAATGAGTCGCGACTCACGAATTCCATGTCCGTGTGTTCATACATGAAAAGCGTCGGCGCGATATCCAAGATCATCAATGACTGAACAGCGTTTGGATGGTCCAGAGCTAGTCGATGTGCGACTCTTGCGCCCCGGTCATGCGATATAAGGTTGAACCTGTCATATCCGAAATGCGACCTGTACGATCTTTCAGCTTGCCTTTCTTCCCCTCTCTGTAAAGAGACATGAACCTACGCTACGGCGATAATATCATTTGCCATCTCGCGCTTCGAGTACTCGACATGCGAATCAGAAGCTCGCGGCTTGCTCGAGTCGCCATAGCCCCGAAGGTCAGGTACAATGACTGTATAGCCAGCATTTACAAGCCTCTGTGCAATACGATGCCAGATGTAGTATGTCTGTCTGGAAAAGCCAAGGTCATTGTCAGAGGTCAGGTCGGCCCGGATCAATCGAAAGCACAGCTCTTGCGTTTTCCAGCTTACGGGTATCTGCATCAAGTGTCAGCTCGTTATATAGGCTAGAAGCTTGCTCGTTGTCCCACCCATGCAAAAGTACAAGAACCGGTCCAGACGAGCCGGCTTTCTTGACGTGAATCTTGATTTTCCCCACGACAGTACTGTCAACGGGTACATAGACCGTCTCGAATTGAGAGAAGTCAGCCATGGTGAAGTATCTGCGCAAGACCGCTTGAAGGAAGTGTTTTGACGCGTTGGCAAGCGAAGCAAGCTTAGGCACAAGCAAGTTTGACGGGCTGACTTTGAGCGTTCATTGGGATCATTATGATGGCTTCGTTTCAATCTGTTGTGAACTATATACGACACGACAAGACTGTCTCCGACTCGACTCATTGAATCCGCGGAACCTCAAGAATGGATACATTAGAATTGAATAGATGTGAGAAGCAGTAAGAATGGTGTGCGTCTATGCTTACGAGGTATCGGAACTGAGGATTGTGGATGTGGTAACTAACGAAGGGGGCATATCAAGACTTAAACGGGGTAGATTCGATATTACTATTGCACGAGGCCGTTAGGCTAGAAAGGTGGTATAGAGGGTGGTATGGAATCATGTATAAAAGATGGTTTGACGAAGCCGACCTTTTGATGGAGATAACCTTTCGACGAATTCGTCGCCCTGAGATCCCTGATCGCAGGAGAGCGGTGCTATGTGCTCATCGAGTGACCACTCCAAAGATGCTATTGCTCCTACTGTTCTTCCTCGCACCATGTTCATTCCACATCATACCAAACGGAGCAGACGAGAATAATTTTTCATAATCGCCCGAAGGCAATAGTCTTGTCGGGCTTCTTTGCACAAGCGCGGCAGTAGTAGGCGATGGTGCCCAGATAGCGACTTTGTCTTTACCTCCGTTGATCGTAGAGTTGGGAGGGATGGAGAAAGTGCCTGCGCCTGAAGGAGGGAAATTTGAAGTGTTCAGTGGAAGAGGAGTAGGTCGATGAGCATTGTATTGATAGAGAGGGCCACCGGCATAGCCGTGTGCAGAATAGTATTGTGGACCAGACATAGGTGGTATATGTCTGAGTCCGCTAGAAGGAGCGGAGGTAGAAGTAGGTGCAACAGCAGGGAAGACATAGCCTGTAGCAGGTCCGGGGAGATTTGTAGGAGGAGCAGACGAGGATTTCTGCTCGCCTACATCTTCACCTGAAGTGTCGGTCTCCACTTTGATCTTCTTCTCCCCATCATTTGCACCATCGGCTTCCCCTCCAGTGATCTTTTTATTGTCACCCTCGTCATCTTCCTGCTGCTCACGAATAACTCCACCTGCTGAAGCTTCATTCTGATTCCTAAGCATAGCAGAGAAGAGAGTTCTGGGAGTCTCAGGACCTAGAGTGCTGATCGTAGCGGCCGAGTCAGGTACAGGCCCGTTCTCACTTGTCTGCTTGGCAGCAGCTGAAGGTGAGGGTACGGATATATCATTCTGATGTTGAGGAGAGCTTGTACGCGAGAGCTCAGATGGAGCTGCTGTAGCTGGTCTATCCTGAGCTTGCTCTTCCTGACTTGTAGAGGGCTCTTGTGCGTATGGAGCATACGAGGCCGAAGAAGCTGGGACAGCATAAGGATGATAATCGACAGGATAGTGCGTCTGTGGATATCCCACAACAGCTGGGAAAGTGTATGACTGCCCAGCACCTCCATTGGCGTTGCTGCTATAGATCGTATTCCCATATGGATAGGCTGGTGTTCCGTAGGATTGGGACGCATTGCTTGCTCCGTATACAAAGCCGCCATGTGGATGGAGGTGGCCGAACTGATGTGATTGATGGTAATATGGCTGAGGATGTCCAGCTATATTTTGCACGCCTCCCGCAAAAGCCATAGATACGGGTGAGGGTGCAGAAATAGCTCTTGTCCTACCAACAGTTGCCGAGCCAGCTCCATACTTGATCTGAGTACCGTTCGAGCTGATGGACCTTTGCATGCTACTTCCGCTAGCTTCCGTCTCGCCAGGCGTAGGTGGGATAACGATACTGCTTAGGGGAAGCCTAAGGCCTTCAATACGAGGTTTTACATCCCTCATCTCGTCGGGAGACATGAGCAGGGAAGAATCGTCTGGAGAAGGCTGTTGCTTTCGCTTGCGAGAGGCACGTGTAGCTACTCCGCTTGAGGTAGAAGTATTGGACTTGAATACTTCTCCACCGCCATTCTCGTTGGTCTTGCGGCGATGTCGTACACGAGGAGTACTGTGCTCCTCGTTGATATCGACATACCAGTAGGAGCCTTTCTGCAAACGCGATGGAGTCACATCAGCAGAAAGCCCATCTTGGAGAGTCGCTACTTACACCTGGGTCCAAGACATGGCGAGCTTCCTTCTTGAAGCACTTATTCAGCGACAAGTTATGTCGAATCTGGCAACGGATAAAGTCAGGTCTCCAGCCATGCAAAAGCTGAACAAGCGACCTACCGAGTTCTTCCAGCCTTTACTGTCACCCTTGAAGTAGCTGGAGTCAGAAAGCACCAAGTCAGATCACGGGGCAGAGGTCTGTGCTGACAGGCGACGTGGCTTACGGATACCGTGCTTCGAGAGCGTCATAGAGCTGATGCAACGTGTCAGCTGTATACATCTTGAATGTTGTAGCTACTCACTTCTTGCAGAGTCATCTTCTTGTTCTCCGAGCTGATGAGGGCGATGCGAATGACTGCGATCAAGATTAGCGAGGCGCTGATGGGGCCAAGCTAGAGCATACATACGAGTCAAATAAGGATAAGGAGGCTTGCCAGCTGGACCGTCGGTGCCCGACTTGAGGTCCCAGAGCGTCGTGTTGAGTTCGTCCGCGATGCCATATGCGGCATTATGCTCGGCGGTCGCTCGCTGTATCTCCTCTAAGCGCGCCGCATCGTAGTGCGACGACTCTTCTTCGCGTTCAACGCTGTTGTCGGCCTCTTGATGTTGTTGTTGCTGTTGGTGGCGGACCTGGTTCCTGGTGGGCTGCTTGAAGTGCGAGGGCATATGATCGTCTTCATCTTGCTCATTGTCCGGCACGTATACCGAGTAGCATGAAGGAGTAGGAGACGGTCTGCCATGACTACCTTGGAAAGGCGAGCCAGAGTGCGCCCTCATCTGGTCCAGGGTGACCGAGGTCGACTGGGCAGATGGAGGTCGCAGGAAGTTCATGGCTTATCGCAATCCACTAGAGATATGCTATGGATTGTGATTGTGTAATACCTGACTGCCTGCGTGTATGAGTGTTTGCGAGCTGTCAGGTCAATACCGTCCAATTACGGGTGTTTGTTGTGTGGATGGGGTTGAAGAGTGAGCAAAGCGAAGGAGAGGCGCAAACTTGGACGATTTGAGCAGCGAGAAGGGCAGCACCTGCATCGCATGGCTGCGAAGCGTAACGCGGTCTGACCGAGACCACCGCTTCTCATCCGTCGTGCTAGCAGGTAGGAGCGGGACAGCCCCGTTGTTCGACTAGACTTTGGAGCTGACGGGATGGTTTTAAAGTAGTGAAACGGAGGTCACACGGACGGTCAATGTCAGTGGTGTCAGCAACCAAACTCTCTGCAAGAAGGGGGGAAGAGCACAGGATGCACAGCGAGCGAGCGACCGAGTGGTTTGATTGAAAGGAAGACAAGAGCAGAACCAGAAGAAAGGAAAAGAGAATAAAAGCAAGCCTGAGGACGACAAGATGCTGTTGGTGACGCCCGGCCCTGTTCCGAGCTTGATATGTTTGGCAGATTCGCGACGGAGCGGTTGATGATTGCACCAAAGCGTTGATAGTACCACACAGTGTGAGACAGGTACTGCTGTAAATAGAGCCAAAGCGAGCGAGCAAGCAAAGCGATTGGACTTCAAGCTGGTCAAGTCGAGCAGAAGACAACATGCCAACTCCGTCCCAGAATCCTTTGAATCGCGCTTTGCTACTCGCTACAACATAGATAATTCATGCCTCTACTGCATCCGCATTGCCCTCGCAGCCTCCCTGACATGCTTATTCTGCTGACCTACAAGACTTCTAAGCTCTTTCTGTAATTCCACAATCAAGGCTCGCCGACTCTGCGTCTCCTCATCCAGATCAACAACCATCAGTTGATCTAATAGATTGTATGGGAGGTAGGTGAGAGCGGATTGAGATGTTGGGGAAGTCCGTTTAATCAACGCTGCACTTGAGGCATTGACCAATTGTGTAGCGAAGGCGAAGGCATCTTCTAGCAGATCATACTCTATCAAATGCCAGATCAAGTATTCAGGATGATGAGCCTGCAGCACTGCGGATCAGCCAAGGCACTTGCTATTTATCGAGAACGCCAACTCACCATGAACCAATCCGTCAACCACTTCGGCAGCCGCGTCCGTCTATCCTCATTCAATATAGCCATCAAGACACACTTCCTATAATCTCCTAGCGGCGTAGCATCATCATATCTAGTCAAGTAGACGTGCAACAAAGTCCAGCCTTTACTAGCCAATGTACCTTCCCAATTCGAGGCAGATGGATCTCGAAGAATCCATCCATCTTCGGAAATATTGCTGTCGGAGTAGTTGTAGTAGGAAGAAGATGAAGATTGCCGTTTCGAAAGGTGAACGCAGCGGATGGCGAGTCTGCTGAAGATGGGTGACATGTCGACGTTCAGTGATAGTGCGACCTGAAGTGCACTGTCAAACATTCCGATCTGTGAAAAGAGAGCAACAGCTCCAATAGCATCGATATGTTGGTCTGCGCAGTATACAGCAAGTCAACAGAAATTCACGGACAAAAATCGAACGAAGGCGAGACTGACTTGGCCGCTGTAGTTCGGGGAAGCTTTGTGCAAGCTCTAGACGTGCTAGCGCTAGCACATAGTCCTTCTTGATCATGTCCAGTGTGACAGCCGCCGGGTCTGGAATAGGAGCGTCCATCATGCGCTGTTTCCGCTTCTGCGTGATCACCTTCATCAGTTGACGGACTTCCCTTACCATTGCTGATGTGAAGGGAGCACGCACCTCGACCATCCTCGCATGTTCTTCCTGTTGTTGCTTTGAGAGTTCAATGAGGATGAATTGTTTTTCAGGATCAACGAGGGAGAGCGTATTCATTGCTGCCAGGTACGACTGAGCAGCTGCAGTGGCTGCTTGTTCGGCTCCTCCTGTCGCTCGACTATTGCTTTCGTGCTGGACCTGCGTGAGACGCTTGGCGCGGAGATACATGGTCGAAGCCGCTGATAGCACAAGAATATTCAGCGGTGTATTCAGTATGACTTAGATGATATAAAGAGGACCTACCTGCTCTGAAATCGCTCCGGCTGACATACCAAGCATATAATATCTTATGATAATCAGGCCAAGCTAGCGGATGCGAGTTCTTCGCTCTGAACGACAGGATTTGTTCCACTTGATCATGTAACCCAACAAAATTATACTTTCCACCGATCAACGTTTCTATCGTTCCTTGCTCGTTGTTATTATCGTTATTGGAGGATTCACACATTGTTACGATTAGATGGCGTAGGCAGTCTTGTTGAGTTGATTTGAACGGTATGGAAAGCATAGTTGAATATGCTTCGTCGTACGCAGAGATATTGACGAGTGCCCGGAAGGCTTTGTACCAGACTTCTTGTAGCCATGTAGACGCTGATGACGAATCGTCCATGTCTGTATCACGCGAGTCGTCGGTATGCGCTTGGATGGCGAGCTTGCATGCATCTGCAACTTGGCGGTCGGCTTGCTGGGCATCGAAGATCTTGATCATGTGTCGATAGTATGCGGAGCGAGTCTCGCAGCTCTCAGACTCCAGGATGGTACGCATTGTCTCGACCGTCGAGTCATTCGTGTCTGTGTACAATGAACGGTGTTTCAGCTTATGCATGTAGTCACTGATCAAACTGTGGTTATGCGTACAGATCGCGCCTGCCACTTGCTTGAAAATAGCGAAAGCGTCTTCCACATCTCCCTTCTCAGCACTGATCATGCCTTGTAGATGTAGTAGTCCAGCATCCTCTTCTTGCTCCGGCACCATATGTAATAGCATGCTCGCATCTGACAGCAAGCCTTGTGTACGAAGTGCTTCCGCTATCAAAGCGATCTGAGAAGAGCTGATGCTATGCACTCGTTCGCTACCAGCAGAACTACCGATGAAGCCGAGCTTGTTCAGGAATGCGAGAGTAGCGTCACTCAGATCTGTCGGTGCTTTATCGAGCGTACTAAAGTAATATTCTCCAGCCAGTAAACTGGCAAGGACAGAATGACTTTGTCCTCCCGTAAAAGCTAACAGTTGTTGATTCTGTTTCCCTCCTCCCATTTTCAGATCCGCCATGCGATCTAGTAGACCTTGTTGATCTTGTAATTTCGTCAACGAGGTCGAAGGGGAGGTGTCTAGATTCGTCAAAGCTACATTATGTTCAGTGAGCCATTTTGCGATTGAGAATTGTTTGAGCGTGTCGAAGGATGTTGAGAGCAGTGTGAGGATGCCATCTTCCGAAATAAGTGGTTCCGAAGAAGGGGAAGAGGAAGAGAGGGAGAGATTGGGGTCGGGGTGTAGAAGCTCGCCTTGGATGAATAGGATGAGAGCGAAGAGTGATAAAGAGAAGGAATACCGGGATTGTAGGCTTGCGGAAGCGAGGTCGACGCCGAACGAGAGGAACATGTCGTGGAGAGCTTCTGATGAAGAGTCATCCTCGTTGGCGCCATCTTGATCCATGTCTTCATCATCATTCGTAGACGCTTTTGAAGAGGCGGACAAAGTCCGAAGGGCGCTCATCAATAGATCTACCAGATCTTGACCGTCCGCCAATTCTCGTAAGCGGAGAGTAAGGTTTTCGACAGTCTCATCATCGATAAGATGCTCAAGAGCGGCTTCATATACGTCTGCAGCGACATCTTCGAGTGCATTGACTAGAGGCGCCGTAACAGCTTCTCTAGCTGCTTGCTCGAGAGTGACCAAGGCGTCTTGATCTGCCGAGAAGATCGAGTGGGCGAATCCATATGCCGTTTGCAGCATCTGCACAGCCTGAGACTGTTTCTCTGAGTCACTGCCAAGGCCAGGTGATGCTATCGAGGCAGGTACGATTTCGTTCGAATCTGGTAGGGCAGCGTATAGCTGTTGTAGGCTATCTCTTGAGGCCGGAACGGCTTGTCCACCTCTACTAATCGCAATGACGCCTTTCACGTTTCCTAGACTAGCCAACGAGACAGGCGTAAGACCCTCTCTTCTACCCTCCTCTACGAGCGTAACGAATTTGAGCCATTCCGTTTTATACGCTTTCAAATACGGCTGTATTTGTAGAGCGCCAGTTTGTGGATCTACTGGTATGTTTACTGAAGAGCCTACGATATCCAATATCGTTTGTGCGATACTGGAAGTTTCGCTAGATTCAGTTTGAGGAGGACGAGATGATGAAGATAGATACTCCGCTAAGCCTTTGCGGATATGGACTAGAGCGTATCGGCCGGGATGGAAGATGTGCTTGAGAAAACTTTCGCTAGAAGCTGTGCGCACGCGATGCTGCAGTTGATATTTCTGGGCTTCGAGGGAGAGGTTCTCGGATGGCTGATCGAGGGATTGGGAGGACAATTGGGAGAAGAGGTTGTCGAAGTGTGTTGAAGAAACAGAGAGAGGGGGTGCGTCTTGTGATTGGGAAGCATGAACAGATCGCCATGAAGTAGATGAGGAGGAACCGGCTACATAGACGTCTACAGAGACATCGCCTGGCTCGCTTGAAGGAGATCGAGCTCGTAGCGCTATTGCTGATCCTTCCGTATCTGCGGCGCTACCTAGTTGTAAAGTCTTCACCCGCATAACGCCTTGGCCATTCTCAATCCATAACGTCCATAACTCATACTTCCCTGTTGAGTTTGCGACTACTTGAAAGTCTACAAGACTCGCATCGTTCTCGTTCGCGGTTGAAATAGCGAAGTCGCACGGAATCTCTTGGGAAGCTGCTATGCTGGTAAGCTGCCCATCATCGTCTGTTGAGAGTGTATACAAGATGAAGAAGGAGGTCTGCGCCTGTGAAGTTGGGATATGGACGAGGAGGCAGGGTGAGTCTAGGGATTTCGATGCTGGAATGTATCGTAGTAGATTGCGCAGCGTTGCAGCCAGCAAAGAAGACGGAGAAGATGTCGATACATCTGTGGAAGTGCTTGCTGGTACTATTTCCATTGTCAACGGTGTGGATGGGAGGTTGATCGCCTCGACTGCCGAGTTGGTCAAGCAGGACCATATCCGGAGTCTCCTATCTCTTGATACCGAGAACACATATCCATGCAGGGTGCGCCCCTGTTTATCGCTACCATAGCTTAAGGGAGAGAAGGTAGATTCGAGGGACAGTATGGCAGCTGCTTCTTGAGATGATACGCCGTTTCTTCCAGACCAGAAGTTTCGCAGTCCAATACCAGTAGAAGGAACCCGCATAGCTTGTTGTGAGAGGAAAGAGTGTGCATCTCCATCGTAGTTTACGTGCATCATAGTCCCGTCTTGTCCAGCTACAGCCAGTCCAACGACTGCTGAACCATTGTATATCCCAGATGATACAGATGCTTTGATGTTGTTCAGCTCGAGCTGTGTATGCTGGATATCATCTCCGTTGCTGGTGATCCTCCATGCATGTACGGTATTTTCTGAATCTAGAGCGAGTATGCGCAAAGTCGCGCCGTTTTCGTTGTCGTCATCATTGTAATCTGCGCATATGCTACTAGGTATAAGGCTCGTCTGCAGCGCAATGGAGACAGCGCTGTCGTTCCAGCTTGCAGCGAGTTCGTAGTCGCTGGCTCTTGTCAGCAGGCGGCCTTCCAGATGGATTGATACATGCTGATTGTCATCGTCGTCGTCGTTGTTGTTCTCTTCGTCGTGATTGTTGCTGTTTCGCCAGCTCCAGGCTGCGATGAGGTCCATCAGCTACCTCTTGGAGTCCGGACAAGTCGAAGAGTATAAGATATGGCTTTTGGGGGTAAGTGTTGAAAGTGTTTAAAGGGTTAAAAGGAAAGTGTTACACAGTTGTTAAGGAAAGTGTTACAGCCGCCAAACCCTTCAGCTTCGGGGCGCCTTCAACGTCGAGTCCAGCGCCAGCAGCGACAGCGAGTTCAGCGCCAAAGTTCAGTTTCGGAAATTCATCAAGTACAAGTAACACTACTGGTACTGCTGCTGCTCCTGCTACATTCTCGTTTGGAAACTCGACAACGACGCAGCAAAACGCCAGTACTCCAGCGCCGTTTGGAGGGTTTGGGTTGGGCTCAAGTACTCAGCAGCAGCAACAGCCAGCTGCGACTTCAAACCTTTTCGGTGGATTTGGATCATCAACTACAAACAATACCAACAACAATGCTGCAGGAGGAGGCTCCTTGGGCTTCTCGTTTGGCGCCCAGAACCAGCAGAACCAGAATCAACAGCAACAGCAGCAACAACCTGCATTGAGCTTTGGAAACATCTCTAAACCACCTCTCACCGTATCCCAGTTATTCCCTTCGTCATCGAATACTGGCTTGAATCAGAGCGGAGCTGGATCGGCCTTTTCTTTAGGAGCATCTTCTTCGCAAGCCCAGCCTCTATCTCTTACTTCCTCCACAATGCTAGGACAGTCTACTTCCAACAACAATCCAGCGAACGATGCGCAAATTCTAGCCGAGCGGATAAGCGCGATAACAAATGCCTGGAACCCCTCTTCTTTCGACAACAAATTCCTCTTCTATCTCTACAACGTCGCAGACGTTCCTCTATCTACACCTCTTTCATCTCTTCCTCTTCCTCCTCAAGTGGCAGCCTCTCCCCGTCTAGCAAGCTTATACAAACAAGCTGTCTTGGAATCCCCTCGCCCAAAAGACTATCTTCCAGTTCTAGCTTCCTCCTTTGACGATTTACAAAAAAGAGTAGAGATACAAAAAACCACTTCACAAGCGCATTTAGCGAAATTGAAGTCGCAAGATGTAAAAGGGAAGATCGATCAAGCGAATAAGAAACATTGGAACGAGACGCTCGTAAGAATTGAAAGATTGTCGAGGGAACAAGTGAAATTGGAAGAAAGACTTGTAAGAATGTGTGCGAAACTCGCAGGATTGCATCCTTCTTCTTCATCTGCTTCGTCTTCCTCTTCGTCCGGAGCAGCGAGCGGATCGGGAAGTACGAAAGATGATGGAGAACTTTTAATCATGCTCGAACATATCCGGAACGAGTTGAATGGACATACCACTTTACATCGAAATGGCAGCAATAGTATGAAGCAGATAAGCAGGCCTATAGGAAACACAAATAGATTGGCAAATATAGTGAGCGAGTTATGGATGGTAGTTTCGCAGAGAAAAGCTGCTTTGGCGAATAATCAGCGTAGTGGGACACCGGATAATTATGGAGAGTATAGAGTACAGGATCAAGGAGAGCTCAACAGGGTCCTCGAGGTGAGCTCATTTCTGCTTCTTCCTGCTGTTTATTAGGAGGGTTTGTGTCGCTTATTCGGATTATACGGAATCGCAGGTCCTGGCTCAACAGCAGAAATCCCTAGACTACTTGTCGAAAGCCATTCGAATACTTTGTGTAGATATCGACACAGCGAGGAATGGATTTGGCCTACCGTGGATGTTCAATGACGCTAGTGAGGGTAGCCGAGGCATGGTCATGGGTTGAGGGTAGCGAACAGGATAGTGAGCTGTTGTAATACAAACATGGCAAGAATGCCCTGAACCCCGGCAAAATGACTTTTGCAACAAAGGAAATTGGCACTGCATTGCGTGATGCGAAAATACGACATGGTTTCGCTAAAGCTGATCATGCTACATCTACGAAAGACAGCTTGCACTCACTGCACAAATCTGGACTGTCTCGTCTAATACAAATCAAATGATGAGTGGATATCAAGTACATATGCCTTGAATGCGAGCGCTGCTCTGCTCACGAGTGATCGTTTGCTTGGCGGCTCAACTATGCCTGTTTGCATCTCTACAATTGGGAAGCTTCCCAAAGGAGCTACTTTGCTCTTGTCTTACTAACGGTTGGGTGGTCACGCAGCCGCTGGCGTCTCTCCCTTCTTCGCTTTGGGCTTTCTAGGCTTCTTAACCGGCTGGCCATCCGGACCCAACTCTGGCGGTTTTCTCACTGCAGGCGCTCTCTTCTTTTTCGGTGGCGCGTTGGGGTCTGCAGGATCTGCTTTCGCTGAGGCTTTACCTTTACCTTTTCCTTTCGCTGCTGGTTTCGCAGTTCCGTCGATTTCACCTTCTGCGTCTTCATCTCCCTCTGCATCCATATCATCGTCTCCAGCAGCTCCTTTACCCTTTGCAGCCGAAGAGAAGAACCCAAATGCATCTTCATCATCGTCTTGCATGCCCCAGCCTTGGCCTGGACCGAGCATGGATCCTCCTCCATTTGCAAGACCCTGCTTCTTTGCAGCAGCGGCAATCTCTCTGGCTTTCTTGTTTTCTTCTCGTGCTTTTGCGCCTTTCTTGCCGTTGTCGATCATCTTGGCTTCTTGTTTCGCTTTATTCGCTTCAGACTGGCGGATGCTTTCTGCTAATTCATCATCGTCCAAAAGTAGCGAGACGACTTCGTTCGACTTGACTTCTCCCGAAGCTGACACAGCACCGCCCACAACTTGAGTCGAAGATCCAACAACAGCATCCTGCACACTCTTTTTTGTTCTTGCGAGCTGCAAGATCCGCTCATCGATCGTATTTTTCGTAATGAGTCGATAGACAGTGACTTGGCGCTGTTGTCCGAGACGATGTGCTCTATCCATAGCTTGTGCATCATTCGAAGGATTCCAGTCCGAGTCGTAGAAGATAACCGTATCGGCTGCAGTAAGATTGATTCCCAAACCACCAGCTCGGGTAGAAAGGAGGAAGATGAAGATCTCAGGCTTGGACTGCCAATCTGACACCATATCTCTTCGCTCGGATATACTGGAAGATCCATCAAGGCGGAGGTATTTGTATTGACGGAAAGCAAGGTACTCCTCCATCAAGTCTATCATCCGGGTCATCTGGAAGTAGACCAAAACTCGATGACCTTCGGCCTTCAAAGTGATCAGCAGCTCATCTAGTTTGGCGAGCTTGCCGGATTCGAGAATGAGCTTGTGTAACTGCGGAACTTCCATAGGTGCTAATGGTAGTTGCGACTTGTCCAGCGAAGTAAGGACGCCATTGTCTTCGCCGGGCGTGCCATAGAGTGCTGCTCTAGTAGCTTGGTCGTATAGCATATCGTTCTGCTTGTATGCAAAGTCTCGAGATGAGCATGTGAGAGAGGGGGGAGGAGCGGTTGCTTCGTCGATGTAGAAGCGTATATCGGAGCGATTGAAGCGGGAATACTGTCGGAATCCATCTTGTACAGAAGCTAGAGGTGGCAGACCGAGGTATCGCCAAGTAGGGTCATCTGGGATTGATTGGCGGACTTTGACTGAGGGTTTTCGGGATTGTAGGCCGCTGATTCTGCGCAGGAAGAGATGTCAGTCTGGTCTTGACAGCAGCGCTACACTTTGAAGTGTTCTTACTGTGCCTGCGTCAATGCGATCTTGTCGTTTTCTACTGCTTCCTTGGCAATCGCTAGTCTTGCTACAGGGTCCCGTGAACGAGAGAGGGTATTTACAGCGTTCGGATCTAGCTCGGCAAGCATCATCGCAGAGAAGGCTGAATCTATCGGATAAGACATTAGCATATCTGCGCCCCGGTCAGGCGCGTATATACTCACCCTTCTGCTTAGCCGCAGTAGCCAGATGGCTCTTAGACCAGATCGACATGAGTTGCGCTACATGGCTTGTTTCTTCGAGTTTTGACATCGGTCGATCTTCGTATACTAGACGCGGAATCTTGACATCCAGGTAGCTGTTTGTACTGTACTGTACATCTAGTTTGTTGCCCTCTCTGTTCAGGCTGTAGGATTGGTTGAAATCGGAAAAGGAGAAAGGAGCGGTAACATCTGCACGCTCGAACAATTCAGGGTGGTTGCAGACCTGCAAGCGTCCGTTTCAGCTTTTTTGTAACCGGCACAGGGCAGCGGAGCATTCTCACCTTTCTAAATTGCATGATGAGATTCATGAGTCTCTTGACGCTCTCATCGTCACTAAGTGAAGATGCTCTTGCTACCAAGTCGGTGATAGAGATGTTTTGTCGTAATGTGCGGTACATATGCCGTTGTCTGGTCGTTAGGTCGCAGTATACATCGATTTCGATCTATATGAGACTTAATCAGTACAAAGGTTTCCTCCACGTCCTTCCCGTCCACTGACCTTGTCTGCAAGTTCGTTCTGTACGTTCTTCTTAATACGTCTCAGCATGAAAGGCTTGAGAATCATGTGCAGGCGTCGTAATTGATGTTCGTTCATTGCACCATTCTTGTCGGCGTTACCTTCTATGTCCTTCGCGAACCAGTCACTGAACTCGTTGTGCGAGTCAAAGAGGGATGGCATGATGAAGTGTAACAGAGCCCAAAGCTCTGTGGCAGCACGTACTTAGCTTGCTACAATATGTTGGCAAGGAGGAATTTCAGCTTACCTTGCATGGAGTTTTGGATAGGCGTTCCAGTCAATAGCAGACGATTTCGGCAATTCATACCCAGCAAGATACGCCATCTCGACGAGCTGGACGATTTGATGGCTTGCGCTTCGTCAAGCACCATATATTGCCATTTGACCTTGTTGAAGTACTGTTCGTCGGTTACGACCTGGGGAACCACGACATTATTAGCTTAGATGCCAATTCGACCAGAGTGATTCACGCACCAGCTGATAACTCGTGATCAACACATGGAAAGGAGCATTTCTATCGTATCTCAGACTTTTTCTGTTCCAGAACTTGCGTAAGGTAGTTCTATCCTTGACATTGCCCCAGTACGGCAGTACTTTAAGAGCAGGGGCGAATTTTGTGATTTCCTGTTGCCAATTATGCAATGTCGAAGCTGGTGCTACTACTAAGAACGGGCCCCAAATATTATGTTGCTCGGCCAGATAAGCCATCAACGAGATGGACTGAACTGTCTTTCCTAGACCCATCTCGTCGGCTAGGATACCGTTTATTCCTTGTTCGTATAGATTTGCAAGCCAGTTTAATCCTTTCAGCTGGTAGTCTTTCATAGTACACGTCAGCATCGAAGGTTGAGTTACGAGCGGAACATTGGCTGCCATTGTCGGGTTCTGGAAGTTCATGTCGTCGACTGAAGTACAATGTTGCATCAGCATGAGGACCTCAGTATATGAGCGGAGAATGGGAATACATACTGTTGATCTGATTCATCTGACCCGAAGCCGCTTTGGCGGTAAGGCTATCCATAGCGGCATCACCTCCATTCGGCGTTCCAGCATCTTGCATCTCCTCATCTCCATCTTCATCAAGCGTATAATTCTCTTTACTAGCAGCTTGTTCCGACTTGAAAGTCTCATCGAACCTCCTAGCTTTCTCTTTCGCTAATTGTGCAGCAGCTTCTGCATTTCTTCGGGCATGACTTAGCATATTTGTATCGTCTTCATTGTTGAAATCTAAAGCAGCCAACTCGCTAGCTGAAGGTGCTTCCGTATTTGCGAGCTGCGAGATGAGACTGCCCTCGGGTGGTAAGGGAGGTGCTCCATTCTGATTCGCTGTACTTGTGCCAGCTGTCTCTGCCGAGTCTTCCGCCTCGGAGGCTGTAGAGTAATCCTTAGCACATTCTTCTACATGCATCTATAGAGAATATGGCACTCACTCTTCAGTTTTGAACCTACGAAATGCGAATACAGTTCCGTCTGCGTGATCAAGAAGTTCAATTTCCTAGCTGCTCTCTGTGCTTCTCTAGCCTCTTCCTCCTTCCTAGATTTCTCCAAAACTTCTTTGTCCTGTTTCCTCTTTGTCTCCTTCTGCGATTTCTCACTTCCTTTCAGATGCAACAACATTTCCCTCATCACTCTCCTCGCTTTGATCTGTAGATCCTTCAACGGTTTCACATTCTTAGTATTGTATTTCTTCCCTTCTCGAGCAGCGGCTCCTGAGAGTCTTTTGTGGAATGTTTGTCGAGAAACGAGGCCTTGTTGCTGTGCTCGAATAACTTTGGGTATGCTGGAACGTGCGATGGTAGCCCATACTTTTCGTTCATAGTCACTCTTGGACCGGGCTGCGGCTGCTGCTGCTGCCGCTGCTGTAGAAGCTAGATCTGGCTTTGCGGCGATTGGAGGAGGAAGAGCTAGAGAGCCTTGTTGTACAGGCTCGCGCACGGAAGGAGGAGGAAGAGAGGGAGATGCTTGCAAATGAGGAGGGAGAAGAGCTTGTTGTTGATTGTAGAGCGAGGGGAGGGGGTGAGCAGGCGATATCAGCGCAGGGGGCTGCATACTAGCCTCGACGGCTTCTTGCTTAATATCTACAGAAGGGGATAAGCGAGCTCGTTTGCCGGCATTGATGGTAGATCCGTTGGCGGACGAAGATGCAGAGACAGCTCGTTTCCTCGATTGAGCGGTTGCAGACGGTGGTTCGTACGTAGCTGGATCGAGCGAAGACATGGCTTCTAGTGTATGGTGTTGAGAAGTTCCGTTGGTAACAGCCGACTGCTCGAAAGGGTTAACGTCGTCGGCTACAGAAGCAGCCATACTGACGTCCGCCTCAGAAGTTGGCGGTTGCTGCTGCTCTTGCTGAGACGGTAGCTGCTGCATAGCCAATAAAGCTTCCTGCGCTTCTTGCATCTGTTGTTGCTGAGCTTGAGCTTTAGCAGCCTTCAATTTCTCCGCTGCGACTCTTCTCGACTCTCTTTTTCTAGCAGCTGCATCTAATCCTTTTTGTCTCTTCGCAGAATCACTTTCTTTCTTTTCTTGTGCATTTAGTCTTCTCTTCCTCCAGCCTTCTTTGGCGATTTCAGTCTTGCGTGCAGCACGTTCTTCTGGAGTCAAGGTGTTATAGTCTCCTGCTACACTCGTGCTCGTACTCGCTTCACCCCCTCCTACTGATGATGTGGAAAAGTTTCGAGCGGCCAGTAATGGCGCTGTCAAAGCTTGAGGCCCGAGTGAACTGCCTAAAGCTTGTTGAGACGGAATTGGTATTTCTTCGGTGTGATGTAGAGCTTGCAGAAGTCCATCTCGCAGTGATGAGGGTCCGGGAGTGTCTGTCCACTGCTGTTGTAGGTAATCGGACGTGGTAGCAACAGCATCTTGGGTTGCTTTGGCGAAAGCCTGAACGCCCAGATTTCGTGACTGAATAGTCGACGCAGCAATATGCGCGAGATAAGGATTGACGACATGTGGGTAGTGCAGCAGTGCTATATCTTCCTCTGTTTTCGCGACATAGGGGAACATTAGCCTCGTCTCGGTGCAAGACTGCATATTCACGACACGCACCTGCTCTGATAACTGCAGCATCTTGCAGCCAGTCTGGATCTACGTGATCTTGCGGTACTGCAGCTGCCGTAGCCTTTTTCTTCGACTGTCCGTAGTCGGCGGAAGTGCGCAATCAGTCGAGATGTCAGCTTGGCTTAAGACATACTTCAAGGACCAACCAACGTACCTTCTTTGCAGGAGCAGGCGATGGAGCTGCAGCGAGCTGCGGTAGCGCAACAGGCGCAGGAGCAGTCTGAGCTGGAGGAGCCACGGACTGGGACTGCGACAGCGACGACGGAGGTTGACGATGGATCCAGGAATCTTGATGAAGTCCAGATGGACCAGCTACTGTCTCATCAGCAGAGGAACCCTCGTAGTAGGACGATGTGAGATGAGGGTTCTGGTCGCTGGCGTCGGCTGGCTGGAGGAGGGCAGCCAGATCCATCGCGAAGAAGAAGCGACGACGACGACGACGACGACGACGAAGCTATCGACAGCTTGTCTATAGCCAGATCTTGATACTCAAACCTTCCCTTTTGCAACGCTGAGAATTGATGGAATCCAGAGCCCTTGCCCGTCCAATTGAGCGAGCCAATGTTCTCCGAGGATGCGCGATGATGAATACTCAAAGGTGCTGAAAGACCTGATTCATAGGTGGGAATCAAGCTAGATGTATACAAGTGATGTACACAAAGTGTTGTAATGAGTATACAATCCTTTCAAGGCGCTTCTGTCGAGCTGTGCCTCGTATGCTTGCCTGCGCAATCCCGGGCCATCTGATTTTCTCGCAAGTCAACTTTGACGGCCTCGATCGCCCAAAAGCCTTAGGCGTACCCGGATCCTCTATGCTTATTCTGCTCAGACTATGCCGTCTGAAGATACCATGATGTCCTCGAGCTCGACCATCCAAGCTGCGAAACAGGTCCTCAGGAAACAAGTCCGGGCCAGACTGTCTCCCATCGATGATGAATCCCTTTCTGCTCAATGTCCGTTCTCACTCTTCCATCTATCGCTCTCTCCTTGATCCCTCCAGCGTCATGAAAGCTGATGCCTGCGTGTTGATTTTCAGCCGCCGCGGTGACGCGTAAAGTACTTGCACATCCTGTATATCAACGCGCAAATAGGGTGTCAATCTACGTCTCGATGCCCACGTCTGAATTGCGTACAGACGCCATCATCCATCATGCCCTCGCGAACAGTACGTTTCCCACCTCAACACCATTCAATTCTGGCTAAGATTTAGAATTGGGCAGACAAGAAACTCTTCATTCCATATCTTCCACCGGGGAAGGGCAGTGCAATGCAATTCTTGGCTCTGAAAGACATCAAGGATTTCGAGGCGCTTAAACCTGATAAATGGAAGATCAGATCGCTGTCCGAGGAGGGCATAGATCAGCGCGAGAATGGTGAGCGAGATCTGCCTATCTGTAGCCTTGTTTCAGACGGGACTGAGGCTTGATTTGCTGGCCTTTGTCGCTGGTAGCTCTCGACGAAGCAACTGGATCTGGGCTCGACCTTATTCTGATGCCAGGTCGGCCTGCCTTTCCTCCTTCAATCCTGCATACTACATGCTAATCAAGAATCTTCCGCAGGCCTCGCTTTCGACAAGCAGCTGAATAGACTGGGGCACGGAAAAGGGTATTACGATACCTATCTCACCCGCGCCGCCCAATACAGTCAGAAACACAATCTACAATCGCCATATACCAGTAAGTCACTTTTGTTGGCGTTATCTTCGTGATCTCTACCTTTATGCTGATGCGGATTGCCTTGGAATAGTCGCGTTGGCACTCAACGAACAGATTTTGGAAGAGAAAGACGGACGGATACCTACGATCGATATAGAAGATGGACACAGCAGTGCCCACAAAGATATCAAGCCTGATGAGCTAATCTTCCCGGATGGACAAGTCAGCTCGCATTAGAGAGTTTATGCGGTTTCTCATATGCAGCAGGTGCTGAGTAAGTCTGGACATTAGCATAGCACAGCAAGATCATGAGCGAAGCAAGGACGGTATTGTCATGATGAAGAACGTCCTTGTATGGTTCGATTCGATAGAAGAGCAGATATACTAAGCTACATGACTAGAAAGGTTCACTCTGTATTATCATGTTTATTGTGATTAGGTCTGTAATCACTGGGCGCAATCTACAAGCTACAGTTCCGATACTGCTGAATTCGTTGGCCAGTACTTAGATCCACAAAGTCGGCTAGAGTATCGCTTTACTTGGCAGCAGTATGACCGTATTGACCAGCAGCTTGAGGAGGTGGGCCGGGAGGAGGAGCGAATGAAGCATTTCCACCATTGTTTCCTTTGTATGCAGGTACGGGAGGCGGCGAGGTTGGAGGAGCATACATCGTTGACTGCTGTGCACTAGGGTACTCCTGAGATTGTTCGTATCCTTGTTGGCCGTAGCTTTGCTGTGCATAGCCTTGCTGAGGCTGACCGTAGGCATATTGCTGCGATTGATCTGGCTGGTAGCCGTATCCAGGCTGTGTCTGGGGGTACTGTTGCATACTGGAAAATCATAACCGAATTAGCTTGAGCTCTTCTACTTGGCCGAAAAAGTAGGACGTACGCCGGAGCAGATTCTACGTTAACCGCAGCGTTGTTCGAACGGCGTCTTCGGAAGCACATGCAGCAGATGAGGAGTAGGAAGAGTAGAGGAACGACGATTGCTACTACTACTCCGCCGATGAGCCCGCTTGCCCAGCCTGTACACCTGTATCTTCCGTATCTGCGTCGTTGTCAGATTAGTCTGGTTACCTTCAGCTGCCAGTGTGGAAGTAGATGTACCGGTCATAGTAGCATCTGCGAAACGACGATAGATCAGCTATCTGTGAAAAATGGATGCCGGAAGAAGGCTGCCTGCCCACCGTCTAGCCTCTGCAGACTGCACGAATGAAGCCGCGAGGACTGCAAGCGCAAGTACGTTTCTTGTCGTCAACATGACTGATTGTCTTATATGAGTTTGACTGATTGAAGCAGAACCAACCTGCAAACGATGAAGTTTGCAAAAATAATGCTTGGCTGAAGATCGATGACGTAGGCTGTGCCTTGCACTTTCAAGGCTTGGTCTGACGGCGATTCAGTTAGGCCAATTGATGAGCATCGCATCGACAGAACGAAAGCTTCGTCTTGAGTGACAGAGTTCAGAGGTCTTGCTCAGTGTTCGTTGGAGTAAAGTCCGAAAGTGCTTCAGGACCAGTGAAGATGGGCGCATTTCATAAAAGCTGGCAAGAAGCTAGCCAACATTCACGACGAGAAGAAAGCCTGCTTATCGATAAAGGACCCCTGCGCTCCCATTTCTCCCATGCCCTGCACGAAATAACGCATTATGACATATATCTCTGAACACCCTCCGCTGATGACCTGGCGTGGAAGAGTCGCGTATGTCACAGTGTATCAGCCTATGCAGCACGACTGTTCTGACTACCTATCAACTCGCGACCTTTCTTATGCTCCCAAATCTGCACGGTACGCGACCTAGGGAACTCTATGAAAGAGATCCGTCACAAGCGAAGAATGAAGCTAGGTGTGCGGTACAAGAGTTGCTTTGGATAACAAACCTTGGACCTGCTCCACCTCGATCCTTTCTCCTGATCACCATGAAAGGTCCCATACATATGCAGCCATTGAAAGAAATCGACCGCTTTCTGCAAAGTAGCATATCCCTCGGTCCTGTCTACTGTCTCTCTCTCTTGCTCTTACACATCAAAGAGCAGCTATAACTACAGAAATCAGCCACAAAGACCAGCCACAGAGACCTTGCACACTACCGCACCTGCCAAAGCGATCCAGAGTGTCGATCGAGTACCATGACAAGCCGCAAACAGCCATCAAGCATGTCGTCCAAGTCTTCAACTTCATCATCAAGCTTCTCAAGCAGCTCTGGTGCCTCTGTCGGATCCTGGGATCCCCTTGGCTGTCGCTCGCAATAGCATTGATGAGAGGGCCATCCTGATGAATGACGAGATCGAGGGTGTACGATGTGAGTTGATCCAGAACCACATATTGCTGGCCTACAGAGCGCTGAAGGCAGGCCTGGTGTGATCTCTAGATTGGTATGATACTGACAAGACCAAGCCACTCCCTGGACAACATCGCCTTCACAAGAACGGCAAACTTGCAACCAAGGAGGAGGCTGACAAGGATCGCAAGCTCAAGCAGAACTGGCAATTCATCGGTCTCACCAATGGGACGCCCACATTCAAGACGATAAAGACCCCTGTACGCAAGCCCGATGTGGTGCCCTACGTCCCTGATGAGTTGGTCGACATTTGGGACAAGATCTCCGAACGCAAATCGGAAGGCGCGTCAGGCAGAGCTAAGCCTAATAGGCTGAGCAGTGACCGACCCAGGAAGGTAATTGTAGACGGCATCAAAGTCGAAGTACCTCGTAAGTGCCGTGCTTTCAAGATTAGATACTATCGAATTAACGGACTATGGTTGGCTTCCCAAGGCTTCTATGACAACGTATCTTACCAGGGCCGCACTTCCGTCAGACCTCTTTCTGGACAACATCCTACAGACGTCTGGGCCGGCAAGCACTCCGCAATAGTCGCTGACGGAGATACGAAGGACAAGCCACGCTTGCAACGCTACTTAGGAATTCAGGACCGCCAGGGGAGAAGACTGCGTTCATTCAGAAGTGAATCATACGATAGCAAGATGGGAACTATCGCTGGCACACTCGTGAACTTTACGAAGTAGAACCGGCCAAATGTCAGGCTAATACCGTCTTTGAATGGGTATTGCCTGTTGTACTTGCAAATTTGCTCATACTCGGGACTAGCATTGCCAATACTGTTGAGACTTTGCACGGTTTGCCTATATGAGAGTTCTAGTACGTTGACCACAAAATGTGCAGCATAATCGAACTCGTCAGACAGGTTGTGGTGTTCCGAGACCTTTCGTCCGTATTTAGATGCCTGCTTGGACGTCCATGTCCAGATGCCTGCACAACGTTGAGCCACTTTGATACGGTCATCTGTCTGGCTGGCTTTATACCGGTATAGCGAGACATCATCTTTTTCGGCAAGCCGCAGGACAGCGGTAGGTAAGGTTGTATATCGCTAGCAGAGAGACAAAGTACGCAGGAGCTTCTTACATGCTCCGAATGCGTTACTGAGTCTTACGTTTTCTTCTGTTTCGTGTTCCCCCGCACACCAGCAGTATGGACCAAGCGATGGAGCGCCTTTGTGGATGTTTTCAGAAGGTTTAAACGCAGCGTGTGAAAGTACGTCCGCTGTTATAAGCTGCCGGGCTTCAAGGTGGTAAGGATGAGTGGATAGCTGTGTGTCACGGAAGAAGGTTAGTGTCTATACAGCCGAGTGGAGTAGTTGTTCTATATTAGCGTCACATCAGTGTTACACGAGTCTCCTGCATTGCGCACAGTCGCCCAGCATAGACGCTACTTCTTGTGACGAGTCCAATCTGGTCTGATAGGAAGCTTCGCAAGATGGCCCCAGGGCCACGACGGCCCAAGTATTCGAAGGAAGAGCGAGAAGGGCTACTTGAGCCCATCTACCTGTTAGCTGGCGACTCCAACGCTCGCGAAGGTGTCCAAGCCGGTCCTGATCCAGTTGCGCCGGTCTTGCGAGCAATCTCGAGTTCTGGACAGCGCGAAGCCTTCGTTTCCAGTCTATCAAGTTATATATCTTCGAAAGATGCAGAAATTGAGCGAGTCTGCCGGGATAACTACACCGAGTTCTTGGGGTCGACGGAGAAGCTCCTCAAAGTCAGAAAGGGAACCGTCAATCTGCGCAATACTCTCGTTGATCTGAATCAACAGATTCAAGTCAAAGGAAATGCTCTGGCTGATACCAAGCGAGATCTGTTGGAAAGTGGAAGGGTAGCGACAAACATCGATGAAACAGTCCAGACGCTGCAAGCTTGTTTGAGGGTACTCGATCTCGCAAACAAAATCAATAGACTGATAAGCGTAGACAAGAACTACTATGCTGCATTGAGGTCCCTGGACGATCTATTGGCCATACATCTAAAGCCACTCCTGCAGTTCGACTTCGCGCAGCATATGCTGTCGACTCTCCCTCTCACCAAGTTACAAGTACGAGCAGAAGTCACTACAGAATTCAAGAGTTGGCTATTCGATGCGAGAGAAGCCGGCAAAGAGCTGGGCAGGAAAGCGATAGAGCAATATGAGAAGCGCGCTAGGCGGTGGAGGGAGAGAGGTGTCGGATCATCAGCTGCTACTCCCTCTGGCGCCAATGCGAATGCAAGCCTGTCGGTACTTTCCGCGACAGCTCTCAATGGACCCGTCGAAGTAGGCGTCAGCGAGAAGTATGAGTATAATTCCATGCTACTGGACGACCAGTCCAGAATTAGTTTTAAGCCTTTATACCAATGTATACATATCTACGACACGCTGGATGCGCTCGAAGACCTTCAGAAGAGCTATCAAGCGGATCGCAGTGTAAGGCAACTCAGCTACTAATGCGATCAGATGCTGATTTCTGTACAGTCACAAGCCTCTCTCATCCTTTCTGAATCACAGTCTATCGTCCCATTCTCCCTTGACGTCCTCTCCCAACTCCTCGAAGAAATCGTTGGCTTCTTTATTATCGAATCCTACGTATTAAGCTCCACCTCCACCGGCCCTACAAAGCGCAACAAAGGCACAACATTCCGCACATCAGAACAAGTTGGCGAACTATGGACTACAATGTCAGAGCGTTTAGCCCATGTTATCACATCCGGTCTTTCAGGGACAGACGATCCTGAAATCTGGTTAGCTACGAAAGGAAGGTTACTGAGTACTGTTCAGACACTACAAGGCTTCGGCTATTCAACAAGTCTGTTGAATCAGATCTTGGCGGACTTCTTGAGGAAATACTCCACTATCATCAGCTTGAAATCAGAGAAGGACTTCAAGCAGATTGTGCAGGAGGACGATAATCAGCCTATGAGGGTCGAGAATGCCGATGAGCTGGAGAAAGTGCTAGATGTGGCTTATCTACCACTCGATGGTCCTTGGACGGCTGCCAACATTCGAAGGTGCGTACCGGTCCTCGAATCGGCGACACTCTCTTCCCTAATCTTGATCTTGCAGCATGCCATTCCCTATCGAGCTACCTTTCTCTCCTACGTACCCACTCTGCTGTATCGATATTCGGAACATGATTGTCCAGTTCCGTCAGTTCAGCGAAGGTGCCGTCAGTCTACAAACGGGAGACGAGTTACTACGAGACGCTCTCAATCGTCTACTTGGAGAAGCTATCGTAGAGAGCATAGTCGAGAAGATCAGAACTACGAACAATTTACCGGGATTAGCACAGATTATTGCAAATTTGGAGTTCTTCGAGACGGCTGCTATACAAATTAGCAAGAATACTCTGACAGCCAGGTGCGTCTCTGCTCTCAGGGCTATTACACGAAGGAGGAAAGTCTGAATCTGAGATTACTGTGCAGAGCGTCTCTCGATGCTGGACCCAATATCCGCACCGCACTACGACAAGCGGTAGTAAAGATAATCGGAGTCATCTGTCGCCAACTAGATGGATTCTTTGAAGATGCCCGCTATGACTGGCTCGCACGACGAGCTCCAAAATCAGCCGGTGCAAAAGGGGCAGAAGAAGAGGATCCTTCTGCTTTCTTGCTCGACATGGTCAATTATCTCAGTCTCTCTATGGATAATCAGCTAGCGGGACTTGGGCCGTCACATCGAAATGAAGTATTCAAGGGCACTTTGCAGCATTGCTCGAACTCGTTGATGGTGAGCATATTATAGCTATTCATCACTCTTTGAGAGTGTTTCTGACGACCATTGACTTCAGGCTCTTCTGACGGACAAGGTGCCGGCCAAGATTTCGGACAATGGGCTGGCATATTTTGCGATAGATGTACGCTTTATGACTGCCTTAGCATCCAATCTTCCAGGACAAGGACTCGAAGAGGTCTTTGCCGAACTATCACAGGTGAGCAACTCTCTGCATTGCTGTCGTAAATTGCCCGCTGATTTAGCGCCGCGAATCCAGATCGTCGCGCTGCTGGAAAGTGCTTCTCCCGTAGACTACCTCGATAAGGATCTACGGAACTTGGCCTATCCTGCTATTACTATACGCAAGCTGTATCCAGTCATCCAGAAAATGCTGGCTTACTTTGGAAGTCTGGATCAGCAAGTCTTGTCCCATACGCAGAGGAAGAAGAAAGGGGAGCTTGAGAATGTGTTTAGAGTCATATCTAGAGCATCGCAACAGCAGCAGCAACAGTAACGATGGTCGCTCAGTATAGTCCTTTTTCACGATAGCATCTCTGAAGTCAGAGCACGTCCGATCCGCCGGTGGAGTTCCTGTTGTAAGAACAGAGTTGAAGTATCAGTACTGGCAGCAGAACATTCTGGAAGTCGATTCTGTGTTCCTCGCATCGCCATAATCCTCGACCTTCCCAAACGGGACAAGGCTGGCGAGCTGGGCTGGCCAGAATGGGGTCGAAAAGACCAGGGTGTAACGCTCGAGATGGCATCTGTCAATGTGTGACTTGTAATGCCTCTACTCTGCTCATACTTGTGTTGTACGTCGACGTTGCGACTTGAGCTGGTTCTGGCGACTTCAAACGGCATTCTTGACCGTCAGAAACGCAGCTAGGGTACATATCACAACAACACAACACAGCAAACAAGACAGCTTGAAAAAGCGCGGAAAGACCTCGAGGAAATGGCGGCTCTGGCTCTGCAGCAGGCTAGCAGCGAGGGCATGGCATATCGAACGCTCTCTGCATCGTCGTCCATCTCGTCTCTGGCTTCTGATTCTCCATCTGCATCAAGATCTACCACACCTACTACTACTGCTCGTCCTGCCCGCCCTCCTCGTCCAGCTCGAAGTTCGTCCCGCAATACAGTAGGGACCCTGACAGGTGAAAGTGCAGGGACAGCCGACGTCAGGTCATCAATGAAAGCCGGGAAGACAGATTCGCAGGTTGGCACCGCTCCAATTGCTGAAATCGAGCAAGAAGGACATCTACGTCAAGATACACACAACAGCAACAAGAGGGGCTCATCAGAAATCGAAGAAGAAAGCGTCGACAGCTCGAAAGAACGGATCAGGGAGACCCGGACTAGCGGGATCCCTGTCGTTGAAAAGAAGATCGCCAATAGAAAGCGATTTGGAGTTGTCGACATGTCTGCACCACTATCTGCAATGCCTAAAGGCCAGGCTATCCCAACTGCAGAGTCGCTGGGCGTAATGATGGAGAAGGCGAGAATAGGGGAAACTACCTTTTCCGAAGGCTATCCTGCAGCTCCAGGAGGAAGAAGGATCTCAGATGATGGTAATATCATTGTCAAGCCTCTATCAATCAAGAGAAAGTCACCTCCCGCGCTGTCGTTGCAAGCCGTGGCTACCTCTCCTGTACAGAAGCAGCATGACAAGCGTCTTTCGAACGATAGTACACCTCCAACTACTCCTCCACACCTCACGCACTCCCTTTATTCGGACTCCAATACCGATGAGGAGAGCCTAAGATCCTCCTTCAACTCGCCTGCTCAGGCAGCACACATAGCCCGACTATTGAACTTGGACAACAACGCAGTTCCGATGATTCCTCTTCCACCAGTCAACATGTATCTGAAGCACAGGATACCAACGGACGAAGCCATCTACCAGAATCTTCCTGACACACAAGGCGCGGTTGCGAATGGCGAAGCAGAGGTGGATGGTCAAGTGGATCCAGATTCTATAGTGCCAGCCATCGCATGTCCTCTGGTAGCAGAGCCAGACATTCCAGGCAAGATGCCCAGTACGCTCGATCGGAGGCCATCAGCATCTAGTACGGCCAGCTCGGACATCATTGATGATGGCGACGACGAAGATATGCAAGACTTTTCACTGGAAGACTTCCCTGTGCCATCTGTCGTGCTTGCCTCCCCTACTTCGCATAGATTCTCAGAATCCTCAGAGCGCACTGTGCCGAACAGTCCAGCAACACCTCGCGTATCAGCGTTACAGCCTGGATTTACTGCGCCTGTTATCGGAGCTAGTCCCAGAAGCGTGCAGTCTATCGCTACGCCGAGACCGGATCTGTTCAGGATAAACTCCAGCCGAACCACAACTGGGCAATGGGATCTTGCTGAGGAGGTAGGGTTAAATTCATTACTATTTGAGGCAATCTTTGCAACTGATGCACCTTTTTGCGCTGTTACGCAGCTCGAGATCCGAGATCGTGTATTCAGAGCTGAGATGGCACGACCTTCCAAAGCCGACAGAGCGCATCGCAAAGCCCTGAAAGCTCATTTCAGTGCCACTCTTCCACCCAATGCAAAACAGCTGTACGAAGCCTCCTTACTATCCGTCAGGGATGAGTATGGGAATCGTATACGTTTCGGAAGTCTGTTTGAGAAGCAAAGAACGATAGTCTGCTTTATCAGACATTTCTGGTGCTCGCAATGCCAAGACTATATGGACTCTATAGCGAAAGTCAGACCTGCTATCTTGGAGAAATATGGGCTGCGACTCATCGTTATCAGTAATGGAAGCTGGAAGATGATCAAGCCGTACAAGAGTGAGTCTGCCTTGTATTCCATCTGCGCTCATGTACAGTTACTGATGGTATTATGTTCTGTAGAATTGCTTGGCGATAAATGCCCTTACCCCATCTATACAGACAGACCGAAGAATGTCTATAATGCTCTCGGCATGACCTTGCGTACATGGAACGCCGGCAAAGAGAAAGAAGGAACAGTAGGAAAGTACATCAAGCACTCTCTCGGAGGAAGCATCATAGCGGGTGTTACTGGCGGTCTCCAAATGCCAATGAAGCCTCCTGGTGATCAGCAACAGCTTGGAGGGGAATTTATCTTGGGTCCTGGTCTGCAAGTCAAATTTACACACCGCATGAAGAGCACGCGAAATCACGCAGAGATCGAAATGGTGCTCGCGAGTGTCGATGTGGACTTGGAGAAGGAGCTTGAGATTCTAGCTCCGACACCGATGGTCGCTACTCCTGTTATCGCTCCTCCTTCGCCAGCTATGACGAGTCGAAGCAAGCGCATGTCCGTAAACGGAATAGGGAACAACAAACTCAGGAAAGAGCCAGGATCTCCCAACTCTACACCCAAACTGGGCACTTGGCTTCACAAGAGGAATATCAGCACTAAGCAGGTCAACCAAGACAAGCGGCCACTCGTCAAAGACCTCGGAATATCCTCCGCGACTGTCTTTGCTGCCCACAATGGAGATACTCCTGATTCGTCTGTCGATCCCTCCCCTGCCTCTCGAAGTTACCCCACGTTCCAGACGGAGACAGAGCCTCCTACTCCTGAATTGGGACATGGAGAGTATCACGACGATGAGACAGATCAAGAAGACGAGAACAGGCGGTTCTCGATCCCTCACAAGATCCCTACGCCAGTCCCGCATTCGCCTCTATCTACGCACTTCCTTCAGGTCGATGACGGCACAAACGGCAGTAGTCGGAACTCCAGAAGAAGACCATCAAGCATGGGAGCTCTGATGGTACCGTCAGTCCAGCTAACTTCGGCGGATCTCGAAGTATCTTCTTCGCGGTTCAGCTCGAGTAGCGAGGAGTCTCAGAATGCTAGTGGAAGGGTTCGCGGCCTCTTTGGACATCTGCAGCTTCGCAACAGCCGCAGTAACTTGAATGGATCGACGCCGTCTCTACAATCTCGGACGGGCTCCCTTCGCTCCCAGAACTCGAAAAGGCGATCAGCCTAAATCGATCGAACCCAATAAGCAGCAACCATCCAAATAATGCGTACTTTCTGTATCGGTCTACGCTTCTCCTTATTGATATCGTTGTAGACTTAGAGACTTGGGATACATTGGTATACCCATGCGACTTTCTTGAATATGATTCCCATCAATGTAGAGTAGTCCAGCATTCACAACCGTTCCAATACTCATTTGATCTGTTGACCGTCTGAGCATTTGTCAGTCGGGCCTTGATTGCATTCCTCGACTTTGTTTACATGCTTCTTGCGGCCCCGCAAGGCAAGGCGCGCCCGACCTGTCCAAGGTCTGTTCTGCTTCAACACTTTCTGCCAGAATTCAAGAAGATTGAAAGAAACGACATTGCCTACATCTACATACAGCAAACAACCATGTCCTCAGACGAAAGTAAGAACAACGCAGCTGCTGCAGCTGAAGCCGGCGAAGGAACGACAAAGTCCAAGCGAAGCAAGAGCACAGCGTCGAGGAAGAGCAGCAAGGATCATCCATCATTCTATGACATTGTAGAGGTGAACAGCAGGCCAACGCTCAGCGCTTCGTTCGCTGTCTGGAAGTCGAAATCTGACGTGTGTTGGCCTGGAAAACAACAAACTACAGGAAGCCATCGTAGCCTCTGGCGACAAGTCTGGTGCATCCAGAGCATACATCAAGAAGTCAGTAGCTTATATTTTCCCTACTTTCCTGGCCGTCTTCCCTCGCTGCTGCGATGGACTGTCAGGAATGGGGTGGCATAAACAACGCTGGAAACGCATCAAACTGACTTGGGAATGCCTCCTCGCTGTGGCTCAGATACATGTTTGATCACTACAATCTCGATGAGACCAAGACCAACCTTCATCACCTCAATGCCGCTATCACCAAGGGTAAGTGCTTCTCGTCTCTTCGGGAAGGTCATGTGTCGCACTGCCGGGCGACTCTGACGGACACACCATGAAGTTCAGTGGAAGGACAAGTACTGAGTCGGTGTTTCGTGTGCAGGCGTCGACAACGACACGTTCGAGCAGCCTAACGGACCATCTGGAAAGGTTAAGCTTGCTAAGGGTGCCAAAGATGCAGGCAAAGAGGTGGGTACAGCACGGATCGTGCACCGTACGTGATATACTGACATAAATGACGACCCCGATCGCTCTAGAACAAGGCTCCTACGCAGACCAAGCGAACCCAGGTAAGCTCCAGCGATCTTGGTACGATCTTCTGACTAGTCACTGATTCTTACTGTACAGGCTTTAGCCAAAGCTAACGCTGCCAAGGAGAAGCAGGCAGCTGCTGCCGCTAAGAAGGCTGCTGCAAAGAAAGTCCCAGCAAAGAAGGTCAGTCGCGTGCGCCAATGCGTGTCGATATATTCTGATCTAACACTATATTTAGCCATCTGCTACTGCTCCCGCTGCTAAGAAGGCAGCCGCACCTGCTCCTGCAGAGAAGAAGAGCACTCGAGCAGCACCTGCTGACAGAAAGAAGGCAGCCGAGGCTCCTAAGAAGGATGAGAAGAAGAAGGCAGAGCCTGCTAAGAAGGCGGTGAGTGGTCTCGTGCGTGATGCTTGAAATTGGTGACCATCCCGACTGATCACCGTTGTTTCGCGCAGCCCGCCAAGAAGGCACCTTTGAAGGAGACCGCCCCAGCTGCTGCCGCCTCTACAAGAGGCAGTCGTTCCAAAAGCGGCTCTCCTACTAAAGAGAAGGAACCTGAAGCACCAGGCAAAGCTCCCAGAAAGCAGCTCGCCCCCAAAGCTGCGAGAAAGAGTGCCCCGGCTCCCGCAAGCGCCGCTACCAAGACCTCAGGCCGCAAAGCCGCAGCTACTAAAGTGAGTGCAAATAATGCCGAGTATCGTTGAATGCGGTAGCTGACATCTTCTGATAAGGCCGCTGCCGCCGAAGCGCCCGCTTCATCTACGAGAAAAAGCAGCGCCCGTGCCGCAAAGAAGTAAATCATTACGCTTGGCCAACGCAGCTCAACGAAGGTCTTCAACTTCATTGCTCAGTAAACTATCTATTCCGCCTCTTTCGCCTTCCGGCTCCAAACAACCCCTCCCTTTTGTCTCCTTCTCGCCTTCTAAATCTACTATCGCTCGCTTTCCTGTTGCTACACTTATCCCTCCATCTAACATCCCACGCCTAAATTCCAACAAGAGAAAGAAGAAGAAATCGACTCTTCGGATCCGATCTGGTAAACCTCGACATCCTAAGAAGCCTAAATCCGCCTACAAGCGATCATCATTAGGTGCTCCTTCTCCTTCCCTGCATGGTCTATATCACATCCCCTACGTTCCAAGAAAGGGCAAGAAGGCCGGCCTTTTACCAAACCGCTATGCTATACATTCGGCCACTATTCTTCGATCCTTCTACTCGGTTCCCCTACCATCTTCATCTTCTACCTAATCAGTTCTGCACCTTGTGCTTTACCCTATTCGTCCCTCTTCTTTCTGCTGTCTGTCGTATGTACAAAGTCTTCCATCTGGCGCTTGTCCCCAAGTTTTCCTCCTCCTCTGTATACAGGCTGCTAGTCTACGACACGTAGCTTGTTGCCTCTGTTGCGATACCTGTGAAGTCTTTGTTGGGACAATTTGGTTAGAATCTAGGATGGATTCGAAAGTTGCTGTCTCATACGATGCGAGGTATATTCGACTCCTCTATTCTAACTATATACATACCCAACATATCTAGCTACATTCTTCCTCCTTTTCCTGGACAAGCCTAGCTATCCTTTCTTAATATCCCTTTCGGCTCTTTTCTGTCAGTCTATGTCTTACCATCTTTGGTGCAATACCAGCTTTTATATCACTGTTCCATCTGGTCTCTGCTCTTGCTGCCTTGAAGCCTCTGAAAGTCAACAAATTGCCCGTTGCTTTCATGCCATGACGCGTCAGGATGGTAGTAGCGACAGAAGAGGTGGGCTAATGCTTCGAGAACATTGAAAGCAAATAGAAACTATAGCAAAACCACCAGAAGCTGATACAGTTGTGTTAGCGAGCACGAGCGCCAGCAACAATGCCCAATCGATTGCGCCGTCGAGCTTCTTCGGGCCAAGTTCGAGCACTTCTGGCGCATCAAGCACATACCCTAATGCTCCTATAACATCTCCAAGACCGCCTGTGATCCCACCCAAATCCAGAACAGTTTCCAGATCTAACGAGGTCATGGACGTCGACGCCGGCGAGCAAGCCCGTAGCAAGCAGGCAGGCCTTGATCTGGACGGTGCAGATGATATTCCATCAGATTCGGAGCCGCCAATAGAGGTAGAGATGGAAGGAGGACTTGAATACGAATATGCACCCGGCCAACAACGACCTCCGCCTTTGACGGTCATTGGGGCTTCTGCACCTGGATATCCTGATTTACACGCCGTCCAACCTCCGCGAGGTCATGGTCAGCTCACAAATTCATTGCTCGGAAAGTCCAAAGACCCTGCATTTAAGTTTGGGCAGACCATTGACTGGAGTACCCAATACAACTTGCTGGACAATCTATTCGATTATACTATTGTTCAAGACTTTGTCGCTACGCCTCCAACTGTTAAACGCAATAGCGCTGCGTCGCCAGCGAAAGCCGGAACACCTTCAAGTCCTTCCACTCCAGCAGCCGCCGGTGCCGCTTCACCCACTACTCCATTCCAACAGTCAACAAGAGCTGTATCATACTCTTCAGCGGTCGCAGGCCCGTCTGCGACTCCAATTAGTGCAGTTGCAGCACGTGCTTCATATTTCCCTATTACCGCAGAGCAGCTTGAAGCAGCCCGCCCGCATCCTTACGCATTCTACAACGTACAAACGCACGCCTGGAGTGTTCTGGCGCCCTTCCCACCCAAAGAATCAGCGGTATCTACAGCTTCGTCCTGCATCACGACAAATGCAGGCATCGCAGACAGGCATCATTTCGTGCACTTTCCAGAGGAGGTAGATCCGCGCTTCCTACTACGGCAGACGGAGGTCGACACGCCAGCCTTCAAGGAATCACGGCTGGCGACCGCCAAAAGAACGCTCGGTGGACCTTCAAGTTTCCCGTTACCGGCTCCTGAATCTGCGAATGACCCTGTATGGTACACCGACCCTAGTCCCGAAAAAGCGTGGTGGGACCTGTACGTCTGTTCTAATTGCCGGAGAGCATTCACTGTCTCTCGCCTAGACGACATTCCAAGCATACTAGGGCAGAAGATATGTCAAAGCTTCGAAGAGGCCAGACGGCGTAAGCCAACACCGGAAGGACCAGATGCGACGATGCGCGAAGCTCTCGACTACATCTGGAAAGTTCTTCGCAACCTTTTGTACAGAGGAGAAAGGTCAGCCATACCATGGAATGGAGCTACTTTCATCAAGAGAATGGGAGACAGTCAAGCCGCGTGAGTCTAAGCTCCTAATATAACAGTCAATCGCAGTACCGAACTAACGATGGTGCTGCTATGATGCAGGCGTGAGGTGTTCCTGGCGCTCGGCTTCACCCCCAAAGCCCAGCCGGTAGACGGGAAGATGAGTTTCGATCCTCCTGACATCAACCCTAAGTCCCTCATTCTACTCACCCGAGCGTTCTTAGAAGTGTCCATCTGGGCCGCTAAGCTCTGCGGAACACACAATGCAGGCCCACAGCAGCAGACTGCCAGTAGCCTCATACGGTTGAGATCACCTCTACCGGTCATCGAGAAAATAGTAGGATCAGATGCCATTGAGGAGAGCGATGCTCAGGATACGGCCTGGCTAGGAGCAGCAGCGGCATTGGAGAGGCATTACAAGCTGCTCGGAATCACGCCAGAGACTGCTGATCTCGCAGTATATCGAGCCTATCTAGCCCAACTGAGAGACGATCCTGGCAGGGCACTGTGGTATACCCAGGCTCTAAAAGAGCTGTCAATACTTCGCAATTCGCACTTACTCCAAACAAACGTCAAAGAGGAGGAAGAGCATAACAAACCCGCTTTCTCTACTGTTGAAGAGCAGTTCAGAATTTTGGGGTGTGATCTACCCAAAACGGGCGACGTGTTCTACGGATACGAAATTACACGCTATCCCGTGGATGAGGAGATCCTCGAACGCTTCCAGCAGAAGAAGGAAGAATTGACAATGAGCGGAGGGACAGAGAGTGACATGAAACAGCTCAAAGATGCCCTAGCATTCGCGGCAAAGCTCGGCAACTCGGAGCTTTTAAAGGGCGTTCTGGCTTCAATCGAGCCGCCCAAACCTGAGCCTCCGACGTTCACGTTGGAGGAGGCCTACAAGCATCTACAGGTCTCCCCGGAAACAGATGATGACACAGTCATAATGGGAGTCCATTTCAACGTGAGTCGCCTGCGAAAAATCCTTCGGTCATGTCCTCGCTAAATCACGGCTCTAGTTGACAGACTCCGAAACGACCGCCTTTCAGACTAGCAAGTATATTGCTGCCCTCGAAACCATCGCCGAGGCGCGGAGTAGCGCGTCCTTGCGAAAGTATATACAGACTAGAGAGCTACCAGCTGCACCCCTGCCCTCCGGCGCACAGGAAGTGGCTGTTAGTCTGGACCGGCCAGCAGGCTTACAAAACATAGGCAATACTTGCTATCTGAACAGCTTACTCCAGGTAAGCTCACTAGGTCCGGTCTGACAGGGGGAAGCAACGAATGTGCTGATGCACTCGCTTAGTACTTTTTCACCTTCCGACAACTACGCGAGATCATCCTCAACTACCACAACTTCCAGGAAGGGGATGCTACTGAGGAGCTCCTGTCGAAGAAACGTGTGGGTGGCCGACAGGTCACGAAGCGAGAAGTCGAAAGGTCCAAGAAATGTAAGTACAGGTTCGTTTTGGATAGCGATATATGTCTGGCTGACCTCGAGTTTCAAGTCGTTGCTCATCTACAAACCCTCTTCTCGCAACTCATAGCCACTCCCGTTCCTTCTGTGCGGCCGGAAATGGATCTCGCCTACCTCGCTCTCGTCAGCACCAAGGACGAAGACGAAGCCACCTCACCTTCTCTGCCCTCTGCTCCCATCATGCAAAATACTGCTCAAGCAGATACCAACCCTTCTGAGATTACGGATACGATCATGACAACCGAGCCCGAATCGACTACGATAGATGCTTCAAATGAGGGTTTGGCTGGCGCTCAGCCGCCGGCTACTATCGATAGCCAGGAGGCGTCACAGTCTACGGATGGAGGCTCTCCTTCAGTATTAGGTAAAAGAACGAACATTCATCTGGAAAGTATGGACACTGGAAGACGCGGTGGGACACCGCCTTCTTCGAAGGTCACCCTCAACGACGATTTCGTTATGGTGGAGTCGCAAACTTCACAGACTGAGTCAGCTGCTCAAGAAAGCCCGTCCGCTGCGAATGAGGATGTAAACATGTCCTCTGTATCGCAACAGCCGAGTGCGCCGGACACGCAAAGTCTCGAAAGCAAGGCGCAGGAGCCGGCAACAGGTACAGTCAGTACAGCCGCAGATACCAGCATAGTACAGGACAAGCTCCCTCCGCCTCTCCCTGCTCGTCCCGAGAGGAGGTCGACATCTATAGTGAATACAAACATGATGTTTGGTCGGCAAAACGATGTTTCTGAAGCTATGGATAACGGTGCGCTGAGTACATACTGCCTTGATTAGACCGAGCTGACTCTGCTCTTTCAGTCATATTCCAGATTGAAGTTGCACTGGATGACAGCAAGATCAACCCGCAGGCGTCGACTTCTAGAAGAAGCTTTGTGCAAAGCCTGTTCTGCGGCACGACCCGCCAGGTTTTGGACTTCGAAGAGCAGGCCGATTTCAGCACCCGCGTCAAGGAGGAGCCGTTCTCTTACCTCCTCGTCGATGTCGCGCAAGAAGGCAAAGACCTGTATGAAGGGCTTGACGACTCGTTTGCATCAACGATCGTCGAGATTGAAGGAAAGAAAGCTCGGCGGCAGGATGTTCTGACGGAGTTGCCGCCTGTTCTGCAAATACAGCTGCAGGTGAATAAGCGCCCGCAGCACGTCTCCTCCCTCTTGACTGACGTGCTCTACCTCCGTGCAGCGCGTACAATTTGACCGTGCGACAGCAAGGGTGTTCAAGTCGAACGCTTACATGCCTTTTCCTCTCACATTGCGGATGAACCGGTACATGGCCTATGATCCACAAAATAGCCTTTTAGCAGAAAAACACCATCAATCAACGCATCTCAAAGACGAAATCAAGCGCCTTCGTTCTCTGGTGCTCCAGCTAGAGGAAGTCGATGAAGAGAAGGTGCGATCTGACGAACGATGTAACTACAAGACATACTCACAATGCATTGGCCTACAGCAAGCCGCTCCAACATCATTCAGGGAGGCGGCAGATGCGCTGCTACAGATCAAGCAGAACGAAGATCAAAGCCCAGAGGATAAAGCTTTCACGGACAAGATTGCCCAGCTGCTTGTCGAAGATGGCGATGTTATACAAGGCCTGCATGATCAAGCCACAGCAATCGAGCAAGACATCATCGCAGCGAAACAAGGCCTTGAGACCAGCCGTACCCAATTAGACAAGCTTTGGGAGGACACGGATGAAGACTCGGAGTACGAACTGGCGAGCGTGTTCATTCACCTTGGTGCAGCAGGCTACGGGCACTACTACCGTAAGGCTCTACAGTATCTCGGCTTGTAACTCCACTCTGACGTTTCAGACTCGCATATTCAGTATATCAGCGCGCACTACCGTCTCAGCCAGATCGCTGGCTCAAATTCAATGACTCGACGGTACGTTTTTGCCCTGTCTTCGGTAATTGTTGGCTGAGCGAATTGATTGCAGGTCACGGATGTCGATGCTTCAGAAGTCTTCGCAAATACCACCGGATTGACAGCAAACCCTTATTGGCTTACCTATGTACGCAAGAGCGAAATTAATGCTCGTATAGACGCAATCTGTCGCGTTTTCTAGCAGAATCAGCATGAAGCCCCAAATATCCGCCATCGTTTCTGTGTTCAGTAGCAGTCGTAGCAAGTGTACAAAGTAGTAGGTGGTCAGTTGTAGCAATGCAAGCGGTAGCGACAATCTATACACAGCGCAAGTGGGTATTACGCCATGCAAGTAAACAGCAGGCACATGAATGCCTGCTTACTTCTACACTGGGCTCTATAGCATGACTGTAAGACTGGCGCTATGAGCAGCTTTGTATTGTACACTTTACAGACACGAACGAGATACTACCGAATCGTCGAAGGCGGTAATAGCCGAGCACCCTCTTCCTCCAGCGAGCTTCTGCCTAAGCTTATATCGGGTGTTAGAGCGCCAGATATTGATGAACTTGGTCTATGACCTGTTTGCTGTTGCGGTAATGGAGGCACAATCCGCGACGGGGCGTTGACATGCAGTAGGTTGGCTTCCAATTTTGCCGCCTCTCGTTCTTGGTCGACCGACTAGATGTTGACTCAGCCTAATGTATCACGGCATTGAAAAGGCTATGCAACTCACCATCCTAGGCGTGATGGAAATCACGCTTTCAGTATCCTTTTGCGCGGACTGTTTGCTCGTGACGACCCAGATCGTAGACCCCATGATGATAGATGCACCAAGTGTAGACAAGAGATCCATAGTCTCTCCAAAAGCTATGTATTGCAGAAAAAGTGCGAAGGGTAATTGCATATAGTTGCCAAGCATAGCACGCCCTGCTCTTTCTACTTGAAGCGCTTTACCGAGCAGATACTGCGCTGTAAAGCCTGCGACGCCCTGCAAGCCATACTATGTAAGGAAAAGGTATCCCATTAAATAATGTGAGTGCCACTTACGATGGCAGCCAAGTATAGCCAGAAGATGGGCTTTGCTGGAAGAACGAAATGCTGGTTTGTCAAGAGGATCGGCATACCAATAGACACTACTGTACATGCCTACGTTTCAATATAAAGTTAGCCCATCCAACCTTCTCGCGCGGTGTTGCGCGGGCTTACCATGCAGAAATACTGAACACCATGCAATGCATGCGCTCTTTTGCCTATCTGTCGTATCGTGACATATGCACCACTTGCACCCAGCACACCCATTAAGGCTATCCCAACCGCCATCAGACGTTCTTCAGGTGTAATACCATATTCATCTTGAGCCATTCCGCCAAACAAGAACGCAGGTTGCGCCACGAGTACTGTGCCTCCTAACGACACGAGACCTGCGGTAGCCTCTTTCCATGTATAGGGCTCTTTGAGGAATAAGGCGGCTAGAACACCCGTCACTGAGGGCGCGAGAAATCCGAGGACAGTCGCATCGGATAAGGATAGGTATTGAAGGGATGTATATGAGCCCATGAGGCCGAAGAAGCCAATGAAGCCTGGCAATACGTAATATATTAGCGAGTGTGCTTGCCCTGTATGACCATTTGGGGGCATACCTCGCAGAAACAGCCAGCCTCGCATTTCTGGCGGCCCAAGAAGAGCATGGGGTACTTCAAGCAGCATCAGTGTCACCTTCTGCACCTCGAAGACACGTTTCTAGCCTACTTTGCTTGTAGCGTAAAGTAAGGTAGCAGAAGAACCAGGTAATGGCCATTCGGGTGAATATGAGCTCCCAGACTGGGACTGCGACTTCGGCATTACTTGTCATGAGCTTGACTGTGAGATATAACAAGGTTCCTATCAGTCTTTCCGTGTATGCTTGTAACTTGATCGCCATCCGGCGACTTACCGAGAACATTCATGATCGCAAAGGCTGCTTGCGCTGTTGCTATCATGAGCAATCCTCTGTTCCGATGTATGAAGCCCTTTGCGCGATCTGCGACTTCTGTCAATGTCGATGAAGAGCTCGGCTGTCTTCTGTGAGATCCGTTCGCAGGCCATTCATCTTCCTGATCCAGCAGTCCATCTTGATCTTCATCATGCTCGTTGATGCTACGCAACAGGCCAGGTTTGCTGCTGCTACTGCTACCATTGCCAGAGAGGTCATAGTTTGAAATGGTACTTTCGACGCTCGCGCTTCTTCTGTGACCATCCAGCAGGCCTCTCGAGCTCTCCCTTGACTCTCGCGGTGTATCAAGCGAGTATTGGTCGTTTCTTGCAGCATAGTCACGCAAAATCGCGGATCTTGCTGGGCTCGAGGGCGCCGATGACAGCGCTGAAGCAGCTGCGCTCGTCGTCGTTTGATCCATGGCAGCCGCGTATGTAGGTATATCACGAACTCTCGAAGCTTTCGATGTCAGCACATTGCGATAGTCAAAGCCAAGTAGTCAGTTAGCCGGATTCATGTGAAAAGCTTTGAATTTGCGTGTACAGCTTTGTTAATGGATGGTGTAACACTCTGTAACAATCACTGTAGACCTCGCTGTAAGACTGCCCTTATGCTGCTGTACATGCTCGGTGAACCTTCTCGAAGTTGAAATAATTTCGGACAAGTTAAACGAGCAAAGGCTTTCTTGTTCTTCCGCCAACATCTTCTTTTTCTGAGTGTTCGTCAACAGCACTTAAGACCTGATTACCACCATGCTGCGCGCTACTCTGCCCAGAAACCTGCGAAATGTCAAAGCTTCAAAGCTCCAGACGAGAAGCTACCGTGAAATCGCCTTTGGCAACGATGCCCGCAAGAGAATGCTTGCTGGGTATGTTCACCACCACTACTTCTAGGCTCGAGCTTCGGTTGCTCGATGCACATACGAAGCCCGCCGCCGAAACCAACAATTTGCTGATTGCATGATTCAGTGTCGAAATCCTAGCAAAGAGCGTATCTGTTACTCTCGGACCAAAAGGACGCAATGTAATCATTGAACAAGCTTATGGCGGACCCAAGATTACAAAGTGCGACCTGTTTTCTCCTTTTCTCTCGATGCCAGCTTGTGGCTTACTCGGCCTTGTACTTTGTTTCGCAGGGATGGTGTGACTGTCGCAAAATCCATCACGCTCAAAGACAAGTTTGAGAACCTTGGTGCCAGACTTGTGCAGGATGTCGCCAACAAGGTACCTTCTACCAAAATATTTAGACTGGCACAAGCTTGCTGAATCTCTTGCCTTTCCTCCAGACAAACGAAGTTGCCGGTGATGGAACAACTACAGCTACCGTCCTTGCCCGAGCCATCTACTCTGAAGGTACCAAAAACGTGGCTGCAGGATGCTCACCCACCGATCTTCGAAGAGGTTCGCAAGCAGCCGTCGACGCTGTCTTGAAGTATTTGGAAGACAACAAGCGATCTATCACCACTTCCGAAGAGATTGCATCCGTTGCGACAATTTCTGCCAACGGAGACAAGTCTGTCGGAGACCTGATTGCCCAGGCTATGGAGAAGGTCTCAAAGGTACATTGAGGTCTCAATATGCTCATTGCAGGTGCTGACTAGTGCCGCGCCTGCAGGACGGAGTTATCACCGTCAAGGAGGGCAAGACCTTGACCGACGAGATCGAGATCACCGAGGGCATGCGATTTGACCGTGGTTACGTCTCACCATACTTTGTCACCGACGTCAAGACGCAAAAAGTCGAGTTCGAGAAGCCACTTATCCTTTTGAGCGAGAAGAAGATCTCGCTTCTTCAAGACATCCTACCTTCGCTTGAGATCGCAGCTCAGCAACGTCGTCCTCTCCTTATTGTTGCTGAAGACATCGACGGCGAGGCTCTTGCCGCATGTATCCTCAACAAGCTCCGTGGACAGCTACAAGTCTGCGCAGTCAAGGCACCTGGATTCGGAGACAACAGGAAATCCATCTTGGGCGATCTTGCAATCTTGACAGGTGGTCAAGTCTTCACGGACGAGTTGGACGTCAAGCTTGAGAAAGCTTCCGCCGACTTGCTTGGATCGGCAGACAGCATCACCATCACCAAGGAAGACACTATCTTCCTGCACGGAAACGGCTCAAAGAACCTTATTACGGACCGATGCGAGCAGATACGCGCCATGATTGCCGATTCTCAGACATCAGACTATGACAAGACAAAGTTGCAGGAACGTCTAGCCAAGCTTTCTGGAGGTGTCGCAGTCATCAGAGTAGGAGGATCGAGCGAGGTTGAAGTCGGCGAGAAGAAGGACAGATTCGACGATGCTTTGAATGCTACTCGAGCAGCTGTAGAGGAAGGTATTCTACCAGGAGGTGGTACCGCTCTCCTGAAGTCCACGTTGGTATTGAAGGACCTCAAAGGTGCAAACTTCGATCAGGATCTAGGTATCAGCATCATCAAGCAAGCTCTTACCCGACCTACGAGGACCATCGTAGAGAACGCAGGAGAGGAAGGAAGTGTCGTTGTTGAGAACCTGCTCAAGAAATACGGAGACAACTTCTCGATGGGATACGATGCCCAGAAGGGAGAATACGTCGATATGATCCAGGCTGGTATTTTGGATCCCCTCAAGGTCGTCCGAACTGCATTGGTCGACGCAAGTGGTGTAGCATCGCTGTTGACGACATCAGAAGCTGCTATTGTTGAGGTGGGTGCCGTGTTTCAGCCTGGTTAAGAAGTCTCGCTGACATTACGACTACGTAGGCACCGGAAGAGAAGCCAGCAGGACCACCAGGCATGCCAGGCTCAGGGATGGGAGGAATGGGAGGCGGCATGTTCTAATCCACGAATTGTGAATCATCGGTCTCCCCACTCCGAATTGAGGTTTGAGCAGCAAAAAAAGGCACGGCGCATCCTGCCCATGTATTATAGGGCTTCTTCAGGCATACGTAATGATGACAAACGTTCCCCGCTCAAACTCCAACACACGCAATAGTGTCGCCCGCGCGTGGTCTGTCCTCCGGGCCTTACTGACATTCTCCGTTAACAGCTGCTTGAAGTTCTCGGCTGATATGGCTTGAGCAATGAATTTCGTATGTGGTAAATGGAATCTTCATCTCTGATAATGGAAAGGTGAGCAAGCAGAACACTCTTTTCGGCAATTTGTGACCGGCATGACACGAAACCCATCGTTGTATCGTTAGCAGTAGCGCAGAACGAAGGCAGGGCATACAACAGACATGAGTACTAGCAGGGGGTGTATCTAGTCTGTGCCCTTGGTCTGCTTCATAAAGTTGACAGGCTTGCCGACGTTGCCCATTTCCTTGTCGAATGAAGCGGTTCTGAAGGAACGCATCTTGACATTACCCCTTTTTTCGTAACCAACGTATCGGTTGAGGTCTCTTTTGGTGTGCTTCTCCCAATCGGCGACTGCGTCTTTGGCATAGTTACCTACTTGGCAGTATATTCCGGTCTGTCCAGGGAATAGCTCTACGGATGGTCGATTGTCCCATACATTCTCGTAATATCCTGAAGGTGGCCGTACTGTCAGTCATGGTCGTCTATGCGCGTGGCATTCGGAGGCTTACGGGATGGTTTGACCTCCTTGCCATCAACAAGGATAGTCTTGGGTCTCATAAGGCGCTTTTTCTGTCGGGCTATGATCGTGTGATCTCTATCGGATGCTGCAGAGAGATCTGGAATACGATCAACCTTGATAGAGGATTCCTTCCATGGACCCCTCTCGCCGGTGAGCGTGTTGACGTCCTGCGTACAGAGAGGGACGGTCTCGACAGCATCGTTGACAGTCTTGAAGGAGAGTCGGTGTTTCTTCCCAGTAGTTACCCCAGTAAACTTCAAGTTTTGTTTTAATTGTCGATCCTCTGCTGCTTTGACTGCCGTTATGACCTTTCCATTGGCGTCGCGGAGACGATGTTGTCCGGGGAGAGGATTGGTAGAGGTGTTGTCGTACCAGTCTGGTGCGACCAACAGCATTCAGTCTTGAAATTGGTCAACCTAAGGTTCAAACTCACGAGCAACGTGCTCGACTTTCCCATTGACCAGGATTCGTTTTTGATCTACATCGCTGGCATAGCCGTTCGGATCCCAAGAGCCAACAGATGCTCCCGAACTGTTAGACGAGCTGGAAGAGATGCTTGACGAGCTGCTAGACGAGCTCGAAGCTTTCGATGACAGGCTGGACGGGCTGCTTAAGCGGCGTTTCTTGGAGTTCAGGGACCCGGATGTTGAGAGGCGGAGCATGGTGAGCGAGCTGAAGGATGCAGAGGGGCGTGAGAGGATGGAAGGACATCATTCAGTACCATCCTGGCCTATCTGTGCAAGTTGCACTCACTAGTACTGCTTTCGAGTTTGAAGCTTGAGGAGCCAAGAGGCAAGAGGCAGCAGAGCGAGCTGTTTTGTAGTCTGCTTTGCACAAAGGCACTGCTGTCTGCCAACGAAAGGCTTCGCCTCGCAAGGTACCTTTGTAAGGTGGAAAAACCTGAGCAGAGGGGAAACGACTGGCACACTGACGCTGCAGGGGAAAGGCTCGACGGTAGCATTGGTTGTCAAGTCATTAGCGCTGACCAGGCTTATCTGGTTCCGGCTGCGGGATAATGGAGGGTCTTGCCTGGGTTTGCCGGTACGGGTCTGTTCGCCTGTACATGGAGCTAGAGACCGTTCAAATGACATAGAACAGGTGATTCACAGGTCTGGAAACATAAGCAGTGAAACAAGCATTGTATCGTAAGCAGTAGCGCAGAATGCGCACAAGAGCACGACAATAGGCTTACACGCCATTGGAGACGTAAATGGAGAGTTGGCAGGGGTATATCTAGTCTGTACCTTCAGTCTATTTCATGAACTTCACAGGTTTGCCGTTGTTTCCCATGCGTCGGTCGAATGAAGGGGTTCTGAAGGAACGCATCTTGACTCCACCCACTTCTTCGTAGCCAACGTATCGGTTCAGTCTTCTCTTAGTGTGCTTCTTCCAATCGGCAGATGCGACCTCGGCATAGTTACCTGCTTGGCAGTATATTCCGGTCTGTCCAGGGAATGGCTGTACGGATGGTCGACCGTCCATTATTGCGTTTTCGTAGTATCCTAGGGTATTTTGTACTGTCAGTCAATATCGACCATGTGCGCGGCAAATCGAAGACTTACGGCCTGGCTTGACCTTCTTACCATCCACAAGAATGGTCTGGTTCGTACAAGGCGTTTTAGTTGTCGGGCCACAATCTTCTGATCTCTGTCGGTCACCGCAGATAGATTGGGAATACGATCCATTTGGATGGACCCATCACATATTGGAACAGTCTCGATAGCATTGTCGACACTCTTGAACGTGAGTCGATGCTTCTTTCCATGAGTCACACCGGTAAACCTCAGATTCTGTTTGAGCTCTCGATCCTTTGCTGCTATCATTGTGGTTCTGACCTGGCCTTTGGCGTCCCGAAGACGATGCTGACCGGGGAGAGGCTTCGTAGAGGCGTTGTCGTACCATTCTGATGTCAGCAGACAGCCTTCAGTCTGACTATTGGTCTATCGAGGATCAGACTCACCAGCGACGTCCTCGATTCTGCCATTGACCAAGATCATGCTTTGGTCTACATCGCTGGCATAGCCCATCGAATCCCAAGAGTCTACGGATGCTCCCGACATAGAAGATGAGCAGGTCGAGGTGCTCGACGAATCTGAAGAGCCAGAAGCATTGGATGACGCGCTGCTTAAGCGGCGTTGACTGCCCGCCGCTGACTTGGATAGGGAGTTAGATCTTGATCTGCGGTCCATGATAGAGGATTAGATATGGTGTGAGAGAAAAGAAAGGACGGTTCAGTATGATACCGTACTAGCCTGTGTAGACAAGTTACACTCACTAGTACACGACTAGTACTCGTGATGCTTTAATGTGTGAAACTTGAGGAGCCAAGAGACAAGCGCCAGCAGAGCGAGCTGTTTTGTAGTTGCCTCGGATAAAGGGATTGCTCACATAGGGCTCCTCCTTTCCGGATCCCACTCGAAAGGTGAAAAGGGTGAGCAGAGGGTAAAGGATTAGCGCCCTCAATGGGCAGCTACGTGGAGGAGGCAGACCTAACGACAGCATGGTAGTCGACTCAGGGAAGCTGACAACAGTCCATCTCGTTGCGCTGCGACAGAGCGAGGACCTTTAGGCCTAAGCCTGCCGAGTAAGGTGTCTGGCTTTTGCGCTTGGGCACAATCTTGACGAAGAGGCCCGTCAAATGTCACGGAGTAGGCGATTTAAAGGTTCAGAAGCGCCGCTGGTAGCTAGGGAAGAGGTTTCGTTAGATTTGGCGGAGAAGGGCCAGACTGCAGTGATTGGGATTTTGTCGGCTGTAGGGTCCTATGGATCTCAAGCCAGGTAGAATTATGCCCTTGTGTATCACAGCGTTCTGCCGCTCTATGTTACGGACACGTCGTCTCGTAAGCTTCCCATCAGACACGGCTTAGCCTTTCCAGCATACGAACTACATCATGGTGAGTTGATGCCAGCATACGAGGACATGAGAGGCAGCATGTTGATGGTTGTGCTCTCTTGCAGCCTTCGCTGGCCACGACTGGAGGCTCTGGGAGCAGCGCGAGCGCGAGCACTCTGTCGACGATAGAGACGGCGCACAGCGATATGGTGCACGATGTTCAGCTGGACTGGCATGGGAGGAGATTGGCGACGTGCAGCAGCGACAGAACCATCAAGATCTTCCAGATCGACGGATCCCAGCAGACTGAGGGAGCAGGGCCAGCAGCATCGGCGTCGCAGCTCATCGATACGTTGCAAGGCCATACGGGACCCGTCTGGGCTGTCAGCTGGGCTCATCCAAAGTTCGGTAGCATCCTCGCAAGCTGCAGCTACGATGGGACCGTCCTCGTCTGGCGGGAGGTTCAAGGCAACGCACCTCAGCAGGGACACGCGACAGGATCCCTCAACGGCCGCTGGGAGAAGATCAAGGAGCATACACTACATGGTGCAAGTGGTGTGTAGCATCATCTACCTAGCTTGGTGTAGGCTGACCTCGCTGTTCTCTCGCTAGTCAACAGCATATCTTGGGCGCCGCATGAACTCGGCCCTATCCTCGCATGCGCAAGCTCTGATGGCAGAGTGTCTGTTTTGACTTTCAAGGGTGAGCTAGCTTCGTTCCAGGCCAACTGAATGCCTTTACTGACGGCTTCTTGCGGCGCAGACGATGGGACCTGGGAAGCACCTTTATTCGCGGCTCACAACATCGGCGTGAATGCTATTTCATGGTGCCCTGCTATCGCTCCTTCATCTCTTATCTCACCACAATCCAGCAACCCTTCGCAGCAACCACAATTTGTCTGGAAGTTCGCTACTGGAGGCTGCGATGCGCTGGTCAAGCTATGGAATTACGACATGCAAGAGAAGAAGTGGGTTGTGGAGGAAACACTGGAAGCACACACAGACTGGGTGCGGGATGTCGCCTTCTCGCCTGGAGTAGGCTTGCCGAGAACATACCTAGCAAGCTGTGGGCAGGACAAGCAGGTCATCATCTGGACCCAGGATGGACCAGGCCAAGCATGGAACAAGAAATATCTCAACCCTCTACCCTACCTTTCATCTGGCGCGGGTCAGAATCAAGCCAATGCAGAAGAGAACAAGTTCCCAGAGCCAGTATGGAGGGTCTCGTGGAGCGTCACCGGCAATGTATTGGCCGTATCAGCAGGAGATGGCAAAGTATCGCTCTGGAAGGAGAACTTGAAGGGAGAATGGGAGTGTGTGAGCGAGGTTGCTGCTTGATCGAGCACGCAGTGATATCTGCGGAATTTGTACGCTAGACGACATGGAACGAGTCAATGTGTTCACACTGCTACTACTCAATGACTTGATTCAATGTTTGTACATCTCGTACTTCTTTCCCTGAAAGTGTTGCTTGTTCCTTGTTCCTCTCGACCAGTTTATGCTCACAAGGCCATTCTTTAGGCGCAGTCTTACACTTCGTTCAGCATTTCTGTACACCTCGTCAAGGACCAGAGCATACCCACTTAACCCAAAGTCTTACACGAGTCAACCGGTACTTAAACAGCAAAACTTGGGTTTGAGTACTGCTGCGAAAATGGCCAGCAAGAATGACGGCGTTGTTCCATCGCAAGAAGAGACTGTTCCTGCGATTCTGAACGATCCAAAACCAGACGATACTGCCGCTGCGACTGCGAATGCGAATGGAAATAATGCTGCCAATGCCAGTACCAGCGAAGGTCCTAAAAACGAAGCGCGAGAAGCGAAAAAGCGCGAGAAAGAAGCAAGAAAAGCAGAAGCTGCTGCTAAAGCTGAACAGAAGAAGAAGGCCGCTGCAGCTGCTGCGCCTAAAACGAACCCTGCCAAAAAAGATAAAGTCGAAAAGAAGGGCGCTGATGCTGAAGAGGAGAAACCTTTCGTAAATCCTACACCTCATGGAGAGAAGAAAGGTAGGCCCCGTACGAGTTATGGTAAAGTAGTGTCGTCCAGCTGATCTCGTTGGCCTGCATAGACCTGTCTGGAAAGATGGCAGATGGCTACAATCCTATTGCTGTTGAAGCGTCATGGGATGCATGGTGTGTAGACTACAAGCAACCGATATGTGCATCCCGGACTGACCCATAATGTCGTGCAGGTGGGAAAAGATAGGGATATACAAACCCTCTCTTGACGAGAATGGCAAACCTACCGGTGAAGTCTTTACTATCCCTCTCCCTCCTCCAAACGTAACTGGATCCCTTCACCTCGGTCACGCTTTAGCCGTATCCGTCCAAGATCTTTTGATCAGATGGAATCGTATGCACGGCAAGACCGTTCTATACATGCCAGGATATGACCATGCTGGTATTTCCACACAATCTGTAGTCGAGAAACGCTTGTATAAAGCTACGGGACAGACGAGACATGATCTAGGACGGGAGAAATTCATCGAGAGGGTGTACGAATGGAAAGATCAGTATCAAGAACGTATTACGAAACAGATGAGGAGGCTGGGCGCAAGTGCCGATTGGAGTAAAGCAGCTTTCACGATGGACGATGTACGCTATAAGGCCGTCATGGAGAACTTTTGCAGATTACACGAGGAAGGCATCATATACCGAGCAAACAGACTCGTCAACTGGTGCTGTCAACTGCGAACAACTCTATCTAACATTGAGGTAAGGAGAATTTTGAACTGCCAGTCTTTCAGTCAAGCTGATTGATTGGCTTATGCATCACAGTGCGATCCTAAAGACATCAAAGGCCGCGAGTTCCTGAGCGTACCTGGCTATGACCCGAAAGAAAAGTTCGAATTTGGTACACTGACAAGTTTTGCATATCACATCGAAGGATCAGGTAAAGTCAAGCCTCATGTCCCTTTCCCCGCTCTGCAAGCTGATTCTGTTTGTATAGACGAAAAGATCATTGTCGCTACTACCCGTCCAGAGACTATGGTCGGCGATACAGGTATCGCTGTTCATCCCGATGATGCTCGTTACAAGCATCTACATGGCAAATTCGCTATCCATCCTTTCGTTGATCGCAAAATCCCTATCGTCACGGATTCAGAGCTCGTAGATATGGAATTCGGTACTGGTGCTGTCAAGATTACGCCTGCTCACGATCCAAACGATTTCAAGTGTGGTGAACGAAACAAGCTGGAATTCATCAACGTGTTGAATGATGACGGTACCATGAATGCGAATGCCGGTCCATTCGAGGTGCGTTGGATTTAGGCGTGCAAAATTAGATGCATGTGCTGAGAAGGTTCGTGCAGGGCATGAAGCGTTACCACTGCCGAAATGCCATCATTGAGAAACTGAAGGAGAAGAATCTATACATTGGAGCCGAAGCAAATCCCATGACCGTCCAGGTTTGCAGGTGAGCTGGGCCGCTCTTCGTTTCCAAGCATCGCTAAGATCGAATGTTAGTAAATCTGGAGATATCATAGAGCAAGTGATGAAGCCTCAATGGTGGGTATCCTGTCAGCCACTAGCAGAAGAAGCCATCAAGCACACCCGAGCAGGCGAAATTCTCGTCCGCCCTCAGAGCTCCGAAAACGACTGGTATCGCTGGCTTGACTCTGTTCAGGATTGGTGTATATCCCGTCAACTCTGGTGGGGCCACAGATGTCCTGCTTATTTCGTAGCTATCGAAGGCGAAAACAACTCTGATTCGGATGACAACTTCTGGATCATTGCGAGGACTCGAGAAGAAGCCGATAAGAAAGCTAGCGAGAAATTCGCCGGAAAGAAATACACACTTAAGCAAGACGAGGATGTTTTAGATACCTGGTTCTCGTCGGGCTTGTGGCCTTTCTCCACTCTTGGCTGGCCAGAGAATGTACGCACCTTCCTTCTGCCCCTCAGACATCTCTGACAGCCTTTTAGACTGCCGACTTTGAGAACTTCTATCCCAACTCGCTGCTCGAGACCGGATGGGATATCATCTTCTTCTGGGTAACGAAAATGGTCATGTTGGGCTTGCGTCTGACAGGCAAAGTACCTTTCCATGAGGTGTTCTGCCATGCTATGGTCCGAGATGCACATGGACGCAAGATGTCCAAGTCCCTCGGAAATGTTATCGATCCTATCGATGTCATCGAGGGTTGTACGCTGGAGAACCTGCACAAACAGCTATATGAGGGCAACTTGGACGAGAAGGAAATTCAGAAAGCCAAATCCGGACAGAAACAAGACTTCCCGAAAGGTATCCCGCAATGCGGAGCCGATGCTCTTCGTTTCGCGCTGTGTGCATACACTACTGGAGGTGAGACATCTTCCCGCTCGGTTCCGTGTAGATACTAATCATCATCGTCAGGCCGAGACATCAATCTGGAAATTCTTCGAGTGGAAGGCTACCGAAAGTTCTGTAATAAGCTGTGGAACGCTGTAAAGTTCGCCGTACAGTTCAGACTACCAGAAGATTTCGTTCCCGCCAAGACTGCTCAGGTATGTTACCGCACTTTACAGAGCTGACTTGCCTAAACCTGACCTGCTTCTTCAATCAGCCAACCGGAAAAGAGACTCTCGTAGAACGATGGATCCTGTCGAGACTTGAGACCGCCGCAGCTGGTCTGAACAAGCACCTTGAAGGCCGCAACTTCCTCCTAGCAACGCAAACCGTCTATGATTTCTGGCTATACGAGCTTTGCGACATTTACATTGAAGCTATGAAACCCCTTACAGCCGACGATGCACCAGCAGAAGTCCGGAGATCTGCGCAAGATACCCTATATACATGTCTAGACCTAGGTCTGAGACTGCTACATCCTTTCATGCCTTTCGTCACGGAAGAGCTCTGGCAGCGCTTACCTAGACGACCGGAGGACAAGACTATCAGTATTGCTTTAGCCGCATTCCCAGAGGCCGTAAGTACTCAATCCCACAAGAAAGTTCATACAAAGCTTATGGTGTTTTGCAGGGTGCCGGTCTTGATAACCAGCAAGCAGAGCGAGACTTCGAACTCGTCAACGCGTGTACCGAGAAGGCACGCTCACTGGCCGGCGCGTACAACTTGCGCACCAATCTACAAAGTAAGTCTCTTCAGCCCAACTTTCAGGGAGAAATTGCTTATTAGTCGATTTGTAGCATATATCGTATGCTCTAACGCACGACTACTGCCTCTCCTGCGCGAGCAGATCCCGACTGTCGGTGCACTCGTGAAAGGCTCCAAGGTTGTCGAGGTCCTCGAAAATATGTCCGAAGTGCCCGAAGGATGTTCGAGCGAGACCGTTGGTGCGGATGTAGTTGTCAACTTGATGATCAAAGGCTTCATCAATGTCGAAGTCGAGCTCGCCAAGGCAGAAAAGAAGGCAGTCGCTGCACAAGCTGGAATCGACAGGCATCAGAAGACCATCAACAAGCCCGAGACGCCCGACAACATCAAGGCAACGCTGACTGAAGATGTGAGTCTAATACATCATTGCGAGGATTTGGATACTGATAAAGTCTCTTGCAGATCGCCAATCTTCAAGCGGAGTTGGCAGCGATGCGACTCAACATCGAGCAAATCAACAAGATGAAGTAGAGGCCTAATAGAAGCAGCAGTAGTAATCGCAATACGCATCAGTAGTAATCTAGACATGCATCTTTGTCTCACCTGCCTCGGCCCGGCAGCGTCGATACCCGGCTTTGCTTTCGAACGCTGAAACACCTTTTCGCGCTTTGCTTCTGTTTACAAAGTTTGATTCTGTTCTTCATACGCAATTCTTGGATCCTGAAGTCTCTGCGTACCATCAGACGAAACGCCTGCTGTTATCCCGGCGACCCTTTCTTGGCGTAAAAGTCGAGATCCATACAATCCTGAGTCGCGAGCTGCGATATTACACGCAAGATGATTGAGACGCAGCTCACTCGCGACCTGGGCATCAGTGCGGCCCCTCTTCCCTGACGCTGTATCACCTGTCTGAAATGTCAAGTGCCAGCCGTCCCTGTCATCGGAGCAGCCATGATGCACCTCGGTCTTCCTGTCCTGGCTTCTGCAGTATCTAATGCTGGTGGTCTTGGTGTTCTGACGGGTCTGGTACGCTGCTCAATGACACCGTTGCTTCCTACCCTGTCTGATTCATCGAATGGAACTAGACCCAACCTACTCCGGAAGCGCTCAGGAAAGCAATACGAGAGATGCGTACTTTGACCGATAAACCTTTCGCTGGTAAGCAACATATCAGATTAGGCCTGTATCGATCATGCTGACTGGACGGGCTAGTCAATCTTACTTTGTAGGCCTCCGAAGACAAGTTCTCGGTCCAATCGATGCTGACTTTCTGACAGCCTGCCCACCATCTCTCCCCCACCTTACCTTGAATACGCGCAAGTCATCATAGACGAAGGAGTGAAGGTCGTCGAGACAGCAGGCAGTGCTGCCGCTGCTCCTTCAATCGCATTATTCAAGAAGGCAGGCGTATAGTGAGTACGTCCGCTCTCGATTCGATAATTGCAGCTGATGTATTCTTGAAGCGTTATGCACAAATGCACAACCAGTTGCGTTCGAGTTTGATCAAATTACTTTCTGCCCTAAGACTGACAGTACAAGCATAGTACGGCACGCAAAAGCCGCTGTTGCTAAGATGAAGGTCGATTGCGTTTCAATAGATGGTAAGCTCGGACAGTATATAGGATGACAAGCGGACATTAGCTGAGATCATATTCTTCCTCTTCCTTGAAGGCTTCGAGTGTGCTGGCCATCCTGGAGAAGAGGATATCCCTGGCATCGTCCTACTAGCGCGAGCGGCTCAAGAACTGAAAGTACCATACGTCGCTTCAGGCGGCTTCGCAAATGGGCGCCAGCTGGCGGCTGCATTAGCTTTGGGCGCGCAAGGCATAAACTGTGGGACACGATTCCAGTGCACAGTAGAGTGTGAGTCAGGGTCTGGCTCCCTCGCTCTACCAAGGCTAACTGTGTCGCCTTACAGCTCCTATGCATCAAAATATCAAAGAAGAGATGGTCAAGGCGACAGAAAATGATACTGCCCTGATCTTCAGGACACTGAATAATACCGCGCGTGTGTACAAGAACAGCGTCGCCAAAGAAGTTGTAGCTATGGAGCAGCGGCCTGGGGGCTGCGAGTTCAAGGGTAAGCTCTGTTTACAATCCTGCGTGGAATCAAGCGATTTTTTAGCATTCTTTCAATCGGCAGACATTCAGCATCTCGTTAGCGGAGCAAGAGGGCGGACTGTATACGAGAAAGGCGATGTCAACGCTGGTATCTGGACCTGCGGGTAAGTGAAACCTGATTCTTACGCAATAGTATCCGTTGACTGAACTGCCTTGGCCAGAATGAGCGTTGGCCTCATCCACAATATCCCGACTTGCGAAGAACTGGTTCGCGAAATCGAAAAGGAGGCAGAAGAGATTATATCGAACCTTCAGAAGAGTGTCAAGATCGTCCCCAACCCTTCACGGCAAAGCAAGCTTTAAAAACAGGCTAGCTGCCAATCTCAGACTTGCATTTTGGCCAATCTTACTGTATCCGCTGCTTCTTTTATCTGCATTAGCATCGCCTTCGTATCCCCTTACGCTCAGTCTCGAGGGGTAGCCCGATGTTTTGTCGTCGTCTTCGAAATCGCGAAATTGCGATTCACTTTAGCATGGCTTCAGACAATCGAGCATGTCCTATAGAGCTGTACATGTCCTGTTGTACCCATGCGAATGTGCTAGCTCGCTCTGCGATACATTACTCTCGCATTACTTACCTTCTTCTTGTGTCAATTCTGTCAATCTTAACATGAATTTCACACGACCTCGCTTCGTAGTCACACCGTACTTGCGAAGCTGAACAAGATCGCTCGTCCATAGCTGATCTGACCCTCTGGACCTTCAGCGGGGCGCTCGTCTGGAGTCCTGTCTTCGGCGTTCGTGCAGCCGCTACATATTTCACATTCATTCGCGAAATCTGACCTACTGACTTCTAGCTATACCACGCGTAGTGAGCTGATGTTCCAGCTGAAAGGTAACGCCCAAAGCTGATGTTTGTCGAACTCTGAAGCCTGGCTTCCAAAATCGCTATACTCAACCATAAAGTCTGGGTATGGCTTTTCCGATGACATCCATGTTCAGTGCCATGGTACTGAAACGAGATGTCGACAGGGACAACGCGAACCTCGAAAGATGTGCGAAACTCGCAATGCTCTCCTTTTCCCCGCCCTGCTCATGACAGCCTTACTTGGGTCTTTAGAGTACATGGAGACTATACCTGGGAGATCAACCATTCACTACTGCAGAAGTAAAGGTATCTGCAAACCTATGCCGATTCTCGAGTATTAAACCGATCCCCTGCTCAGAGCGATACAAGCGAAGTCGGACTTCTCCGAGAATGTGAGAGTCATCATCACATGCTCCATCTGCCATCTGATTCGCTTGCAGGTACTTTTCTCCATGACGATGATGATACTGGCTGAAATCAACGGGGCTCCCGTAACCACATGTCTGGTCTCTAATCGTCGTACACTGCTGATTCTTTTACTAGACCTGCCTGATACATACTGGATATGCGGCCTTGCTGCTGGCTCGGGCCTTACCTTTGGTGAGGACTGCATCTAGCTCTTCGCACATAAGAAATGCGATCGCTGATCATAACACCTTTGTTACTCTTACTACCAGATTCTGGTGAGCACTCATGCTTTAGATGAGAGCTGAGAGATCAGACGCCTACAGCGGGTTACAGATCGATAGCTCACCTGGATTAGCTGTCAGCGAGGCCATCAATTCTGGCATCGTCAATTTCGGCTTCGGCGCCTATAATTTGTGGGCTGGATACGATGCTCTTATCGTACGTGTACCTCAACTCATTGCCGTGCTGATCCACTGACAATGCTTTCAGACCTTCGGATATTTCGTTAAACAACACGGATGGTTCGTGGGTTAACATCTGACCTTCGACTTTATGATGCCTTTGAAGGTAGTGAAGGAAGTGTTAAGACATGTAAACAAGGCCCCGCGTGGGAGTGGCGGCGCGGTTAAAGGTGCATCAACCGTGACCTGTGCCGTATCATCTTTCGTTGGTTGTTCATCCGGCTTCCTGCTTCGTAGCTTTGTGCAAAGGATACGGTACACAACCCACATAAAATTGACAAGATGCCAGCTGCCCTTGTCTTGACGCCGTTCGTGCTGTCGTGTCGCGTCATACCATGAGCTTTTTGACGGACTAAGCGATATTCATTTGATAGAGCAACACTCGCTTGGTCTCCGCTTTTTGCTGGCTATTATACATACTTAGGTAGTTTTCATCTTTCCCTCAAGAATACTGTAAAGCTCGCGCCTATGATCTAAATCTGTTATCATGGTCTGGCAGGTCTCAATGTCGCCAAGTTCCGAGTCAAGTTGGTACTATTTCTTTATTGTATTCACTGCAACATGATACTGACAAGTCTTCAATGTAAACAGAACGGGCTACATGCTTGGAGAACGCTCTGAAGGGTCGGTGAAAGCAGACCCGAACAGCAATCTGTCAGTAGTGCATAGCAAGATGGCTTTTCATACCGCTTATGTGCTGAGATATGCGCAGCGGAAAATCTGTAGTGAAAGACCCTGCGGAAGTCAAAGAAGCCGAAAGACAATTGCAGATGTGAGCACAGAAGCAAGTTGACGACGATTTCCAGCGTATTGACGGTCTCTCTCCCAGCGCGACCCGAGCACATGGAAATTTTGCTGAGAATGTAAGCTCCTCGTCTGGGCATTGTGAGCAGATCTAACGATCACATGTAGGTACCGCTCGCAATGCTTTTGATCGGCTTCGCGGAACTCAATGGTGCTCCTGTGAGACTACTTCTTGAAAGGAGATTCTTAGTGCACGCTAATCTTATGCTTGTACTGCTCAGACATGGCTGGTGCACTCAGCATATGGTGTCCTGTTCGGCGTCCGCGTTGTAAGTGTTGGCGTTGAGACACTCCGATATTAACGAACTGAACCCATCACTGTGTACTCGTAGGCGCACGTGGTGAGTCCAGAGTTTCTCGACGACCGCTTAGGCGGCCTAGCTAATATTTCTTTGCCAACGCACCAGGAACTTGGGTTGAAAGGCAAGGTACGTGATGCATAACGTCTTGGGTTTCGGAAAGCGTATTCATATACTCTCGGCACAGGGTGCAGTCGCTGGAGGTCGCATAACTGGATTCATGGGGACTTTCGGTGTAATGCTGCTAACTAGCGCATACAATTTCCGATTGGGCCTTCGAGCTCTTCAGGTGAGTTTTCAGATGGCCCAAACACAGCAGAAGTCGCGCGCAGCTTGACGAGGTCCGGCTTCTTCGCAGGCTTTCCTTGGTCAAGTTTGAGTATAGACTGTAGGCTGGAATGAGTGGTGAAGAGTCTAGTTGCTTGGTTATTGCGTATATAGTTTACAAATCGATCATTACTAGGTTCCTCTGCCAATAGTGAATATAAAGACAGTCAGTCCAGCTGCCTTTTCGCTTAGTAGCGAGACCCACCATTCTCTCACGGTTCCATCTACTCGTTAAGCTTCGCCAGCAAATCTGCATCCCTGAAGATCGTGTACTCGTCCTCGCCGACCTTGACTGGCTGTCCGCCGAACGAAGGCAGCAAGACTCTGTCGCCCTCCTTGACGTTGACTGGGATTATCTGGCCATCCTTGTTAGGTGCTCCAGGTCCAACGGCGACGACTGTGCCTTCAGGAAGCGTTTCGTTGTCTTTTGTCGGGATGTACAGACCAGAGGCAGTCTTTGACGCAGAGTCAGCGCAAGCTCACAACTTCTCAACACTTGGGAATTCGCACCTTTTGCGACGCTTTTGCACGCTGAACGAGCACGCGGTCAAGCAGAGGGACGACCGACCGAATCGACTTTATGGAAAGCGACTGCAAAGGAAAACAAGGCCAGATTGTCAGCAGCCTTTACAGGAGGTTTATACACATTTCAAGACTTTGCTTACCATGGTGTAAGAGGTGTTTTAAGCGGCTTAGAAGTAGCGAAAAGGTCAGAGTCAAGCGCTGATGCTGATGGCCAAATTTTGGATGCAGCAAGAGAACTTTCCAGATTTCACACCAACGCAAGGTCGGCTGGCTGCTTGTGCAGATGATTGTATACACTCAATAGCGTTTATTGATAACCCTAGAAACATCAAGAAGCTACTTTCTGTACAAGATGTAGAAGCTAGATACAACGATAGACTTCCTAGACTAAGCATGTCGTAACGGGTTTTCGTGATTACATATTAACAGAGACACTGCGTCTACTCCTGATCGACCCAGTCGGAGTCGCCTCCCGGCTGGCAGTTTGACCTTCCACACTCAGCTTGTTCAGGCTGTCGCATACTTCCCATAGTTCCGGCTGACTTGAGATCTTGATGTCACCGTACGGCTCAGACTGTTCCATCTTTAAGCAGTTCCTGGTGCCGAGGATGAGCGTCTCGAAAAACATCGAGGCTGCCGCCTTCCGTGAGGCCTGCAAGAACAGGTCAGCAAACAGCAAAGAGATTTAGCAGCATATGAAGCTGTACCTTATCTGCCAATTTGTTGAAGCTCAAAACCTTCTCCTCTTCTTTCGGTCCAAACTCATGCTCGAGAAGCTTTATGGCTTTCACCGTGTTCTCTGACCATTTCGTTTCCCTCTTGCCCGCATGCCGCGTCTCAAGAACAGTCTCATCCGCTTGCGATTCCTGCTCGCCTTGCTGACTGTTGACAGCGCTCCTTCCTGTACCCGGCACGCTGAGCAGGCCTCCCCTGCTGGACTTCGCTGGCGTAACCACCTGCTGCGACTGCGAAGCTTTCGTGGCGGAATCGAATACAGCCAAAACAGATTGATTGGCTCGGTCAATGGCATCAAAGTCGATGTTGAAGCTGATGTCAACAGCGCCCGGAAGCGGTGTGCCCATGCGCGAGGGTGTCTTCTCTCGAGAAGCGTTGCCGAGGTCCAGGTTGATATCGCGATCCAGACCGCCCATATCTCCGAAGTCATTACCCAGAAACTCTGAATCATCACCAGGTGCACCTCCAAAATCAAGTAAACCATCCATGTCTCCGGCCATCGATGGCTGACGTTCTCTCCCTAGCTCGACAGATGGAACTTCTGACGCTGCAGTCTGTGAACGAGCCCTCTTCCGCTGCTCTTCTTGCTGTTCTTCCGGTCGAGTACGTTTGGTCGCACCATTCAAGCTACCTTTCTTGCTGAGCGTGAAGCGGAACAGCGTCTGTAGCTCTTGCGGAAGACCAGGTGGACCAGCATAGAAGCCGTCTCCTTTGTTTCCAGAGTCTGTAAAAGCACCCAGCAAGCCACCTAAGAAGTGCGCTGATGGATTGGCTGCCACTTCCTGGAAGCGCAACTGAATCGCGCTCTTTGGCAGGTAGCGGGTCTCCTTCAACAAGCCTTGCTGCATCCTTTCTTCCTTTGTAGCCAATGAGACTCCTCCTAGAGTTCCTAGAGTCGTTTGAGACTGGCCTTGCGACTGCGAGTCACCTCCGACTCGCCGCTGCTGCTCAAGCTCGATGACTGAATCGATGATCTGCTTGCGTACTTTGGCAGGTCTTTGTCTCGTAGTAGGATTCGCAGCTTCTTTGCGCTTGCGTGTAGCTGACTCGAGTGCGGCTGCATCTGCGACCTGCTTGGCCGTCTTAGGTGTCGTATCGATGGCCTGTGTCTCGTCTGCGGGTGCGACTGCTGCTTCACCATCAGCGCCCGCCTGTGGTGTTCGTTCGCGATCTTCAGGGGCTTGCGAACCCGCCGGCGACAAGGCGCGAGGCGCTGTTGAACAGATGAATCAGCATCTCCATCAAACAGAGTGAATGTACCACGCACTCCGCTGTCCCATATCAAGGTCGCCGAAGTCGTTACCTGCGAAGTCATCCGCATCGTTGCCTTGGAAGGCCGGCAGACCATTATCGCTATCGATTGTTGTGTTGTTCTTGAGTACGCTTTGATCCATATCGGCCGCTGCTTCAGGCAACAAATCCCCATCTATACTGTCTCGCAGTGACCGTTGCGGAGCTGCATCTCTTCCCAATTCGACAGAGGGCGCTTCAGATGAGCTTCTTGCGCGTGCCTCTGCTGCTATAGCGGCAACTCTGCTCGACGCCTGGCCTTGCTGTCTTGTCCCGCCTGGAGCAGGAGAAGACGAGCCTAAATCTATGTCGTTACCGTTGTCCAGTCCAAGATCAAGCTCGTTCCCTAATCCAAAGTCCAGCTCTAGATCTAAACCCAAGTCTAGCTCGTCTCCACCGTTGATCGAGGCAGACATAGCGCGGTATTCTTGCGATGCTATGCCCATCTCGTCGTCAGGGTAAGGACTTTCTCTATCTTCACCTTCGTGTGGAGGCAAGTCTATATCATCTTCTGCGAGCGTGATATCTGCGTTCTTGGATACGGTCGTCCGGCTTGTCCCAGGTGCTTTCTGTCGTATTGCACGCGGCGTCCGCAGAGCGTCGAGGTCATCCCTGATAGTCACATTAGCAATCTACTAGACAGATATCCGTCTTGATGTATTGATGTATTTACTCACCACATATCGCCCACTCCACCGAAGTCTGCGTTGAAGAGCATATCGAAATCTGCGTTCCTGCCAGCATCCAATGCTAGATTGATGTTTATATTCCCTCTGCCAGCATCGTCCTGCTCAGGCATGTCTACATCTCCTCTTGCTCTAGCACCTTGTGCTGTAGAACTGCCTGCGCTTTTGAACGCCGATCTAAGCCTTAGCAATGCTTCTGAGCAGTCATCCATCAAGTATTTCGCTTTCCTAGAGTAGATTCTTGCGACACCGAGAAGGAGTTGGCCGGACAATCGCAGAGCCAGGATCTCGACATGGGAATCGCCATCTGTCCCTCCAGTGATTGCATCCACAGAGTCTGGGATGTTGACTCGAAGTAACACGGTTTTTGCGACCTTGCGCTCGACGTGCGAAGCCATCCAGACAGCAGCCAGCGGGCTGCGCTTGTTCAGGAGCTACGATAGGGAGAACATGTCAGAATCGCGTTCGCGCAGATATATTATGACTGAAATACTCACGGCATCTGTATTGAACGACATTGCGAACCAGATTTCGTAACTTTCCAAGCTGATTTCGCCAGTGTTGGTTGACGCTTCCACCTGACCTTCGCGGGCCTTGCGTCGCTATTGCAGCTGAATGAAGGAGTGTGTATATCGTCTTAAGGCAAGAGAAGCTGTAGCTTCGGCGAAGCTGGAATAAGTGGTGTTTCGAGTGCGCAAAAGATCAAGGAGAGATGGCCTGAGCACACCCAAAGACAGTCGCGTCAGAAAAGTTGGCACAACAATGCGAGCAGCTACGTTGTTTCACATCTGCCCACATAGCCTGCAATAACTACAGTATTTACAGGGCGAACGTCGACAGCAAACCATCGATGCATTACCGCATCGTATGACACCGAACCATATATTCAGGTCTCCGTCTCGCGCTATAGTGCATGTAGCACTCCTACTGCATCAAAACCTCACGCTTAAGCGCTCTCTACCGCTGTAGCCAGTCTCATCCCAGCCTTTGTGAACTGCGTATCGTGCCCTTACCGGCTCACACCTTTCTGATTGGCCAGTCCTATGTTGATCTATAGGCTGTATGTCTACCTCGTACCAATTTAGATCTTCGTTTCCTCCATGGTCCGTTATTGTGCCAATAGTATCGCAGAAATACTCAACGATCTTCTCTAGTTCCATCTTTCTTGGTTCTGATACGAACTTTTTGTGCCCTTCCTTTGCTGGACTACTGTTATCAGCGTCCGCCCGCTGCTTACGTCGCAATTGCGAGTTCAGGTGGGATGGTAAGATAGGTATCGTCTTGTGCGAGTCCGGCGGATCGTCGAGGAGCACGACTTGCGTTGGTGCTGGGAATGCTGAAAGTAGGCTTGCTATTAACGACGCGTAGACCTCGATGCCAGCTCTTTTCCGACAAAAGGCTGACAAGTCAGTTGGCATTTTGCATCGAATGTTTAGGCCTTCCGCACCCAGTATTAGCTTTTTCTAGTAGATAGTCACTCATATTGCACATGATGACGAGATCAGGCGTCTGCTTGAGTTGTAGAGGCGAATCAACGTCACCGGCTTCTGCAGGACTATGAGCCGAGCAGAAGAAGGTAAAAGCAGCCATGTTCTCCAGGAAGCGTAACTCTAGATTGGATTCGAGAAGTGATGCTATTGCTGGATCGCCTCCATGAAGAGCGAGGTATTCGTCGTTTTCCTGTACCAGACCTGCATGAAACTTGTGTCTCGATGGCTGTAGTATGAGTACGTGGGGCTCGTTGACAGGTTCCAGTTGCGTTGCATCTAGATGACGCTTCCGCTGGATGAAAGCAAGGGCTAGATGAAGAGGTGTCGAGACGGGAGAAGGGCCCAGTAATGCAAAGCGCGAGAAGAGCAGCGGATGAGTAGGGCAGCCAGACAGAGGACTGAAAAAGGATGCAAGTTCCAGAGGGAGCATCGGAGCGAGTTGTGGTAGGTAGAAAGTCAAGTCGCGATTTCAAGGATACATTACAACGCCAAGCAAGCACAGGAGCTACATCACAGATACCTCGATGTTGGACTGTATCTCAGCCTCCTCTCGTTGTATTGGAGCACGCGATTCACCTCACTTCGCATCTGCTGCCTAGCAGGCTCGTACCCAGCATTATAGATTATCCGTTTCCGGTCAACTTCAGTTGTCCAGTGGTTGTAGCGAGCTTCCGACTGTGTTACATCCTCCCGTGCATCTTTGAGTGCACGAAGTGCTGTGCCACACGCTTCGTCCAAAGCATCTGCGCGACGATTTGCTTCGATCCGCTGAGATGATGCATGTATACGATTACGCGCAAGGTCTGCACGTCTGTATGCTTGCTTATGCGCATCTTTCAGCTCTAGAAGGCGCCGGCGCGCCTTTCGCACTTGCGATAGAGCATTTGCTTTTGCCGTAACGGCCTGCTCATAACTCGCGCTGCAGGGCGTACGGAAAATGAGTCGTCGCCTGTCGAATGGTAATATGACTTGAAATCTCACCTGTATTTCGCGTGGGCTTTCCAGCGTGTCACAGCATCAGCCAAGTATACATCAGCCATATATGTACCTTGCGCTTGAAGTATATCTAGTCGGCTTTGCATCTTGGTAACTGCTTCTTCTAGGGGTCTAAGTTTGCTTCTGTGACCGCATGGTGCGTTGTTATCGGTCAGATGGCCAGCCAGTTCTTTCAACGCTAGCATGAATGCGATCACGCGCACCGTATGTAAGAAGGCTCGTCGCTCCGGCGACTGCCAAAGTATGAAGGGACTCAATAAGCATTATTCATCCGAATTGACGATGTTTCACCCACCTCAGCCCGCTTCGAAGCGGGCATGTTGTTGAGGAATTGTATTGGTGCGTAAGCATTAGTAAAGATGGCTTGCCAATAGTTGCCAACATCGTTCTTGCGCAGCTCATAGTCTCGACCCCCAATGTTTCGGATTGCTGTAAACTCGCTTCTGAGCTTGGGCAACAGGACAGTAGAGCCAGGCCTAGAGCTGAGCACCATCTCCTCAACTTGAGATAGCTCCCTTGAGATCTCGTATGCTGCTCGTTGAAGATCGGGCTGTGATTGTACTAGCTCGATGCATTGCTGGATTCTAGGGTGATAAAGGATGCTACTGAAGATAGGATGTATATTGCGACGTTCATCATACTTCCAGAGGTATTCAGGGGGCACCTGAAGACTCATGATGATGCAGATAAGTCAAGACGATGAGGTCAGTCATGTACGGGCCCAGTCATAGGGAGTCAGCGGTGCAGAGTAGCGGCAGAAGGGGTCCTTCAAAGGGTTCAGAGGATCGTCTCCACAGGTCATCTGGAAGAAGCTGCACCATCCAGGCAGGTTGACATTTCGTCAAGTCAGTCTGACGCGCAAGGTACGCTTCGCTCCCCAGCACCAACTGGGTCGCCGTTTCAAGGCGACTGGCCCACTTCAAGCATAGGCTATCATGTCTTCGCGACGTCTTGCTAGACCATCATCTTCTTCTTCGCTGGGCATGGCCGGCTTTGGGAACTTTGGAGGCGCTTTTCTGTTAATCAACGCTCTCTCGACGCGCGTTTATCGACTCATCGAAGATAGCACCCACACCATCGTTGCTGGATATGAACAAGGCGGCCTTGTTGGACTGGTCCAGTCTCCGGCGTTTCGAGGCTTGCTGAAGCGATATGTCTGGCTGTTGGGCGTTGCCTTTGCGTTCGAAAGGTTGCGCAAGTTCTGGAGCTGGCTGAATATGCTGGGAACATTCACGAATTACCTGTACATCACCGCAACCTTGAAGCCAGGCGATCAGAGCTACGAATGGGTTCTCGCGTTTTGGGAACAGTCCAAGGCCTTCAAGTCCAGAAGCCGTGACTTTCTCATCGAGACTGGCCCGATTAGTAAGAAGAAGCAGTCGTCAATGTCCAGGGCTATCGAGCAGTCCATATTCGGTAGTTCCTCAGGCGAGGGATTGGGCAAAGAAGACGAATCTCTCGTCACACGTCTCAGTCCGCGAGAAAACTCCGAGCAGTACAGTAAGTGTCCCCTCTAATTCGTGACATGCTTGAGACTTCGGTATTGACCACTCTTTTCATGCTCAGTCTGGCACAAGGGCACCCTCTTCCGCTTCAGACGATGGCTGCAGGCTACACCGGCCTCGAGATGGGAAGGAAGCGGTGTAGCAGATCAGGCGGTGATATCCGTACGGTCGTACGCCTTTTCGCGAGCCCCTTTCTTCAAGCTGCTTGAAGCTGCAAAAGAAGTGTATGAAACGACAAAGCCGCAAATGATCACGATCCGTATCCTTGATCACAACCGAGGAGCATGGAGGAGAGTAGCATATAGACATCGAAGACCACTGGGTACCGTCATCATGGATGAGCAGAGGAAAGAAGAACTTCTCGAGGATGCAAAAGAATTCCTCCTATCGGAATCTTGGTACAATCAAAGAGGAATCAGTTGGAAGAGAGGATACCTCTTGAATGGCCCAGTGAGCCTTCTGCCCGGATCAAGCTGCTGTACATCATCACTGACTGCTTTTGTCAATAACAGCCAGGAACAGGAAAGAGTAGCACTAGTAAGCTTAGGTCGAGTTGAAGCACACGCTCCAGTTGCTGATGGAGTCGTATTCTACAGTTCAGGCTATTGCGTCAGAGGTTAAACTAGATGTCTACATCTTATCGATCAACTCCCCAGTGATGAACGATGCGACTCTCCAGTCTTCATTCCGAAGCATCCCTCCAGTAAGTAACTCATTCATATAGCTGACGTATGCTGACTGCATCTTCTCTTTTGTGACCATCAGAAAAGCATAGTGGTCATCGAGGACATAGATGCTCTAAACGTACAGAAGAGGAATCTTCCTAACCCTCGCGCGACCGCTACGGCCCAGCGTACCATCTATCGTGGAGGAGTGATGCCCCCTTCTATGAGCGGTCCAGCTCCAACAGTCAGCTTGGTAGGTCACGTCCAGGTAGCGCCTGAGTATTCGGTACAACGCGCTGATTCTGCGGTACAGAGTGCCCTTCTCAATTGTATCGACGGAGTAGAGGGAAACGATGGAAGGTAAGGCATCTTTGACCAAGCGCGCGCATGGCCCAAGGCTGATGTTCGAACTTCTCAATTCAAGACTGCTCTTCCTCACGACCAACGCTATTACTTCTTTGGATCCTGCTCTCATACGAGCCGGACGAGTCGACCTATTAATTGACTACAAGCTTGCAACGCAAACGCAAGCCGCACAGCTTTTCGAGATCTTCTACACGCCCTCCCAAGCGGTCATGACCGATGATATTCTGGAGGCATCGAAGAAGAACAACGAGAAGAAGAAGGGACCCGTCACTTCGCCAAGTACCAAACATGTCCCGCAGCCCTTCGATCTTCCTGAAGATATCACGAAGGATGAGATTTCAGCTTGGGCTAAAGCTTGGGCTAGTCACCTACCAGAGGATACTTTTAGTATCGCGGAACTGCAAGGTATGCTGCTTGCCTTCAAGAAGGATCCGCAAGGAGCCAGTCTTGCCATGCCTAGTTGGGTTGAAAAGGAAATGCAGCGCAAGCAGAAAGAAGAGGAAGAGAAAGAGAAAGCACGCAAAGAGCAGGAAGAAGAGGAGAAGAAAGCAGAAGAGGAGGAAAAGAAGAAGGAAAGTCCAGAAGCCGCAATGAAGAAGTCAATCATAAGTCAACTTGCGAAGGAAGCTAGCGCTAGAAGGGCGAGCGCCTCGACAAGTCGAGCTCAAGAACCTATAGTACCGAATGGCCAGGCCTCGAATGGTCTCCAAACCCCCCTCAAGAATGGTGAAGGCAGCAATGCGCCTGTGCCGGCGATTGAGCCTACAGTACCCGGTACTGGAGACTCGGCGCCAGCTAACGCTGACACACAGGTCATCAACGGCCATCTCAACGGTACCGGCAAGGGCAAAGAACCCGAGCCAGCGACAAACGGATCAGATGTCACTCCAGAGCCCGAGCAGCCAGCATCAGGTGAAGGAGCGGCAAACGAGTAGACCGACATCAAGTACGGCTAGACGTCTATCAATATACGGATACCCTCGTATGCCAGTCTTCAACCCAGATTCAAGATGGTACCGATAGACCGTATTAGACACCCCATACGGAAGCAGTCAGTAGCAGTTGTGTAGTGCTCACTGTCGATGTAACGATCACTATATCGCAATGCAATATCGTTTGATAGCTACTTCGTCAAGAGTCAAACCAGACCTTCGCTACTTTCGACCATCAACAACTTTTCAACATGGCAGCAGCCGTCGCAGCTGGATCCAGCACAATGCCGTCGTCTTCGTCTGCAGCAAACGGCGACGCTGCACCCTCAGCTTCGACGTCGACGCTTCCACCGCTTGAGCAGCTCTTGAAGAAATCGGTACTTCGGACGCGGGCGCTCTTCAACTACAACGACCCACTGCTTCTCAGCGAGAGCGGCAGCAACGAAGCGTGTGTCTGCTGTTCATCGCAAATTCGGACGAGCTTGAACTGACTCTGTCGACGAAACGCACGAATTTCTGGGACATCTTGGTGGTGGTCATTTTATGCCTCTTTCTAGCGCAAAAGCCCGCCTTTCTAGTAAGCTAGAGTCAGAATATAGAGATCTTACGTCGCTGCCGGCTGCGCTGGCTGGTCAGGCTGGAGCTTCAAGACCTCAGCAAGCTCAAGGACCAGCTGCGCCAATGGCAGGGACGAAGCGAAAGCTTATCGAAGGTATGTAGATACAAATCTGATTATGGGATGTTTCTGACTGAGAGTTCATGCAGGTCCAGGAGCCTCGGCATCCGACGTTCTCGACGATGTAGCGTCTAGCAAGGCGTACGTACCGCTTGTGTGGATAGCTTACATGCTGCAAGGCTGATTTGTGATGGTACTAGCCTCGTTCGCCAGACGCAAGGGCACGCAGCACACCAGCAACCGACTCTTCTTTCGCAATCCCTCATAAAGCGCAAAGAAGCCCGTTCGATAAAGCCAGACTATCACCCTCAGTGGAAGCTGTCAAGAGTTATTTCTGGTCATCTTGGATGGGTTAGAAGCGTCGCTGTCGAGCCTGGCAATCAGTGGTTCGTGACAGGTGCAGGAGATAGAGTTATTAAGATCTGGGATTTGGCGACTGGAGAGCTGAAGCTTTCCTTGACGGGTGAGCTACCTTTCTCCAAGCACTTCGAACGGTTACTGAAAGTTTTAACTTTTGGGGTGATAAGGTCACATTTCGACGGTGCGAGGACTGGCTGTTTCTGCTCGGCATCCATACCTTTTCTCAGCGGGTGAAGACAAGATGGTGAAATGCTGGGATTTGGAAACGAACAAAGTTATCAGACATTATCATGGTCATCTTTCCGCTGTCTACACAATGGCTTTACATCCAACTCTGGATCTTCTAGTGACGGGAGGAAGAGATGCATCAGTGCGAGTATGGGATATACGTACAAAGACACAAGTCGTCCTACTCTCTGGACATACTGCAACAGTCGCAGACGTGAAAGCAAACTCTACGGATCCTCAGATCATCTCCAGTAGTATGGACTCTACGATCCGATTGTGGGATCTAGTGGCTGGAAAGACGCAGACGCAGCTTACGCATCATCATAAGAGCGTGAGAGCACTGGCACTATCGAATGTAGAGCATTCTTTCGCATCAGGCTCGGCTGGAGGCTCAAATATGAAGAAGTGGAAGTTGCCAGAGGGTCAATGTAAGGCTCATTTTCCTACCGTTATTGTTGGTATGTCGCTTATCTTGGTTACACAGTCGTGCACAACTTCCAAGGACAGGACAGCATAATCAACACGCTGGCATTGAACGACGATGGCGTTCTCTTCTCGGGCGGAGACAACGGCAGCGTAACTTTCTGGGACTACAAGTCTGGTCTTCCCTTCCAGACAATGCAAGATGTGCCACAACCTGGGTCACTCGATGCTGAAGCAGGTATGTTGCAACAGAAAGCCTAAGGCTACCAACGGATATGCTGATATTCTTTCTGTTTTGTGCTGCTAGGCGTCTTCTGCAGTACGTTCGATGTTACTGGCTCGAGGTTGATCACCGGATGTGCAGACAAGACAATCAAAATCTACAAAGAAGTGTCATGATCGCTTTTTGAGACTGAGTTGTATAATAAGTGCTGTTGTTAGTGTCTTAGCACGCGTCATTGGATGCTTGTATCTCGATGGTGTTGCATTAGATGCGGACGACTGTAAGCAACAATGGTCAGCGCCATAGAGGGAAAACAGGATCAAGATCAGTACCCAAGTTGTACACTGCAAGAAGCGCCTTGCGATCGTACAACACGCGTTACTATCCCTACGTCGCTCAATCATAATACGTGAAAAGTCTATTTCGTCAAAAGGTAAAAGAAGGATATATCGCTCTCAAAGGTATGGTGCATTTCTTGGTATCCAAGTACCCACTGTAAAAGGAGTGAAGAAGGGACGATGCGGTCTGGCCATTGTCCCTGCTTTACACCAACCGCCTCTTTCCTGGAGCCGAGAAGAACCATCTGACGACAACTACTTGGAATGCGCTCATTCCCATTATGAGTGCTGATTCCAGTAGGGAGAATGAGAATATACGCCAAGAAGTGCTTGCGACCGTTGATTTATTACGATGATCGCGCGTTCTGAAGTCTGTGTAGCGACACCGCAACGATGAGAATCAGCGTGAGGTTCAATAAATGCGAGTAACGGGTGGTACTTGCATTTCTGCGTGCGCTGTATACTGCTTAGACTGCCTGATAGCTTGTAGATGGATTCTTCCAATGAAGACGTTTGTTCAGTCAAGGAGGTGGGCTTGGCAGGTGCGATATTCCTTGGTTCCGTCTCGACCATGATGTCGAAATCGACTAGCTTTTCGCTGAAGGAGGACATGTCGTTCCTGTAAGATCGGCAAGACATTAGCATGGAAGGCACCGCGCGGCAGATGATTCAAGTGTTTGATAGATGAATACTCACGAGAAGCAGAAGCTGTACTCGCCAACTTGATTCGCGGTGAAGATATAGTCCCCTTGCCTGTCTCGCTCGCCATCGAGAACAATAGTGTCGCTTGGATCCGTGATGACCCAGTCTACATCGAAAGAGCCTCCTGATTGGACCTGGATGCGTCGGAAAGGTGTGCGAACGCGTTGCCAGCGGTTCGTAGGTAGTAAACGAGGGCCAAACAAAGTGTCCAGACAGGCAGATTTTCCGAGCGCAGAGCAGATAGAAGAGTGCCAATGACAGTGAGAGGGTTGTAAGATTTGGAAAGAGCAAATGAAACACGTCGATTCAGCTTGAATTCGAACAGCCTTTACGCAGCCAAAGCACAAAGGCCAATTACGGCCAGAAGTAGAGCTGCGAACTCACGGCAAAGTAGAACCCAACTTTCTCTCCTACTTTGTCTACGTAGGCGTAGAAGCAGCTCCTCTCGTGGGCTGCGATTGTTGTGGTCAAAGCTGAGCCAGCAGCGGGGAGCGGCGCGCCTAGCAGGAGGACGAGGACGACGAGGATTGCGCTGAGAGCAGGCAGAAAGTTCATGGGCCTTGTACTCCTCCTTGAAGGCGATGAAGATGAAGAAGCTCGAGACATCTTGAAGGTCTTCTTCTTTGAGTAGTCAATTGAACACCGTTGAAAGGCGAAAGTTCAAGGCAATTTGTCGCTGGGTTGACTTGGGTCATATCAGACCACCAACTGTCAACATGACCTCTTGGACTACATCCAGATGATACCTACAGCTACTGCATTAACGACATGGCAGACGAAGAAGGCGAGATCTGCGAAACAGCAGCGACAGCGACAGCTTTGACGCTCGTCGTGCAGCCCTCGTCCAGCAATCCACTCGCAAATCTACTGCCAAAAGAACAGCGTCTGGTACATCTCCCGCAAGATTCACAGACTATCGTCGGAAGAGATAGATCCTACCTGCCTCTGATCCGCTTGAAATCGCTCCAAGTCAGCAAAGTACATGCTACTCTGTACCGCGATGACCACGATACAAGCAAGTGGTTTATAGTGGATAATGCATCGACTCATGGGACATTTATACGAAGAGAGGGCGAGAAAGAATGGACAAGACTGGCTGAGAAAGGTTGTGCTTCGCTGCCTGTAGAGCTTAAGCATCTAGAGTAGGTTACTCTCCACACCAGAGCTATCTCTTAATACTCAGCGAAATGTGCGCCAGCTTCATCAAGTTTGCAGTCCAACGATTCCAAGTACATCTACACGACATCGACGCACCGACTTGCGAGGCCTGCGCCTCAGATCCAGCTTTAGGAGGCACAGACATCGTTCCTCTACTAGCATCACAGCCAGTCTCGGCTACTTCTGCGCCCAGTCAGACAGTAATCGAGCCTGCGCCTTACATACCATCTCGAAGCAAAGAAGACAAATTCCAGAATCACAAGAAGGATATGCGAAGTCTGAAGCAGTCACTGTTAGCTGGATCCGTCCCGCAGCCTTCTACGATCCGCAACGATCTGCCTGAAACGACACATCGTGAAGAGCGGTATGTCGATCGCGCGAAATTGCGAAGGGCTCTCTATCCTACACCAGGAAGTGATGCACAGCCTGCTCGTTCAACCTATCAAGCACGCTCAGAATTTGCAGCGCCCATCGAACCAAGCTATGGCGCAGGCTCTGCATTGTACAAACGTATGCTAGGCAGCGAAAGCGGCACAGATATCCCCTCTGGACGTGGATCAACAGACTCGGAGCCTGAAACAAAGAAAGTCAAAGTAGGACAAGTCATTGAAGTTCGTAGAACTGTCAATAAAGGTGCGGGACTGGGAACCGCTATGCTTTCTGGAGTAGAAAACGTAGCGGGCAACAATGAGACGGATTGGAGAGATGCGGGAAGGGATAGAAGATGGCAGGAGGTCTTTGGAGATAACGCCAAGTAGCCGAGACAAGACGCACCATCGTCCTGCTTCTGCCATGCATTGCTTAACACGCAAAACTTGTCGGGAAGGGTTCAGGATAACAGGGATACTCTTCTGCGAGTCGAAATCATGATACTGCTATATCAACAATACGTATCTATCCTCGCACTCGACAGCTTTGGATCGCCGCCAACAAGCGCTTGGACGTTCAAGGCATGACATGCAGATTACCGTTCCTCACCAACCATCAAAGCAAGCAGATAGGATTCACATACGCTCAACGGCACTCTCAGAGAAGGGAAAGCGCGTCTTTGCAGTATCATAGTCGCGCGAAATGATTCCGGCACCAACAGTAGCCGGTGCCGAGCCTCGAGTTGAGATAGCGAAATCCTATACAACTCAGCTCTGCTTCGCTCTGGCTTATTGAAACATCAAGAGCAACATCGACTACCTATCTCTCAAGTCTGCTAAGCATATTCGTAATTCTCGTTGGCTTTGAAAGCATTGTCGGGCGACCTATAACAAGAAGATGCCAATCCGCGATGCCGTGTCTGTGCATGCTGTCGCAGGGCAGAGCAACGTCTACGAAGGAAATGCGAAACTGGAACGTATGGGCAACTCCGCTCCAATAGCGTAAGCTTCGCAAATTACTCAGACATCAATGTATGCATGCTCACGCGCTGGTATTGCAGCTTTGGCGGCTGTGTTATCTCGCAATGCATCTCAGCAGCCTTCGCATCAGTTCCTTCTTCCTCCAACCCGCAAGACCAGTTTCAGCTCTACTCTATCCTAGGCAATTTCCTCGGTCCTGGCAACACCGAAGTGATCACACGGTTCCATGTTGAGGATATACGTACGACCCGTTCGTTCGCGACGCGCAAAGTCGAAGCATGGCAGGACTTGACTGGTTCATCGGTATATAAGGGAAAGCCAGAAGACGCAAAGCGCCGGGTCATGATACTGTTATTCGACTTTCAGAAGCCGGAGAAGAGGAGTATAATGGAGTACAACGTCCTGCCTATGTATGCAGATGAACAGAAGGGTAACTTCGGAGATGCAATCAAGGATCATTATGCTTCGCCGGAAACGCTGCATCTTACGAAAGATTATCTGAAGAAGGAACATGACAAGACGACGGCAGCACTGTTTGCACGGTGGTTCCCTCTATTCGACGTGCATTACGAGACAATGATGAATCCGCGTTCGCTGGCAGGCCAGACGGTCTTCGGGATCGCAAGCGATAAAAAGTCTGAACAGGCTCATCTTCCCATGACAAAACGCACATACTCGACATGGGTCCGCCTCAAGCCTTCAGCCGATACGGCCTCAGAGCAAGAAAGCTCCTTACCTGTCCCTCCGGGCTTACAAGAAGCAGCACTAGCGTTCTTCATGGATGGAGCACTCGCTTTTATCCCTTTAACGTTCTCTGGTGGATGGTTAAGCCAAGTTGCAGCTTGTTCAACTCTAGAATTGTCTCTACGGTTCTTCCATCACCCAATAAGCATAAATGACTGGCTCTTGCAAGAACAGACAACAGAATTAGGTCATGCTGGGAAAACATTCTCAACAGGCAGAGTGTGGAATAGGGATGGGAAACTTGTTGCGTCGATGACGCAGGTTGGAATAATGAGACCTTATCCGGAAGGTCACGAAATGGAGAAGGTCACCGCCAAGGAATTTGAGGCTAGATTGAAGTTATAGATTACGGTAGAACTAGATGCACTGCACTTCGCGGTTGCATAGAGCCTAGTGATGTCGTTAGAGCAGTACGGTACGCATACTTTTAGGCATAACCTGATGGACGTTTTTAAACGATTCCATCTCTCTACTAACGTACGCGCGGTACTCTCAGCTGATTCGTTATATGTCTGCAGTCGCCGTTCAGGAGCATGGAAACCGCTAAAGCAAGCAATTCGTGCAGTCAGCATCCGACACAGAAGCATCCTCCTCGCTCTCCTTCCACTTTTATGATTGTCACGGTCGACTGATCTCATGGACTTTGAATGCTCGACAGCGAAAAACGGAAATCTCTGATGATGCGCAGGGCCAGCATATGCCTCTGAAGCTTACGACAAGGTCGCTACTCCGGTATACACAACTCCTCTGGAGCCTGCAGACAGCAAAGAAATGCGGTCGTTTATGTCAAGCAAACCCAACTTGAGCACTTGTTCAACATTAAGTGGTAACCGTAGGCAAGGCTTGCTCATCGACCTTCCGTTCTCTCATCTCTGTTTGGCGAGATGCAAATTGAGATGCAACCTCTTACTTTGAACGGAACCGGTCCGATCCACGCATACGGTAGCCGGAGACGAATGCCGCACTTTGGCCGCTCAGACTCTCACTGGGTTGCATGGCCGCTTCGCCTCTTGGCTCCGGTACCACTCATATTTCGCATCGGACTAACACAGCGAAAATCACCAATCACACCAATCATTGGCGAGGAGAACAGGATGTCTGTCTATGATGCTGTGGCAGTACATGCAGTCGCCGGCGAAAGCAAGGTCTACGAGGGGAATCTCAAGCTTGTGTCAGCGAACAAATCAGTCTCTACAGCGTAAGCGGACTGTTCCATCGAGAAAGCAAGGAAGGCTGCATCTTCGACGCTGACGCATTTGCTACCACAGCTTTGGTGGATGCGTCATATCTCAATGTATCTCAGCTGCATTCGCATCTATTCCTTCGTCGACAGACCCGAAAGACCAGTTTCAGCTATACTCAGTACTGGGCAACTTCCTAGGTCCTGGCAGCATCGAAGTCGTCACGCGCTATCACGTCGAGGACATATGCACAACACGCTCTTTTGCGACCCGCAAAGTCGAAGCATGGCAGGATCTGACTGGATCCTCGGGATACAAGGGAAAGCCGCAAGATGCCAAGAGGCGCATCATGGTTCTCTTACTTGACTTCTCAAAACCCGAACAGCGGAGCATTCTGGAATACAATGTGCTACCTATATATGCCGATGAAAAGCAGAAGAACTTCAGTAGTGCAGTCAAGGAGCATTATGGGTCACCGGAAACGCTAGACCTGGCGCGCGATTACATAGACAAACATAACGGCACACCATTAGGCAAGCTCTTTTCGCGCACGTTTCCTATGTTCGAGGGGCATTTCGAGTCCAAGATAAATCCGAGGTCCTCTGGAGGACAAAGAGTTCTCGGTTTCGCTAGCCATTGCAAGACGGAGGAAGACCACCTCCCAATGAGCAAGCGCACTTACTCGACATGGGCGCGCGCAAAGCCTCACACAACGCCGCCCGCGAAACACCAAGCGGAACATCCACCTCCTCGAGGTCTGCAAGAAGCAGCTTTGGCTTACTTCATGGACGGATCCCTCGGATTTATCCCTATGACATTTGCTGGCTACACTGGTCGCGAAGTGCAGGCGCTTGCGACTCTCGAACTTTCTCTACGCTTCTTTCACCATCCAATCAATTTCGATGATTGGGTCCTGCAGGAACAGACCACAGAAGTAGGTCATGCGGGAAAGACATTCTCCACAGGGAGAGTGTGGAATAGGGATGGCAATCTTGTCGCTTCATTGAGTCAGGTCTGTATATTGAGGCCTTGGCCGGAAGGTCACGATGATGGGGCGAACACAGGAGAGGGTTCTAGAGCCGGATCGAAGTTGTAGGGCTCGAGATAGGGCAGGAGATTTATTACACGCGAAGGGAATTAGATACTTCGATTCGCTTTGAAGCGAGGAGGAGATTTGGAGGCAAGTGTCCAAATACCCTCGACATTTCAAAGATGTTGCAGCCCTGTCCATCACTTCGAGCTTCGAGCATAGAATATGAGCACTGGTACTGCTGGTGAAAGGGCAGCTGCCTAAACAACGATGTGCGAATCAGCGGATAGTAAAACAACAACGCATCTGCTAGAGAGTAACGATGTAAGCATCTGAGATTGTAGGAAGGTGTAATGTAACGACAGGGACATGCGCGGGGGAGAACGAACTGCTGTACTGATTGCAACCTAAAAGATCCATTGAACTCCTTTTAATTTGGTTTTGCTGGTTTTGCGGATTTTTTGCATTGATTTTGCTTGTGATGGAACGAAAGAGGGACGAAAGAGGGACGGTGTGTTTACGATACGAGAGAAGTGTGGATCCAGGAAAGGGCACCAGAGCCTGTTGAGGGACTGCGGGCCAGAGAGTCTTTGCAATGAGCAGGAGAAACGGAAGCAGGGCGAAGGAGACGAAGGAGGTCGATAGAAGTTGGTTAAGGAAGAGAGGTAGATGCGAGCTTGTTGGTTGAAGTGAACTTTCCCAAAGCAGATCGCGACTCCCGTGCACGTGTTGTTTAGGGATCGCCTAATGGGCACTCGAGAAATCGTAGTCGTTGATGTGCCAATTATCGAGACCTCCTTCACTGTGCATACACTTGTCCTTCTTCCACTCATTCTTACTGCTATCTGCTGCCGAGTCTGTTGATGAATCACTCGAGCTATCTTTCGAAAGACAAGCGTGACACTTTGCCAGACCTTGCGGACTCCTTTTTGGGAGCAGACGAGCAGGATCAGTATACTATGTGTGCTCTGAGAAAGAGACTACACATACTCTACCGCGCAGTTGCTGCAGATGACCCCTTTGCACCCTCCCTGTTGTGAGCACGTCCGCACGCAGACTGCACACGCGCTAGCTTTGCAGAGTATACATCGCTTGAACTTGCTTGCAGCTAGTGTAGACGTAGGACTGCGCTGGCAAGCTGTACATTTGATGCTTGAAGACGAAGGAGCCGGCTGGGCATACCGGCCTATCGCCAGTCCGGTAGCGAGCGCCAAAGGTGAGGTATAGTGAGCATTTCCAGATCTGACAGCAGCAGGGACCATCTGGGAGTGTACAAAACCAGTAGGAGACCTCGAGAGCGGATGCGACGACACAAAACGGGCCCGTTTGAACGGCGAGACGGGCGACGTCGACGACGAGCTGGCCAGCTGCTCGTTTCTCGCGCGTTTCTTGCCTGATCCAGCGCTGCTACTGCTGCCAGAACTGCTGCAAGAAGATGCTGCGAAACCACTGAAATCCATTGTGGGATTATTCAATGTTTGCGGGAGGTAAAGAGCCAGCTTACATTCGAGCTTTCAAGATTCAAAGGTTTCCTTTAAGCTGATTTGAATTGATTTCAAGACTTGATGTACATGACCTTTAAACCTCCTCTACTGCTGCTATGCCTTCAATAACAGATGCGGCTACTCTGCACGCGCGAAAATACGCCAATAAAGGCGGGAGAACGCTCAATGAACGAAACGGCCACAGCGAGCTCGAGCAAGTAGCAAAAGATCTTATAATTCCAACATGTACGCAGCCTCTATGCTGGATCTGCGCTCAAAACGAACGAATGATTCAAGTTTTGACGCGGGTTTTCTAATCAGTCCTCAATGCATTGCAAGATAGAAAGTCGCATACAATAGCACGATTAAGAGCTGAGAATCCAGAGATTGGGAGATTACTGAGTACGTACTGCCTTGGGTTGCGAAGCTCTGTAGACTGACTCTCATTGACCTCATTTCTCTCTTTCTTCCGCTCTGCCTGCTTTGACCGGTCATCAAAAACCCATCTTTCTTGTCCATTATGCAACCGTATCCTTCGCTATCTCCACGTCACCGTATCAAGAACAAATCCAGCCGGCACTCAAGGACCGAGATATACAAGCAATACTGCAGGCCGATCCACGCATAATATCGCAAACGGACCCCCAAGGGAAGCGATGGGTAGCACTGGATCCAAGACGGGCAGCCGAGCCAGTCGCCGAAGCCAGTACAAGCGCAGCCAGATCTGGTCCAAAATCGCAACCCTCTGTCACTGCAGCTGCAGAGTCCAGTGCGAGCGCATCTAGACCTTCTTCTAGTTCTCGATCTTCACTTCCAAGTGCAGGAAGCTCAAAACCTACACCACCGAATAGACGGAGCTCCCAGGTTCCAGCTAAGCAGAAGGAAAAAGGCAAGGAAAAGGAAAAACAAATTGATAATGGAGAAGAGGATGAGGATACTTTGGCTGGACTGTTCTCGGGCGAGGACTCAGATGACGCCGAAGACGCCGTAGTAGTTGCAGCTCAGCTAGCTCCCGCAGCCAAAGCCAAGCGCCATTCAATCGCTCACCCGCCAGAGGCATCAACGTCGAAGGATGTAGTTTCACCGAACAAGGAGATCTGGTCAGCCGTCTCTGTCAAAGATGCAGCCCGTGCGCAAAATCAGAAGAAACGCCATTCCATGCCTGTTACGAAGAGCAGACTTCCTACGCGGGCGGAGATGGAGGCTAGGGAGTCAGCAAGCCAGCAGAGTGTCAAAACGATCGATCTTACCCTCATTTCGGACGAAGAACAAGAAACAGTCCAGCCGGAAGAGTCAAGCCAACCAGTCGCTGAGAAGTCAACAGCCGAAGAAGTCGCGGAGGGAGACGAGCTGGAAGAGGACGAGAACTTCGCCATGTCCGCTCCCTCGCGGGGCACACAGGATCAGGCCGATTTGGCAAATGGAGGAGACGATAGACAACAGGGTCCGGTCCAGTCGCAGTCCGGCGATCAGGATATAGACATAAACGATGGTCAGGAGATCCAGAACATGCAAGAAGCTGTTAATGCGATCGCTGGAACTCCTGAGGCTGCTTCGAGTAGCGAGAATGAGGCAGACATACTTGCGGCAGAACAACGATCAAGGCGCCGATCTGTCCGGTCAACGCGGTCATCTATTGGCTCCGTCAGGCGTAGCAAGGGCGTACCCTCTGAAAGGATGGGAGTAGATGACAGCGATGCGGAGGACGGCGAGCCGAATCTGACTAGTAGTCAGATGAAGCGTAAAGCGAAAGACAAGAGCCTTCCTCCCCCACTTCTCGGACCTTACCAAGCTGCAAGACAAGGGACTGTCCCTCCCGTAGCGAAGATGGCTATAAGCAGAGGTTCCAGCGCAAACATCGATGATTCAGCGGCGGAAGAGATCGAGGGAGCTATGACGGCTCAAGTGCAAGCACAGGCTGCACCTGCGATGCGGCGCACAGCTACCGACCCAACCAAGCCTTCGAGCCTCAGGCGGGCGGGCCATGTGCTCAAGACTTCGAGACCACGGGCGCTAGGTCCAAATGGCGAGATCTTAGACGACGAAGACTCTGATGACGATGTCGTGTATGTGACGGCTGTCGCAGCGGGCTCAGCTCCAGCAAAACCTCGGAAATCAATGCAGGAACGGGAAGCAGAAAAGGCTGAACGCGAAGCGCGTAGGAAAGCTAAAGAGAAGCGCAAAGAGAAGAAGAAGAGTAGACGAGCCATCCCTTCTTTCAGGAAGAAGCTAGACGAGGAAGCTGCCGAGCTGGAAGAGGCTGATAAGGCGAGGACGGAGCAGCTAAAAGCTGCTTTTGGCCTTCAACCTCATGAAAAGCTAGACGATGATCTGCTAGGTATTTCCTGGAAGATTTTCGAATCTTTCGAGCCAACACGCAAAGACATTGGTAAAAATGGCGAAAGAAGCGATCTACACACCGTAAAATTCTGGCCGTACCATCTACCTTTCCCAGGAAGAAAGAAGAATGAAGCAATAGTAGCTGTTGCTGGATGGTGTGAGGTTCGCGTCTTCTTACTATCGAAAGAGAGGGGAGTAAGCGAGCTCTGGAATGCTATCGATGAGTCCTTCAGCTGGGAAAGGGAAGAGGAAGTGGAAAACTTCTTAGCTATGGCCTGGACGTACGAAGTCAGAGATACGGATACCTCCATCTCATCCTATTGGCAAAAATGGCCGCTACTGTGTCTTGCAGGAAACGGCAGAGAGATCAAGATTCTGGACGGCTACTCTGGCACAACCCTCAAGATCATACAAGGTCATGGTGGGGTTAGTGCTTGAATCCCCGAAATACTATCTGTTTAGCTGAAGAAAGCGTTCTTTCAGTCTATCATGACAATAGCGGTCCATCCACAGCTTCCCCATATTATCGCAACTGGGTCCATGGACGAGTCTATCTCGCTGTGGGATATCAGCGTCCCTGTTTCAAAGCCAGATACGATTGTAGCCAAATTCAGAGACCCTCACCATGAAGGCAAACGGTGGAAAGGCTACGCCGATTATGAACGCTTAGCGATCTTTGGTGGCTTTGGCGGTCATATCGAAGCTGTCCTTTCGATAGTGCGTATATGCCTCGGTCTACTTGTAAAGACGTATATTAATCTGACTTGGTGCAGGCCTTCCATCCTTGTTTACCCCTATTGGTGTCCGGCGGCGTAGACTGCAAGCTTCGCATATGGCGATTACCCGATACGCTTCCTCAGCATCCAACATCATCCATTATGCGACCCGCACCTACCGCGCCTCCCATCTCATCCGTTCGACCACCATCCTTCTCCCAACCTGTATTCACCAACACCGCTCTTCATTCACATCATATCGACCATGTATCGTGGTTAGGCAGTTCAGGCCATCTTATCACTCGGTCCTTATGCTGGGATTCGCCCGGCAGGCGCGTAGTGCGCGTCTTCAGACCTGACTTCTTCGATACGCTCGAAGTGAACAAGATCCCTAATGTTATTGGCGCCCCTGTCACGGTTTCAAGCGATGTTACGCTTCTCGCTAGGTGGACAGTGGCAGCTTGTTCCGATAACGTTGCAGACGGCATCATCTGTTCAGCGAACGAGCTTTCCTACGATTCTAATCGTAAGACACTGTCATCACAGCGGAAGATCTATATCCCCACAACAGAACCAGCCATCCACATCTACAACGTCGACTTGGACAAGCCCCAAGCCGATATTGATGATCTAAGGCGCCAGTACCCGATAAGACCAGGTGATGAGATCCTCGATGAACATCATCCAGTGAGAGATGCTCAGCTACGAGCTATGGATATTCAACTAGGTGGTAGTGGATGGATCGTAGCTGTGGGCGAACAGGAGAAGCTGTGCGTGTGGGTGAGAAAGGAGCCGCTTCAGCTTGATCGTCTACTGCAAAACCACCGCGAGGGACCTGCCCAAGCAGCTCTGGAACTAAGAAGATCTATGAATGGCGATTCAGCAGAGTCTCAGACAGCTGCACACGAGGAAGCAGAGCCATCAGCTATACAGGATGATCCAGTTGCAAGGCAGCAGCACCAAGGTATCGAGGAGGACGAACTTCCAGACGGTAACCGCATGGATGTGGAGAGGCCTCAGCCTAACTATGAGTACGACGAAGACATGCGAAGCCTCTCGGTCGAGTATGTTTGAGGTCATGGATAGTGATGCGGCTCTGTTGTTATATAGCTTTTGATAGCAGAGAGAGTAATTGCGCGGTCCGTCAGGGTGCAGCGACTTCGCAACAATGCCGACTGCACGACTTTGCTTCCAATGTCCACGATGTCGCCGGAATTCGCACCTTTGACGCGATTTCAGGAGGAATATAGGGATGACGAGAGTCAATCTGTGAGCCGTGTGCTGTAAAAGAGTTAGCCCGTGGAAAAAGTATATCCAGCTTCGTTTTATGGGAGCTTTGCTGAATTAGGTACTAGATTACAACGCGTTCTGTCAAAGCAATATCGGCATAAGCAGCAGGTGCATATTTGACAAGAATGTTTATAGCGACAAAAGAGATCCGTCGTAAGCATGGGGCATAAGGAGGAGCAGAAGATTTATGGAGTGTCCAGGCGGAATTTCACTGGAAAGCATGTTCGTATCATCAACTAACCAAGCGTAGTAGTGGTTGTTTCAGCTGTGTAAAACCCATAGATTAGCTCTGAAGGAGTATCTGCAAAGAGATCGGCTTGAACGTACAAGCAGCAGTCTACCAAGGCGTCTTCGGCGCACTGTGAAATACACAAACAGATCAGTTGCCTTCCCTTGTTGACTGATCACACGCGCCAGCGAGACGTACGCAGCACAAGCAGGCACCTGTTTCCTCAAGAATGATTAGTCCCGGATTTCCTAATAATCGCATAAGATGGAGTCTACTGACCAGCAAGGCATGCACAGCAACCAGTTCCAGCGCCCGAACCTCCCTTCTGAGGTGCTTGTTGCTGCTTACGAAAATAGATATGTTTCAGCTCCATTTTCTTTCGTTTTTCTATTCGAGTGGGTAGTTGATTGCTCACGATATATACTGGCTGCTGGCCTTGCATCATAGGCTGTTGTTGCTGGTAGCCGTATTCTGTAGACTGACTTAGCGTTACAATCGTCGTGCGGACGGCCTGGACTTACGAGGTTGGCCGTCTGTAATACATTGAATAGAGCAATAGCAAGTCAGTATCATGTCTCCAATATACGCCTTCAAGCCCGACTCACAGGCCTGCTGCGGTTGCTGGGGATAGTATTGTCCTTGACCTTGAGGAGGGCCTGATGCACAATACACCTAGTCAGTATTGCTATATCCTTTGCTACTACTGTTGCTTGAACAGCGAGAAAACGCAGGAAGAAGGGCGACAGCCAGCAGAGCACAGCCCGGTCTGGCGCGCCCACTTTCGTCGCTTCTCGAGCTGGTCAAGCTGAAGAATAACACACCGTATTGACCGCCAGGAGGAGCGCCTTGAGGAGGGTCTGCGTTTCATCGAAAATGTAAGCCTTGATTCGATACCTTAGGTCTCTCTGTCTGCCCACAGTATCCTCCCTGCTGTTGACCGTAGCCTTTATTCTGCTGATCTCCCTGGTAGTACCCTTGAGCGGCCATTGTAGAGTATACTGGTAGTGACTAGTCTGTGTACAAGAAAGTCTATGACCTTTTGATTGCTACGAAAAAAGGTCAAAGACAGTAGGCGACTTGATCAGGCCGGTCTGAAACTGATTTGGGTGGCGAGGCGAGGGACAGAAACAGCATCTGTCATGTCTATGTAGATCTGCCAGCACAGCTTTGCATTACAAACATCTACGTGTCATAGCTGCAGCAGCTCGCGGGATCAGCAGGTGTTGCATTGCATCGCAGCTGAGACTCTCTACAAAGAGACCTGTCGGTACACCCTACTCATGTGTAAGGCTAATCCATCTTTCCCCAACTATCATTAGGCTTCGCCTTTTGCGCACCCAGTCTGCCCTTCGTGACGGGTTTCCTAGCGGCCGTGCTTTCACCACCCAGACTCATACTGCCCATTCCAGCTTCTACACCCGACATCGCAGGTGTTCCTCTCCCATAGCCTGATGTATTCCCACTACCTCCTCCCAATTGCGAATCGAAGAAATCGTCGTTTCCTGCATCGTCCAGAAGGGCTCTTCCAGCTTCTTGGCTCTCCAGGCTCGTCTGTCCATTCAGGTTCGCATAGCCCGGACTGCTTCGCACTGTGTTATGCGCCGAAGCAGAAAAGCGATCTACGTATCCTGCACCCAGATCTCCTACATTATATCCTTGCTGACGAGCCAATCCCGATCCAGCTCTTAATCCATCACCTAGTAGTTCTCCACCCTTCGCCGCTCCGCTCGCTGCTAGTTGCGCTGCATTGCTTACGTAGCCATATAAGTTTCCCGTCAGGTTTGGGTCTTGAGCTTTGTGCAAACCTGGTTGAATGACTGATTCGTTGATCGTCTTAGATGCCGCTGAGACTGTGTTACTGAAGAATCCCCAGCCTTTCGAAAGTGCTTTCAGTGGATCATTCTGAATATCGTTGATACTCGGTAAAGCACGAGAGGAAAGTGAATTGCTTGGATTGGTTGGATCGAAAGAAGATGGAGAAGGAGAAGATCCAAAACCGGAATATTTCCCACCTTGTGAAGGAGGTAGATGATCGGGTCTACTGGCATTCGAGGCACCTAAACCAGCAAAGAAATCTTCATTGGCTGTCTTTTGGGAATAGGGATTGGATGCCCCGCCGAGGTTTGAGGCGATACCGGTGGGTGTTCCGGAGCGCGAAGAGTTGGAAGAGGGTAGTACACCGGGAGATGTGCGCCCGGATGTATTGGTACGTGGCTTGCGGAGGGAAGAAGAGGAAGTCTCGCTGGGAGGAGGAGCAGCAGAAGGTACAAAAGGACGGCCTTCCACTTCACAGGCGAGCTATAATACGTATGGGATGTAAATCAGGAAATCCCACAGGTCTGAAGAAGCGAGAGCAGCCTACCTTCTCCCGATATTGGGATGCGAAATGTGTATTGTATTTCTCAGTAATGCTCATAGCTTGCGAGAACTCAGGAGAAGCTTTGAAGAAGTCAAGCGCCTTGGCTGCCAGATACCTTTTGTCTCAGTATATAGATTCATTGTCAAGGACATTCTGAGGGAGGCCTACTATTTCCGCCTGTCTGCATCTTGATGACTTGTTCTGGCGACCACTGTATATTTTATGCGATTAGCATAGTTTGGCACGAGTCTTGCAATTGAGGTATATACCTTGTCCATAGTCAAGCTCCTGCAGATGTAAGCGGATCAGCCGGGCAAATAGCATGTATAGGAGTACTGCTCTTGTACTCACCTTACGAAGCTAGATGGGACAGCAAGAGCGACAAAACAGGTCAGCCCGGCAATCGCGCCTCGCCAATGCGTAGAACGCCAGCCTACCTAATATGCACGCCCAAGCTTCTATGTTCGCCGGAGCAGTTCAAGCATACGAATATTCCGTGGCTGTTATCGGTAGGAACATCAGACGCAGCTCCCGAGCGCGATAAGGTCGGGCTTTATTACTTGACTGAAGCCCACTGAAGCGCCGGACGCGCGTCGCAATGATGATCAGAGCTACTCCATCATCATGTTGCTGGTTATTCAGCGCCCACCTGGGGCATAGGCGCGCCGCAGTCTATGCATTTGTTGTTTCCCGGCTGTTTCATGAGCTGGAAAAGCAGGGCAGGCAGGATAGGCATAAGAGTCATTGTCTTCACATAGTAGTGGTCATATATGGCAGGTTCTTCGTACGTCGAGCAGCACCGTCTTGTCGTATTCAGCCATCTTTGCAAGCGAGCAGTCAGTCCGCAGGAGGATGAGGAACGATAAAGGCTTGTTGTAAGAAGGCCTTATGCAGGAGTCTAAGCAGCTTGTTACACATAGGTTAACAAAGCTGTACAAGGAATATAACACTCTGCCTTACAGCTATTTCAATAAAGTCTTGAAATCATTCAAGCTCTGCTTCTGCTCTGCTTTATGGCGACTGCTCCTCCCAAACGACGCTTTATAGGGCGAACTGCAGACAGCAGTAACACAAGCAGTAGCAGCAATGGTCCAGCACCATCCTCCATCAACGCTGTCCCGTCAGAAATCTTGCAAGATGCCTTCCTGAACGCAGCTATCGACGCTTTGCTGCCGAAAAATTATGGATTTGAAGTACATAAATCCATATGGCAGATCAGGAAGTATAAGATACAGCGTGTCGCACTCCAGGTGAGCCCAGTTTTCCCATGCTAGAGGAGGAGAACTTAACTGAAATTTTCTGCGAAACTCAAAGATGCCTGAAGGCCTCTCTATGTATGCGTGTGCGCTTGTAGACCTGGTGGAGAGGTTCACAGACGCAGAGTGAGTCCTTCTCATCGAGCATGGCGCACAGCCAGCTGACCCCAGTTGCAGGGCCGTCATTCTGGCAGATGTGACATACGGAGCATGCTGTGTTGACGACTATACTGCCAAAGCACTAGGATGCGATATGCTCATCCATTATGGCCATTCCTGTCTCAGTAAGTCCTTGGCTTTCTAGTCTGTCTATCCTCCCTTTTCGCAACCTCTCGAAACGCTTGAAACGATGAATACAAACATATGGTTCGATTAACCGAAGAGGCAATTAGTCTTCGTCTAATGGCGATACACGTGTTCTACATCCATAGAGATGTGTCTTCTGATCCCCGTACTCTCCTCCTCCCGCTTCTTCCCTACCCTCAGCATGTGCGCCGAGCATTCAGCTGACAAGTTCTTTCCCTTCTTCGAACAGTTCCCATCGATACGACAACTATCCGCTGCCTCTATGTCTTCGTAGAGATCGGCGTCGATACTCTGCATCTTCGAGATACAGTCCGCCTAAATTTCCCAGCTTGTCTCCCTTCTACTTCCGCTGTACCTCGAGGAGGAGGCTCACTACTGTCCTGCAAAGCCGACGGTGCTCCCTCTCTGGCTATAGAGGCGGATGAATCCTTCCCTGCACCAGGCGAAAGCCAGCAGGAAGAAGTACAGACATGTCACCTTGCTGTAGTTGGAACAGTGCAGTTCTTGGCAGCCGTACATGGTTTGAAGAAGGATCTCGAGTCGCTCAGCGAAGATGACATTTTAGCTATGCCACTCGCTCTTCCCGCGCCCGATTCTTCATCTTCCACCTCCTCTCCTCCCTCTCCTCCCAAGAAAGTCCGCTATCGCATCACCATACCTCAAGTCAAGCCTCTTTCACCGGGCGAGATTCTAGGCTGTACAGCGCCCAGTCTTTCACTCGATGCAGGCATCCAAGGCTTGTTATATATAGGAGATGGACGGTTCCATTTAGAAAGTATCATGATTGCGAATCCGTGGTTGGAGAATAGGACGTATAGATATGATCCGTATGAAAAGAAAATGACAAAGGAAGGTTATGATCATGTTGCTATGAGAGCGCTTAGGAAGGAGAGCGTACAGAAAGCAGAGAAGCATGTTCCGAGGAAAGCAGTACAGCAAGACAATGGCGAGACAAGCAATAATTGGGCGGTAATTCTAGGCACGCTTGGCCGTCAAGGCTCTCTATCCGTCCTATCAAGTATCACGACCCATCTCCCTCTGACATCTACAATCCCCATCCTTCTTTCTGAATTATCGCCCATCAAGCTTTCGATCCTTCAAAACGTCCAAGTATTCGTACAGACGTCTTGTCCTCGCTTATCCATAGATTGGGGCTATGCATTCTCTAAACCGCTTCTAAGTCCATATGAGGCGAATGTGGCGTTAGGTAAAGCGAAAGCCGACTGGATGATATCTTCTGCTTCCGCTACTGCCACATCGGCTGGAAGAGACGAAGAAGAGAAGAATAGAGATATGGGAGAATATCCTATGGACTTTTATGCGGATGAAAGTAGTGGGAAATGGACGCCGAGATATCATGTTGGTGTCCGAGAGAGGGAGAGAAAAGAGCGTATGGCGCAGAGGGCGAAGGAAAGGGAGGAGAAAGCTAGGTTAGCAGCCCATCAACCAATACAAGGACCGCAAGCAGTCAGTGCATCCGCATGATCGTCGTCCTTCCTCTCACTTGGCTCGGTACATAAAAGCCTGTAAGTCTCCCATATCCTTCTCACTCTTTTCATTACACACTTCTTCCCTCCACCTTCAATGATGATAAGATTATATCGAAGCGAACAACTTCGGGATCGGTCTCCTTACAAAAGGATTCCGCAATGACAGTTCTATCACGTTTACCTATTAGCCTGATCTATTCACTCTCCTTCCTCCATTACCTTCGTCTGTAGACGGACTAAGTAAGACTAGCTGCTGATACTGCTTCTTGGCTTTATCAATCAGTGATCAGCTATTCTTGGCCCTGGAGGTGAAGCATCGAGCCTTATCACTGGATATCTACAAATTAATCAGAGGTGAGGAACCTTATTTGCTCATTTTTCCCCTTCACATCGTTACCCATATCTCCTTCATATCTTGATCCGATGAAATATAAGAATTCTGCAAATCGGATAAATCGTTTTACTTTCTTTACGGAAAATCGACGACTAGTATGACCGATTAATTCTTTCAAACACATTACAAAACCTTTCTGATCTCTTCTGTTGAATTCCTTTCCCTCGGTTCGCAACCCTAGTACAAGGATAGCGATGCTGACTATCTCGTTCCATTTCAGCCCTTACGCTATTCAGTCTGCATACATGTAGCATAACCACCCAGTCTGTATATCCATCTTCATACAATCGGACTCGTGCCGCGTCTGCGAGGTCACAGCTTAAGGTTGAAACCCAAATAGACAATCTGCAGCCATCCGAAACATGACAGCCGCTATCATTGCTGACATCCTAAAGGCCGATCTCGGAAGCCTCCCCGATACCCCTGCCTGAAAGGACCGCCGCTTACTCTCCTACTAACCTTTAACCTGGGCCGGCATCGCCTTGCATACTATCCGGGACGGACGAGACGGGAACATCGCTGTCGATTCTCTCACCCTTCTTGCAAGGGTACCGAGCTTGAAGGGCAGGCCTCGGACCTTTCAGTATGTAGCTAGACTGAAAAGCCAGCTCGTTTGGAACCGCTGTCTCCTTCTTTCCGCTTTTACAGCAGAGCAGTAGCAAAGAAGCAGAGTTACCAATCCGCACACGCAAACTCATATCGTCAACACACTCCTTTCCCCCTCCGCATAGCACACTTACAGTAACAGTATGCTCTCTTCACGAACACTCCTCGTATTTGGCGCTGTAGCAGGCCTACAGACACTCTTCGTCAACGCTGCGTTTCCTCATGTCCGACGTGCCGATCCAGCATGCAATGCCGACGAATCTCTTGGTGCCGTAGATCCTCATTGGGACGACAAGCTGAATCGCTGTGTCTTCTGGGACTGTAAGCCAGACTACGTCATGGTCGACAACTGGGGCGTTCCATTCGAAGATGACAAACGAGGACAAATCAAGGATAGTAAGTCTACAATGGAGTTGATCCGATGCACCAAGGGTACAAAGGACGATTGTGGTCCTGCACACACTGTCTGCACGGATCCAGACCCTAATCATCTATCCTATTGTGCGAGTAAGTCCAAAGTCTTAAGCTACCTCCACAATCCGCTCTCGTCTGGCTATATTGATCATGTCTTTGAACGTTTGCCAGGAGACAACGGTAAAAAGGGCTTGGACAATCCCGCCGATGGAGCCCTCATCTGCGTCCAATGTCCAAAAGGACTGGCAGACGCCTCTTCGCCACAGAATACCAGACGATGCGCCTAGACGGCAGTCGATGTAAGCGAGAATGTCTCTATACTCTCAGGCGGCCTCTTTACGTAGTAGAGCAGTCATCAATTTCCGCATTCATATACCCATGTTCAACCTGTTGCTTCCCGATTCACTCGAATATCAGCAATTCGCACTTGTGCAAACGGAAAGAGCCTTTAATGTGGAAAGATCCCTTGAGTGTTGAACAATCTTCTCCTCTCAAACACATTAGGTCGAAGCCAGTAGGTTCAGAGGAACTCTGCTTTACTGGCAGGATCGTGTAGGAAGCCATGGGTCAGTGATTATATGGCAAGCAAGTCAGTACTACCGCTGTCTTTCTGAGCAGCCAGTGTTGCATCTTGTAACAAAGTTTGAGTGTGCCGCTATTTTGCGTGTCTGAGCCGATCCTCCTGCCAGTATTGATACACTGATGATACATTCTCCAACTCCTAACTCATGTCGCGAGGGTATTCGCTGCCGTCCAGCCCAGAAAGAAACGAGGGAAAACCGTCTACGCTGAGAGGATTTCGATGCTTGCTACCGAGTTTCCTCTGATGACCTGGATTCCATGCGTTAGATAGGCTTAAACAGCATCGTAACACATGTATGTGAACGCACCACTGGTCCTCCCTGGATGCGCTCCTCCCTCCCTGGGATGCTCTCGTCTTTTGCGTCGTCGAGCACCAAATTCAAGAAGATGTCGAATCCGCGCAGCACTCCCGTCACTTTGCGTGCTCCTTGGACGTTGATGAGCAGTCGTTTGTCCATAAACTTCTTCACTGCAAATCCCCCAGTACACATCCAGAAAAGTCAGCCTTTTTCCAAGCCCTTCTTTCGCGCTGCCTTCTCGCTGGCGTGTTGAGCGTACATTCTGGGTTTGCTGGTTTCGCCATGATGTACAGCTATGCGTTGTAGGGTAGGTGCTTCAACTGAATGATGGTTTTGTATTGGCGAAAAGCAGAGAAAGCGCTTGACTTCGTACGCACCGCAAGACTCGCAGCTGTGAATGCTTTCAATGCTTTCAATGCCCCTTCTAACACAGCCTTGGCATGCTCAATTGTGATGCAAGATATATCTATGATACAGCCAAAGCCCTGCTGCCTGCCTGCTGTATAATCCGCCTCGAGATCCCATATGTCCTTCGGCCGCAAACCCTCAGAGGCGTTCTTGACTGCTACGCCCACGTCTGCTCCCTCTTGTTATCGTCTACCTATAACCAATCCTCTCCGCCTGCCGAGCGTTGTCTAGATTAATCAAACGATCCTGAAGTAGCTGCTGGAGGTTGGCATTCGGCGGCCCTTGTGGCTTACAATCTTAACACCCTTGGCAAATATCTTTTACGCAACTAATTGAACTCTAGGGCTGTGTCGGGATGCCCTGGCTTACGGTATAAGCACGACCAGAAGAAAGAAGCTGCGCTCTTATGCGCCTCAGGCAACCGCTTGTCGCAAATACAATCTATACATTCGACTCCTGTATCAGCTACCACAATGAGCTGTACTGCGCAAATGGCGAGCATGATCGGAGCATCCAATAAGTCAACAGGCTCTACCAGCTCAGCGCATGCTATTTGCATGGGCTTGAGAAGGTGTGAGTTACATCACTCCTAGCTGTCGACGTTGCGGGTGACTTGAGGTAACGATAGTCAGCAAGCTTTGACGACGTGCTACCTTTGAAGGCTTTGACGTTAAACGCAAAGTTGACCTTTGACTTCACCTTCGACTCTCCTGGGGGGTGCTCCATTTTCCGGAGGTCAGCAGGTTGTAGTCGGAGTCGCTCCAGTCTGTCACCCGCTGATGCGCCGAAATCGATCTGGTATCGATACAATAACAGATAAGCACCAAGACAACAAGCATAGCGCATTCGTCACAACGCAGAATGAGTCAGTAAGTAACTTAAACCTGCAGGATGTACCTACCACCTTATCTCGACAGTAGCTAATGCCAAGATGCCTCAGAACCGCAGATATCGAGAGCAAGTTCAATGCCATTGTTCGAAATGGAGACATCTCCACTACCTATATACCGGGCTATTATCAGTAGGCTCGCACTAGTTTGAGGTATGCAACAGATTGACCGAGTTCTACATAGGGCCGCAGGTGCATGACATGTGTATTCGCAGAGCCAGCGAACGATGCCAACAAAGCGCTCGCCGTCGAACATGTAGAGCAACGGCATACACGCAAGTCTGCACCAATTGGGCTGCCCAAGACAAGCTACACGATTCCGGTGAAGGCGACGCAGAGCAACTATTCTCCACACATTTCCAACAGAGTTGGGTAGGGAAATCATCCTACACTTCCTCGAATGCATGCTGATCGTCTCGATATAGATGGCGTGATTCCAAGACTTTTGGATCGATGCGGAAAAGCTGCACGCAGACGGCTATCTTCAAGATGACACCGTCTTCTGGAAGTTTGCCTTATGCCATCAAGGCCATCCGTCATCATCAGCTGACCGGCCGTGTCCGCAGATGCGCTAAAACGTCGTGTCGGAACTTCGAATGTCAATATGCCGATAAGCAGGAGCTAATCATCCAGCACGCTTGGAAGTATCACGAGAGTCAGACTGGAGGGAGCAAGCTTACTCTCGCGGATTTCAGGCAGAAATACTCCATCAAACCTAATCAGCCGGTTCGGCGATGTTCGTCCGCAAGCACCGTTTCTTCAAGCTCTTCAGCCAGATCTCGCCAAACGTCTGTGGCCTCTACGGCTTCGAGTCAGAGCTCTTCCCCCGCTTCTAGAGCTGTCACCTCTAGTAATTCAACACCAACCTCTCTCGCTTACTTCACCAGAAAGTACTCGATCAAGCCTATCCAGCCAAGCCAGGCGCAGAATAGCAACACTCCCCAGAAAATTCACAACAGGATTGCGTAGGTTTTTTTCCCGCGGCTCCGTATGACCATGCTAATATCGAATGCAAGGTACCCCGATAAATATTGGATCGATGCTGTACGCCTGTTCAAGGATGGTTATCTGAAGGACGATGGTATATTCTGGATGTAAGTTTGAGATTGTATCTTCAAGGGGTATGTGCAGTCCGCTAAGACAGCTTGCTTTGCAGATGCGCCCAAGTACAGTGTCAGCATTTAAAACAGGCTGCACCCGAGAAGCAGGATATCGTAATAAAACACGCTTGGGATCATCACCAGAGTCAAAGTGGACAGAACAAGTTCACTCTGGCAAATTTCAGACAGAAGTACCCGATCACACCTGATCAGCAAGGTCAACCACGGTCGAGCGTCAGCACGGTCTCGTCCAGCATCCCAGCCAAATCTCGACAGTCTTCATTCACCACATCGTCTAAGCCAAGCTCGCAACTCGTTACGACCTCTGTAGCCTCCAGCAAGCAGACCAGACCGAGCATGTCCCGGTCTGAAACAGGCTCGTCTAGGCGGAGCAGTACAGGCCTTGGAGCAATGGCTGGCATCCCAGCCTTTGATCCTGTCACAGGTCGCACCCTTTCACTACATCAAAGACATCGATAGCTTCTTCAAAATCGATGGAGGTCGCGCCGTCTATCGATCTTCTGGTAAGCCAGATTTACCCGTCAAGAACCTCAGCTTCGAAGGCTTGGTAGCGGCATCCAAAGAGCCAGGAAAGTATGCATTGATGCAAGATGGGAATGTTCTGAGAAATCCAAATTACCGCAATTGGAATTACCGCGATGGTCTATTAAGGCATGTCTCATGGTGTCTGGTCTTTGAGATACTTTAGCAGCTCCCGAGTTGTACCGCTTGCTGCCTACTACATCATCTGCCAGCACATGCATTACCATTGCTTGCGAATTGGAAGCCTGGCATCCCGCTTGAAACACAGTAACATGCTGTTGACTTCGTCCGCTGCATGAGGATTCATCGTTCCTCAATGGTAAACACGTTGCCCAGGACAATCTTAAGATGCTTCAACGAACGCTAGAGCCTAGCTGAGCCGACGTGGCCAGACCAGCCGGGCTCAGCTTCTGGATATAGCTGGCTTCGCATTTGGCTGCAGTATATCGCATCGCATTCGCACACTTCGATACCACTCTCATTATCCCCCATCTATATCTCATCTTATCGTCCGTGTTATCAGCGTCGCCGTTCGACAGGCGGTTCCGGAAGCAGCTCCAACAGTCGTGTCGTTATCCCATCGCTTTTCAATCAACCTCGACGGGAGCCAGATAGATCAACGTATCTTCTCAAGACATGTCGAGCGATCAAGAGGCAGCGTGGGCTGCCTGGGATCCGGCGCAGGCCAAGCCAGAGGAGCAACAGGCGCCAAACCTTTTGGAGGCAGCCAGGTTGAAACAATCGGCAGCGCAGTACGGCCGAGTAGGGAGCAATCATTCTGCTTCGCATACTGGAAGCGGTGTCAGATCAAGCGCTGCGTATTATCCGGCCAGAAACCCAGCTGGTTCAACGAGCGTCATGCGAGGTCAAGCAAGACCGCCGTCCTCAGCGTCCGCAACGAGCAAAAGAAGCAGTGCTTCACATCCTATACTGCCTGGAAGAGCAGACTTCTCAGCTTCCACCAGATCTATCGTTCATCAAACTTCGACAAATGGTCAGACGCGTCTTGTCTCTCCACCTATTTCTTCTTCTTGTACACCCGCTCTGGAAGCGAGTATGGCGAACAACAAGCCCAGCAGTGGATGGGAGATACCTACGGAGAGCAGCGATACAGCTTCAGGCTGGGAACCGGTAGCCCCAGTTCAGAAGATACCAGCGCGTCCTGCCAGAAATCTAGCAGAAACAACGTCTCCAAATACTATCACGGCTCCTGCAGCCGACGTAAAGCGAACTATCATCCTCCCATCTTCCTTTGATAAGTCAGACGCATCGACAGCCTCGCTCTCAGGCCTGGTGTGTCGACTCGAAAACGCGCCTGAATACGGAGATCGGATGAATATCAAGCTAAAGACACCTGCATCCAGTGAATGGTACATCATTATGGAAGGTCCAGCTTCAGATGTTCCGGCAATTGAGAAGGAGATCGGAGACTGGTTAGATCAGAGTTGTCCAGCACGGCAGATCAAGCATGAGAATGCAGCCGATATACTCAGAACATTCCAAGGCGATCCTTCTATCACATCTCATACTCGTACGGACAGCTCCGCCAATCAGCAGCAGAAGCACCCTCTGCCTCCTTCCTCTCCAACTCCCGGGTCAGCTCACCAACTATCTTACTCTATTCCGACGCTGGACGACCTTCAACATTCTCCAATGGGCGTGCTATCGAAGTCACTCCTGTCACCGAGCCGTCTCTTATCCCTCCTCAAGCCAACGTGAAAGTCGCTCGCTCAGCAAAACCTCTACCGGAGCAGTCACTTCCTACATCACTTCCTACACTATATACTTCCACTCTGCATAACGAATCTTTTCATGCTTCTACCGCCGCACCTGTAGCGAGTAAAGAGTCTTCCGAAGAGGCCCCAGTTCCCCAACAACCAATTCCTCACCGTCAGTACGTAGGTTATCTATCTATTCCTCTGAGTCCCGGGTTGGCGGCAAGGATCGGTCCTTTTGTCAAGGATTTGTCGCGGCTGTTCGGCCTCAGAAACCTATTCATAAAAGACTATTTCCTCCGGATGTATACTTACTCTGGTCAGAACGACACGATTTTAGAAATTGCAAGGAGGACTTTGGCAATACTTGGAAGATGCAGTATTCCCGACTACCGAACAGACTGTCGAGACTTCCAGCTGGTACCTGAAGATATGAGGGTCCTTACCAAGATCCGAGGTCCTCATCTATCAAAGCCTATGCCTGACAGCTGGCTATACAATACAGCGCGTCAAATAAAGCAGGAAATAGACGCACTCCTTTCTTCACAGAGCGGGCAAAGCCGATACGGACAGAAAACGGCTCCCTCGACAGTGCATGAGGATTTCCTGACACCGTTGGATTCAGCTAGACAGCACGTACTAGAGGTGCTAGTTCCTTTCGAGATCATGAAGCGTATCTGCCATCGCCCTCACGATGCTCAAGCAGTGACTGAGCGGTTTAGCATTCTCTCCGTGGAAGCTGTCTCCTACAATAAAGTCGGTCCGAGCCTTCTGGTATTTACAGGTAGTTCTGAAAGCAAGATAGAGTTCGTCAGAAAGATGATAGCTGTACTGTTACGCATCACCGAGTGGCATGAGCGGCCTTCTGCCAAGAATATGGCATTGGGTCCTGTAGAACGCAGTGTCAAAGATGGTATCATGGATCAGAAGGACTGCTTGAGGGGCATACACCCTACAGAACGTCTGAAGATGCTTGTCAGGAAGATGAAGGAGGCGTGTGAGCATGGTGGATGGCAGGAAGAGCAGCTCGATTTCAATAACGAGTCTGACAGTGCGGCGCAGAACACACTCAAGGATAGCGGCAGCTGGCCACATACATCAGAGCAAGAAGAACATGAAAACGATGCAATCGAGGTGGGCCAATTTGCGTTATGCTTCCACCTTGCAAATGCTGACGATGATAATCGAACAGTCAATACCGCGTATGCCAAGTCAAACATGCAGAGCTGAAGAGTCTCGCCTGAATGTAGCATTGGTAGCCGAAGATGTAGGCGTCCGGAATGACAGAGAGCTCAGGCACTCGACAAGCCAGACAACCTATAGTGATCGAGTAGAAGAGCAAGACTTAGTGCATAAGGTTGTACCACCTTATTCATGGTCTCTTGAATAAGCAGAGCTGATCAGCGTTTCGACAGGGGTCACGACAGGAGCAGCTCGACCTCGAAAGGGCTGAGCTACCCGAGGACGGGTCTACAAAGAGCACATTGAGCGCACAAGATCTACAAAAGCCCAAATCGCAGCCCGGCGAGCCATATGAAAAGCTTTTCAAGGCCTCCAACGTCAATATAGAGGCTCTATTCAGCCTACGAGACGAAGTCACGATAGAAAGGCCGCAGCAAAGAGAGGGCAGTGTTGTCCTTAGGGACGCCAACCCTACCAATGTGCGAGTCGCTTACGATACTCTCAGAGTGCTCACACTTCTGCCCGGCAACATCGTTAACGGTGAAGATTTCTCGCCTCTTCCATCATACCTTCAACCAATACTGCAGCAGCACTCGAGCAGTAAAACTTGGATAAAGCGAGATTTGGATACGAAGGTTGCTATAATTGCAGCAGCAGTTGTAACAGCTGTGGCAGTACAGCCGGTATCTGAAGAGCCCGTTCCTACATCGACAGCTGAGCAGGGCATGCGTGCTCCGATCGAGGATGTTCTGGAGTCCAAATCAAGTATCGGCTCCGAAGCTCGAGAATCGTCGAACTACCGGTACAAGCAGGCTGCCGAAGGTGGGAATCGTGAGCAATGTATACCAAGCATCGGCAGCGTGGAACATGCTAGCAATGTCAATGGTGATGGTCTTGATACTGTCACGCGAGCGTCGCAGCCAAGTGAGGATCTACGGCGAAGCGTACAAGAAGCCACCACTGGAATAATGCATAACACCGAAGAAGACGCCGAAGCTTCAACTCCGATTGTTCTCACATCTCTGGACGACGAGATCGTACCTCTTACCTTCGAAGAGATCGACAGGTACACTAATCTTTGTACTTCACGGAACTCGATTCTATGGAGAATCCCAAGTCACACGCGACGAGGTAGACTGGTTGGAACCAAAGGGCGGAACTTGCAGCTGATACAGATGATGAGTGGTGTCACTGCGGTGTCGTGCACGCGTAACAGGCTGCCTGATGGCGTGCGGGAAATCTTCATCCTGGGTTCGGAAACCAATGCTTTGACGGAAGAGAACAGGAGGAAGATCGCTCTGGCATTGAAACTCTTTAACATTTCCTGCAAGTTTCAGGGTACGCTAGACTACGCTGTGACAGCCTACCATTACAACCGCCTTAGATTAGTAGACGAGTCCCATTTGACGGAGCAAGAGTCGCTGCTCTGCGAAAAATACCGTAGCGAAAGATTCAGCTCGAGCAGCGATGATACCGTCCGCAGGGATCACCTCCTCCAGGAGCTGTTACGCGAAGCTGCAGAGATGTACAAGCAAAACTTTGAAGAAGACGTGAAGTCAGAATCGTACGCAGACGCAATCGAGCATCTGGAAATGCAATATTTGCATGTTAGCGACATGAACTATTTCTCCGATGCTGGCTACCTTGATCCTGCAGAGGAAGCGGACGAGTGGCAGGACTTAGATGAGGTATGGAAAAGGGCTAGAGAGGCGGAGCGCCTCCGTTTGAGAGGAAGTAACGAAAAGGCTCTCCTTCGAGTAGCAGATGCGATGCGCAGTATCGGACTGCAGGTCCCGCTCTCTCCCCTTGACGATATTGGTCCCTCTGCAAGTCTCGTTGGTGAGCATAGTAGTGTCGCACCGACAGCGGCCAAGCTACAGAAGCCTCTTCCGACGTGGTCAGCGGACAATAGCCATGGGCTCGTAAGGACCTGGACGGCCGGTTTACGAGATCTGGAATCTGTTCCTGAGTCAGTCTTCCCTCCTCCTGGCGATCTGCTTTATCAGCGGAGCTCGTCGCCTGCTGCCCCTATGCGAGAGCTCCCCCACTACGAGACGGGCCGTAAGACAGATAAGAAGACTTTTGTGAGTATCTCCTTCGTTGTCGATCCGCTCCGCCCTTCATTTTCAAGTACTGACATCCGGCACTTGTAGGGTGAAGAACCCAAATTCCGTGTAGCGCTTCCAGGTGATGCGAAGTACCAATCACGCATTGCTGGCGAGCAGGGGGAACACCTAGCCCGCCTCCGTATTGAGACACATACTGACATAGAAGTGGTGACAACAAGAGACTCGAAAGGACTCGCCTGCCACCTGCTCCTCATCTATGGGCAAACTCAACATGCGGAAGCCGCTCTCAAGCAGATCGTTAGGAAGGTCAGGGGACTCATACCGGGATGGAGATTCTTCCCAGATCCTTCTGTGAATGATATGATCATGAAGTGGACAAAGGAAGAAGAGCTGTCTCAGCAGTCCAGATATCCGATGGCGTACAAAACCATGACGAACGGCAACTCGTGGATTGAAGAAGGAACAGGCCAACCTATTTACATCCTTCACGTGCCAGAGGAAGCGTTGGGCGATGTTCGCCTGTCCATCAAGTCTGGCGACTTCGCAAAAGTCCAGGTTGACATCGGAGAATCGCATGACCTGCCAGGCAAGCTCGATCTGTACGGTACTCAACCCAATTGCGAGAGGGCCGTACTCCGATTGAGAGAGATCGCTCGAAGTCACGATCCTGAATGGATGCCTGGCGGAGAGGCTGACGCAATCGTGAAGAAACAAGATGACGAGGAACGCCGCACTGCCGCTCGTCAAGGGACAGAAAGTCGTCAAAGTGGACATCCGGAAGCCATTCTCAATCCTTATGGCGATCATGTTGCTGGATGGACTGTCAGTCAAGAGTTTCGGCGATCGCGCAAAGAATCAGCTCGTTCCCTAGAAACTCCTGTCACTGGTTGGAGCAATTTCCAGGCAACTGGCTGGGAAAGCCATGACTCAAACGTAGGTCGAGTAGTATAGCAGATTTCGCAAGTTGACATCTGATGGCTAGGTAGCACAAATAAAATTTCCGAAGACAACTGCTCAACCTTATCCACCACCTTACGTGCGGGAAGATGAAAGCATGTCATCCAAGAACTATTCCTCATATACAGGCCGCGAAGCTGTGGCGACCCGCTCGTTACATGCGCCGTCTACCTTGTTGAAACAGGATGCTGCGCCAGAGATTCGCCTCTAATAGCATTCAGTACTATATCCATCATTTATTTCCCTTTCCGTAGTAATGAGTATACGCTGTTCTTTCGTTGTTGCCGAGAAGCTAGGCTTGTGCGCAATTCTCTGTATTCCTGGTCCTACTAATCTGTGAATTGGCTACATAGCAACATTCGCGCTGTGAAGTGTGGCCTTAGCGTATGCATATCGAAGAGCTAGAGATTCAGGATTTACGCATATTGTCCAGCTACATTGCCAGGTGGACCATAATTGCAGACGACAAAGCTTGCTGGCCACCATGAGGGATCGTACATTGAGAGATTGCAGGAGACGCTCGCGCATCCCACGCTAGATGTTCCTTTCCATACGACTTGAGTGAAATGCGACGCTTGTGGGTTGTTCGGGTCATAGGCAGCTACTTCTGCAGTGACCCAGTGCTCAAGGACAGCTTCAGGAGTCAAGCCAGCTTTGCCATTCGAGGCTGCGGCAGAGTCCATATTCTGCCCTTGCTTCAACGATCCTAATGCAGGGTCATGCTTCCATTCGCACTTTTGGGCCCATTGCATTGCCGTACTTGCCAAGGTGGCATCCCATTTGAGAGGATCCGCTTTGTATTTCGCCCGAAATGAGTTGTGCTGATCCAGAACACCTTGATTCCATTGTGTGAGCTTCCCTGTGCCAGTCGCTTGCTGAGTGGCGGAGCTCTTGGTTGCGGTTGTAGTCGTTCCGGTGGTAGATGTGCTTGAATTTGCCGAAGTCTTTGGCTTCGCTACTTGGGTTTGGGAAGTAGACTGGAAGACCTGCGTCCAGGACGTCACTGTCTGCGGTGATTTGATAAGTTGCGAGGACTTCGTATTCGTTTTCGTCTTCTTGAAGGTTTGCGTATACGGCGATGGGGTCCGAATCGGCGGATTACTTGCAGGCAAATTGAGAGTTGTCGTAGTCGTGCTTGCGGAAGCGAACTGTGCTGGCACCATGATGGTTGTTGTGGTTGTGGTAGTAGTTTCGATGACCTCAGTCTTCGTGTGCGTCTTGGTTGAGGCAACAACATTTGCTTGAGAGCCCCTTTGTCCTCCAGCTGTACAGTCGCCAGAATCGGCAGGCACGACACCGTTGACTTGTGAGATACCAGAAGCTCCCGATGCTTGATCAGATGTGCTATCTGTTCCTCCTGGATCCACCTCTCCCGATAACTCGGTAGAATTCCAGAAAGGGACGACCTTAGCCACTTGATCTACGGGAAGAGACCCGAATGAGGGCATGGCTGCAGCACCATGCAGCTCGACCTTGACAGTCATGTGCGTTGTGCGCATGGTAGTGCTGCTCTGTGTGGTGTATTGTGTCGGTGATGCCGGTAATGCACTTGAAGAGCGTGCCGTTTGAACGAGAGTGAAAAGGGTGAAGAGCTTGATGCCCTGCCAGCGGGACATGTCTCGGATATCAACTGTGTTCTTGAGCGCTGAACGCAATGTACATAGAGTCGGTATCCGTGACAGCAGCAAGGCGGCGGTAGAGTGGGCGAATAAAGGCGGGCAGCTGAGGGGATAGCATTGTAGCATGGATCACCCGTCATGCCAGTCCCCTTGGTAACGGACGGGGATGTGTCGGCCAAAGGCCGATCGGAGGCGTTTCGAGCTGGAGTATCTTTCAAGAACCTTGATCGGCTTGCAGACGATGCTACCGAGAGGACAAAAGCATACTTGTCATGCTAAGAGAGGATCTTCCGCGAACTTATACCTTGCATCGTCTGTAACAGGAGACTTTGCCCTGTTATTGGCGTCAGCAAGGCGAGTCTAAGGAGGAATAGCAACTATTCATACCAATTCAGGCCAGCGAATTCTGACTTCATCGACCTGACCATTTGCTTCTCGTACGAAAGTTGCTTGTGCGTCGATGAACCGCGTGTCCATAAATCCGTTGTACGCAATTCTTCCCGCGGCCTGCACGCAGCCCTCTGACCATCTTGGACTACTTCTCCCAGTGAGCTGATGTCGAGCCAGAGTAGGTGGAATATCAGACCATGCTTCCCAATCTGCCCTCATTACTGTCGGCAGCACTAGTGTATCTAGGTCTGGCTCTGGTTGATCCTGCATGTATTGCTGCATATCTGTAGTTGACTGTCTAGTTGATGTTTGACCAGGGAGAATGGCAAGCCAGCTGACTTGGCCTGCAGGCACATTGACATCTCCCGTAATCTTGACAAATTCTAGAATAGATCGGCGTCGCTTCACGCTACCTTCGAGGCCGGGAGCTAAAGGCTCACGAGCTACCGAAGGATCTGCATTGTTCTCGTTGTCGGGGTCATCGTCGTATATCTGCTCGAGCGCGACTTCATCGGCGGTATGCAGGCGAGTCCAGACGTTTCGAAGGGATATGCGACCAAATTCGAAGCCGTGCGAAGCGTAGCAGCCAACAAACATGCCTTGCAGATCAGACGCTAAGAAAGGCTTGTCTGGCGGAGTTGGGGCAGGCGTGCGAGCTACTACTGCAGGTCCTCTTATTGGGTAGAAGACCTCTGCCTCTTCTTCCGAAATGTCTGAACTTCCGAAGATGCCCTTTCGCATCTTTTGAGGCAATGCTGTCTCGAATCGAGAATGGTATAGATACCGCCGTGCCGCGGCGTTGAATCCGCCACTGTTGTCCAAAACGCCATACGGATCATCGTCATCGCTGTCATGCTCATACTCTTCCTCGCCGTCTGGGTCTTTGTCTTGTAGGTAGAAAGCAGGAGCCGACAATGTATTGCCTCTTAGCAGGTAACCACCTGGATCTTGCAAATTTTCAACAGGCTGTCCCCATTCGTCGATAGACCGCACCACACCGGCTCGCAAGGCATCCCTACTCGGGAAAGAGGGCTCTTCATCCGTTTGACGGTGGGGATAGCGCTCCGATGAAGCTGGAGAGTCCCTGAGCTTTCGCTGATGTGCGAGCTCGAGAATCGGAAAGATGGAGAGGAATGGGATGGGATCGTTCGAGTGAGCGGTGCCTACGAGGCTGGACATAGTGTAGCCGTGTGAAAAAGTAGTGTAGAACAGCGGCTTGTATTCGAGTATCGGGTCTAGTACATCCACAGAGTAGCCCGCATCTGGCGAAGGGTGGTTCTCCGGCAGCCTGGTAACATAATCAGTGGAATTTAATGGCTACGATGACCAGCTCGACGCACATGTAGGCCACTTGGCCGTGCCAGATAGCAGCTTCTGGCTTCCACGGTAGCACCTGATGCTCGCCCGCGCCATTGACGAAACCATTGCGGCATTCGACACTTTCGCCCAGCATCATGAGTGTCCCGTTGCGTTTCTCACGAAGTGATATGCGAAACAATCGGCCTCGATAAGTCGCCGTACTCGCCCACCATCCTGCGCGAACACAACGAGGGAATATTAGGTATTTGCAAACACGCTTTTGATGAATGTAGCGTGAAGCTCACCGAGATAGCGAGCAGATGTCTTCAGCAGCGATTGCACGTGAGTCGAGTACACATCAGCGGAGGGTGTCCATACTCGAGCAGCTTCTGGATCGGCAATTTCCAAATGGCATCTGACGAGATCTTGTACTCTGTCCCGCCATACATCGTCGCTGCGAGCGAGTTCGTGTAATTCCTTGCAGCACGTCCCGAATCTGAGGACATCTCGAGGACGCAGGAAGCGCAGAATGGCCAGATGTAGTTCAGCAGGGAGTTTCAGAAGCATACATTTCGCGGTATCTTGAGCATCTTGGGCCATCTTTGCAGGTTTTCTGGCAATGTTGCGACCGGCAGGAGTACAAGCGTCGTCGAATCGCTTTCTCTTTCCCTCCATCACTTTTCTTCAAGGAAGGTGTTGGCTGGATATCAAGCAATCACAGTATAAGTCAAATAACTTACTGCTAATAGATACGGTAGTTTACACTCCGAAAGACTTGAGACAGCGCACACCGCATACACGGAGCCTTCCAACATCGGCAAAGCACATGGCGCGATGAACGCCGACTTCCTGCCATATCATGAGCCCAGTCTGGTCGAGATCCTCGTTCTGTCAAGCTTCTTTGTCTTCCTGAATGCTGCAAGAATCGTGCTCGACTGGCTCGCTAATGTTGGCATCCTAGGTGCTCTTTAACTCCGCCTTTTCGCCAGTCAGATTGCTCACAAATTGAAGGCTCTAGGCGAGCTTTTCGTGGGCCTGATCTATGGAACACCATTGGCTGGCATACTGCGAAATGACTGGGAGTCTACTCTCACGGCCGTGGGTTATCTAGGCTTGATCATCCTTGTGCTTGAAGGTTCGCGATGACATTGAAGAAAGCTACATCACCTGGACTTATTCTCGTCATTGCAGGCGGCTTGAGCACGAACTTAACCCTTGCGAGAAGCAACTTGGGCCTTTCTTTTGCGGTCGCTGCTACAGGAATCCTGGCACCCATCCTGCTCTCTTTGATCCTCTTACATCTGGCATTTGGGTTCACTCTCTTGCAAGCCTTCACTGCTGGCGCAGCTCTTTCTGCGACATCTCTCGGTACCACTTTCTCCGTCATCTCGCAAGCGGGCTTCGGTACCACGCGACTTGGTGCTGTACTCACAAGCGCAGCTGTTACAGATGATGTAGTAGGTCTGGTCCTTCTGCAGGTGGTCGTCTCCCTTGGCCGAGCTGCAGGCTCTGTCGATCAGGCTTCAGCTATAGGCTGGGCCGTCGGACGACCAATGCTGGCTTCGCTGGCCATGTTAGGGGTCTCGTGGCTTCTCACACGCTTCGTTATCGTTCCGCTATATGCGAACATGACGAAGCGACTGCCGGCGAATATCTCGGGCCAAGCGTTGCACAGCTACAATGTACGTCCTTAGATGCATGAGCACCTATAGATTCGCCTGATCTATGTGCTTTCCAGCTTCTGGTGGCTTTAGTTACAGCTTCTGCCTACATTGCGGTCGCGTCGCTCTCTGGCAGTATGTCGAGCCTTCTTACTCGCTTCAGCTCAATATGCGCTAATTTTGGCATCTGCAGCTTCCGTCCTACTCGGTGCCTTCGTAGCTGGACTGGTTCTGGCGACTTTATCAAATAGCTTGCAAGCGATCTCGCCCATGGCGCCATCATTTGCCGATACCTACGAGCGTCATATTCATCCTGTTCAAAGCTATCTTCTGCGGCCACTGTTCTTTGCCTCTGTAGGTTATGCAGTTCCTATCAAGTCTCTCTTTACAAGAAAGGTTGCCTGGCAAGGCATCGTCTACAGCATCATCAGCACCCTGGCCAAGCTCATTGTCGGAGCTTTTGTCATGTTGGATCATTTGTTCACCAAATTGCGAAGGTCGAAGGGTAAGAATACCTCAACACCAAAGACATCAAAGTCCCGGAACGCAATCGCAAACCCTATACGAGGTGTCAACGACGAAACGACCTCGGTCGCATCTTTCCCACCCACTTCGTCTGCTTCTGCCAAGCCTAGTCTGTGGCCAGTTAGCCTATTGCTTGGGTCAGCTATGGTAGCAAGAGGCGAGATCTCGCTTTTGATCGCAAATCTGGCACAAGTGAACTCGCCGGACCTCATGCCGCATGACCTGTTCTACGTTACAGTCTGGGCGATCATCGTGACTACACTACTCGGACCTATCACTGTCGGTGTGATCGTCAAGAGAATGCAGAAAAATGGAACGGTCCTGCCGCCAGAGTGGGGATATGTACCCAAGGCGCAAAGCGCTACACCACCTCCAAAACCGGAAGGCGCCTCCTCTCCAATCCCCAAAGATCAGCGCCATGAGCGGAGGAAACAGGATGACATTGCTACCCTATCGAAGCCCAGGAGAGCTCGACTCGGAGTGTACACCTCTCCAAGGCAGATTTAGCTGGGTACACGTTGGTCAGTGCACTCGTCTGTCAGTATGACAAGTAGGACGTACGCCTGTGTTTCGGTCTCGATGGTCTTGGATTCTGCGCTGCCATTCCCGGCCGATAGCAGCTTCTTTCGCATGACGATATGCGGCGTTCCGTCCTCACTACAGCCCCCCTCAGCAGGCGTTTACAACAGGAGCCTTTCAAGACGTACTCAAAGATGTCGCCTTCTTCCACCCAACCTAGCCCTCGGTAAAAGGGCATCACAGGCACTGTTGGGCAAAGATCAGCCGATTCAAATCCCGCAAAGCAAGGCTCTTCCCCACCTTGAGCATGGCAGTTCAGCTCGCTGGCTTCCTTCCCGTCCATCAGTCTAGCAACTTCTGGCTCGTCACGCCCCCATTCGCCTCTGAGTAGCGCCTCAAGTCCCTTCATCATGATACCGCCCGCTCCCTTACCGCGCGAAGACTTCATAACAGCTACTCGGCCAATCTTATTCTTGGGTGGAGGGAAATAGCGACATGTACCAGCTGGTATAGGTTCACCGCCGGATGCAGGAATGGCAAGAAGCAGGATATGCAAGCACTCCGAGCTGCCGTTCTTCATCAGCTGAAAATATGATAGAATAGACTCGCAATCTCACTCATATTCATCCATCTCTGTTCACAAAGTAGCTGTTATCAGATCATGGCAATCGATCGATTTGCAGGCATCTTACCGTCTTCTTCGTTGTACTTCTGTTCATGCACAAAGCTGCACCTGCTGTGAGCAAGTACTTCGTGCTGGTATCGCTCCGCTCACACTGTCATGCGAATTGCCTGGACGTGCTGGAAAGCCGGGCTTCCATAAGGTGCGATAGTGAGCTTCCATTGCGGAGCTTCAGTACTCTCCATCGTAGGTTTAGACTACTATATGCCACGAATTGGTAGAAAGCCAAGGATTGATAGCTTTGAGAACGCGGACTTTCTGGAAACCGATATCACACAATTATGTCTGAAGCCTCTACATCCAAGCCTGTCATCTCACACCCTCAGCCAGCGCCTTCGAACAAGTTTTCATCGCTCATTGCGTCCCAGAAGATTGCGACTGTCGAATCGTTCACGCTGGAAAGCGGTATCGAGCTGCAGGATGTACAGGTTGCATATAAGACTTGGGGAAAGCTCAATGCAAAGCGCGACAACTGTATGGTTATATGCCACGCTCTGACAGGCAGCGCAGATGTCGAAGACTGGCAAGTCCTCTGTTAACGGACCCAAGCTTTATGGTAGATTGGCATGGCTGACTGGCTTTTGGATCTCTAGGTGGGGACCTATGATGGGCCGTGGTCTGGCATTTGATCCTTCTCGGTACTTTGTCTTCTGCGCGAACGTCTTGGGATCTCCCTATGGTTCCTCGTCTCCGGTGACAATCAATCCAGCTACAGGGCAGCGTTGGGGCCCTGAATTCCCACTAGCTACAGTTCGAGATGATGTGCGACTACATAAGATTGTCCTCGACTACCTGGGCGTCGAGTCTATTGCGGTCGTGATAGGAGGATCGATGGGCGGCATGCAAGTGCTTGAATGGTCTATGCTTTTCAGCCCTCAATACGTCAGAAACATCATACCTATGGCTACGTCGGCGCATCATTCAGCTTGGGGCATATCATGGGGAGAAGCACAGCGGCAGGCTATATACTCGGATCCGAACTACGATGAGGGATACTATCCAGATGACAAACCTCCAGTCTCTGGCTTGTCAGCAGCTAGAATGGCTGCGCTTCTGACATACCGAAGTAGGGACAGCTTTGAAAGTCGCTTTGGCCGTAGAGAAATGGAGAGCCGGCAGGGGAGTCCAGTACATACAAACGGTTCTGGCACGTCAACGCCGGCAGACAGAGCGAGAGAAGCGCATAACGATGGCTACAAAGCTTCCAGCTTCTCACGGCGGAAGGATTCCTCGAGCTCGCTATCTTCGGCGATTCCCAATCCTTCAGACTTGCCTTCTACAGCAGCTATTGTGTCCTCCACCTCGTCACCTAGAGAATCTACGACAGGAGCTTCAAAACGGCCGCTAGTCTACTCTGCTCAATCATATCTTCGGTATCAGGGCGAGAAGTTCGTTTCACGCTTTGACGCCAACTGCTATATCAGCATTACTCGCAAGATGGATTCGCACGATGTGTACAGAGGGCGAAGTCCACCGGAGGGTGCAGATCCGAACACATACCATCCGCTCAACAACGCCCCTCCACACGCTTTGGTTCTTGCTATCTCATCTGATGCTCTGTTCACGCTAGATGAGCAGCGAGCCATGGTCGCCGCGCTGCCGCAAGCACGTCTAGTCATTGTAGAGTCACCGGAAGGTCACGATGGCTTCCTGCTGGAGTTCGAGCAGATCAACAAGCATATACTGGAGCATCTCGCTGAAAGGCTGCCGGAGATATATGCGGCAGAGCCGCTACTGGGCGAGGATATCGTGGAGGACGAGGGAGAGGTGAAGGACAAGTTCCAAGTGAAAAAGGATTCGCTTTTTGGCGAAGCAGAAGCGGATGTGACAGCGTGGTAGTTCTAGGCCTGGCCTGCAGTAATCATGTTGAAACATGTACTATCAGTGAACAGCCCTTTGTTCGCCAACTCTAGCCGGTCCTCCTCGTACTTGCTTTGGTCGGCCAGTGACTGCTTCGCATCATCGGGCCTGCCTTTTGGCTGACTGAGTATGTAACAAGATGCCATTTTCCTTCAAAAGAAGAACTTCGACATTGTCGCAGCATAAGGACGATGCAGATGCCCGCGACCAAGGCCTTGGGAGCTCTACGTCAAGCAGCATAATTAACAATGGGCGACCTAATACCCTCAAGACCGGCCGCTCAGCTTCCATGTTCTCTGTCAAGAATACATCTAGCACCTCTCTGTGCGCCTGCCTTCACCGCTACTGACCGTGCGAAACAAAGCTCGAAAGCCGGATCCTGACCTTCGGCATTTGTCAGATCTGGACAATCCGTAAAGTCTGGCGATCTGCTTGCTTCCTTCGGGAAGGAGAAGAAGAGGCAACCTGCTTCAAGACGCCTGACTAGCTATGGGGGACTTTCCTCTACAAACACATCGTTGGCCGACTTATCGATATCGGAGCCGCCATTAACGAGGTCCGACATAGAGCGCAGTGTCACTCGAGGCGCATCCAGACTGGCACTTGATACAAGGGACTTAGAAACTGGTACTGCCGTTACCTCAAGTCCACTAGATCTCGTCCCGGCAATATCGCTTGCATCGCCGAAAGATGTCGACAGCTCCAGCTCAGACGAGTTCTTCGATACATTAGACAATGAGGATGCACCTGCGACTAAGAAACAAGCCGCTGAGAAAGTGACGCAAGCGCAGCCGGCCATTCACACCAAGGAAGCAGCTCAGCCTATACCATTTCCTCCAATGCTTCTTCAGCATGCCAAGGAAAATCCTGCAGACACACCTTTGCAAGCCGATATACGGCAGATTTGGATCGCTGTCTCCCTCTTCCTCAATTCGCGGATGAAGGATGCTGAAAGCATCTTGGAGCGGCATCAGAAGGATCGACTGTATTATTCCCTGGGGCATTCTCTCATCACATCGATGAAGTCTCTCATGACCTTCGAGCCATCTGATCTGAGCAATGCCATCGAGCTTTGCAAAGGCACTCTGGAGCTGGCGACAAAGGAGAAGAACAAGGTATACCCTGGGCAGAAAGCTTTGAGCTGGTCGGAGAAGATCTCAGGAGGGCTCGGAGGATTCACTCGCGGTACCAGTCTTACTGTGGAAGGCGCGCAAAGAATGACCATAGAGCAGCGTCATGCTGAACTGGCTTATGCCGAGTGTTTATTACTGTAAGCTGCGTACCGATCGATGAAAGGCGCAACTGACCACTTATCTATAGTAAAGCTGTCGTTGGCTTAATATACGCTGGCGACTTTCTTGCTTTTCTTCGGGAGTAAGCGCGTTTGATGGCACTTGTAACCGGCGTACAGACCTAACGGCCATGTTGCTATCTAGAGCCTTGAATATGCGAACCGCTTATACCATATATAGGACCTTGTCAAAATACATCGCAATTACCGATGAGCGGCACCCCAATAAATATGACCCCTCCCTTGACCTAGATTTCCGCTCTGGCGTCAACTTCGGAAACGGTAATATATCTCTTGTTTTCTCGCTCCTCCCTGCCCAAGCTACGAAAGTCATGGAGATCTTCGGATTTACCGGGAAGCGCCAGGATGCTTTGAACCTGCTCATGAGCGCAGGCGGCTGGGTATCTGATCAATACGAGCCAACAGTTAAGGAAGGACCTGGCAACGAAGGTCTTCGAAGATGTGTGCGTGTCTCCCACCATAGCCTGCGTAATCGTAGCTAAGGATTGTGCCTCCCGCAGGTCTGCGATCTGACCTTGCTGGTATACCACCTGATCATATCCAGCGTCATTCCTGTCTCGGATGTAGACATTGACCTTGCAGACAAAATTTTGCACTATAATCTGAAACGGTACCCTCGAGGAGCCTTCTTCCTCTACTTCTCTGGTCGGCTGTATTCCACACAGACTCTGGGCCCAAAGGCGATTGTACAGTATCAGTGAGTGTAGCCCGCATGCCGAACTAGGGAAAGTGCTCACGCCGAGCCTGCTTACAGGAAAGCGATTGACTCGCAGAAGGAATATGTACAAATTCAGCACATCTGTCACTGGGGTATGTTCTCTTCGCATGGGCTGGATTTAGTATATTGACATGTGCAATGCAGACATGTCGCTTACCTACTTGTCGTTGGCGCATTACCCCAAAGCATACGAATGCTTGAGCATTCTCGAAAAGGAATCAAACTGGTCTAGGGCGTCTTATGCATATGGCACAGCAGCGACACTATACGAGTCTCTGACCGATCCCCAGTTCCTGGCGAAACGGACAGAAGACGAGATCGCGCAGGATCGCTTACGAGTCCGGACGATCATGTCGAGCATACCTGGACACATGCAGAAGATAGCCGGGAAATCCTTGCCGTTTGAGGTACAGTCATTGATCGAATGCATGCTAAACGTTCTTTGTGCTCATTATTTCTACGCAGAAATATGTCGCCCGCAAAAGCCGGAAGTACTTGGCGCAAAATGATAGACTGGCCTTAGCGGGTTTAGAGCTTGCATACATGCTAAATGGCCTGAATCTGGCTCCTCGGTCTGCGCTCTGCGACAAGCATCTTAAGCAAGTCGACAATACTCTGGCAGACCTCCAAAAGCGAAGCAATGGTGGCCAGAGCACGTTCGAAGGATACTGGGACGGTATGTCAGCCTTGTATCACATGCGGAGATCCGCTGAAGAAAACTGGCATCAGATTTCTGCCTAGCCCACTTCCTCCGAGCGGTCATCATACATCTGATCGTCCGGCCAGAAGATCATGTCAAGCTGGATGTAGCCGACACGCCAATGTCACAAGCGGACGGTGACGCAGAAATTGCATCAGTAAGTTCATAGTCCATATGCAGTAAGCGTTTCTTTCCAGACTAAATATGGTACATCAGTCCTTCCAGCAAGTCATCGCGAATTCAACGAAGCTTGAACTAGATCATCACATTGCTTGGTTTGCGCATTTCGAGTATGGACGTCTCCTGATGAAGCTGGGACCATCGCGGTATGCAGAAGCCAAAGAGCATCTAAGTACAGTGCTCGAAAACAAGGTTCAGCTTGGACCGACAAAAGGCAAAGGGAAAGCGAGTATGCAGAATGTGGTCGTTCTCAGAGCGAACGCATCGAGTAAGTACACGGTTTACGTCAGCTGGTGGTCATGTGCTTGGCTAAAGACGCCGATATCAACAGTGGATCTTCTGAAGGCCCAAATGAAGGAATGATTGTTATGCTGAATTGAAGACGTTACGACTTCTTTCCTTTGGTACAACAGCGCAGACCGCCCTATACATCCATAACACTGTACCCACAGAATGCGATCGGTGCCTATCTATGCTGCAACAGGGTAATCGCTTGCGTTGGCTTCGATGTGCTCGTTCATGTTGTACTGTCGAGCGATTATGAATATATGGTCTGCAGTCTCAGTGTAAAAGCACACTTACGAGGTTCATTTCGTCAATAGTCAGAACACCGGTATTAGCGTGCTTGCCCTGAGAGTATGGTGTACTCGAGAAACCGATACGCTCGTTGATATCTTCCGTTGCACGAATGGATGCTTCCTGAACTCGGGTTGCTCTGGGTTTGCGGATGTGCTCGTACAGCTTGAGTCCCGATGCGGTATCGTTTGTGTATCCGTACTTCTTGCTGAAGATGATACCGAGCGCAGCGGCGTCTTCCAGCGCCTGTACTGCTCCTTGACTCTGGTTGGGCAACATAGGATGCGCGGCATCTCCAGTGAGGGTGACCTTGCCTTTGCTCCAGTAAGGGTACTCCTTGTGCAGGTAAAGTCTCCATGGCATTCTATCGAAAGAGTTGGCGATAAGGTCTACGACTCTCTTGTCGAGATCGTGGTAAGGGATGGTGAGCTCCTCAACGGGCACTTCTTCGAATCTGAAACCTTCGCTTCGTTGAGGGGAGAGTTCTTGAGGCATGAAAAGGTAGAAGGAGAGAATCTCGCCAGATCGGCAGCCGGAAAGGACAATCTTGAAGTACTGGCTTCGGTCGCCATCCTTGAATCCACCCCAGTAATCGATACCGTTGGATGCTGTCAGGTTCTCTAGTCCCAGATCCTCAACAGTCTTTGCGTAGATGTTGCAGCGGTAGGCGGCCAGGGGTGCAGGAGTGATGTCGGCTCTGCGGGGTATACTGTATCAGCTATTACCGCACCAGTGTATGCTCTAGCTTCTACGCACTCGATGCCGATTGCTGGTCGGACAGCAGATCTGATTCCATCAGACCCGATAATCATGTCGGCTTGTACGCTTTTGCCGCCCTCGAAGACGACAATTCCACTTTCATGGTCGATAGACTTGACGCGGTGGTTGACGTGCATACGAGCGGGAGGGCCTTCACCCTCAGCGCTCAAGGCAGTCTTTAGCAGGATGGAGTGCATGTCCCTGAAATATGAAGACGCGTTAGAGGCATCGAACTCGTGTTGAGAAGTAAAACGCACTGTCTGTGGAACATGTTGTAGACGTAGCCCCATTTATCCTTGTAATCGTGGAGGGAATATTCGTTGATCGGTTTGCCTGTCTCCCACTATATTGCACTTGATCAGTACGATACTTTGGCGCCTTATCGATGATGTGTGACTTACGTCGTGCATGCACAGTGTCTCAAGAATGACAGGTCGCATCTCCGCGACAGGTACCTGCCAAGGCCGTCAGTTCGGATTATTCGCTGTTTAAGATTCTCGCACGACATACCCCCCAGTGCTCCAACCATTGTGTTCCGTTCATGGCGCACGAAATCGAAGCACCGACTTCACCGGCAAAGTCATATCGCTCGTAGACATCGACCTGATGGCCTGTAAGCAATTAGGGATTAGCGACGTGTTCTGCAACTCGATGAAGATCAGACATCCTCACCTTCTCTGCGAAGGGCTATCGCTGCGGCCAGGCCAGAGATACCGGCTCCACAGACCGCGATGTTGAGCTGTTTGAAATCGTTTGCAGCGACCATTGTTTGAGTCTTCGAAGTGAGAGATGGATAGAGGAAGGAAAGAGCCTTCACAAATTATTAGTGCTGGTTTTGTCCTTCAATCTTTCGGTCCTGTGATAAGCGCCTGTCCACGGTCGGTCAGCGGATCCCACGGCCGTCGAGCCTCTCTCTCAGGCACGGCACCAAGTCCGCTTTACGCGCATCTGAACACGTCTGCTATCAATCACTAAATCATGGTTAGGCTGGTTGCCTCGAGTAATCATCCTGCAGACGTTATCACTCCGGAAGGCGAAGAAACACTTTGCGATCACAGGTGTTCCTCATCGACGGCCTTCGTCACCCCCTCCTGCAGTCAAGAGTAACAACAATATTGGTACCATGTACATCCAGTACCTGGATATGGAATACATCAGCCGAACAGCCTACGAAAGATCGAGGAAAGCGTACTTTTGGACGAAACTGGTGAAGGCAAGATCAGCCATGAGTTGCTTAGCAGATACAAGACCACATACCTCTTCTCTGGCTCTGGCGCTTTCACGGTACCGTCCGCCTCATAGTGCACTACGACGGGCTTGGGTAGAATAGGGCTTGTTCAATAGATCAGCTTGTGCAGACGTCGCGGACCCGCAGAAGCCTACCCTTCAGGCGAGTCAGAATAAACGACTTGAACAGTCGTGTTGAAGGAGGCTGCACGCTGGCCGGGTTGGCATCGACGTAGGTCTGTCGAAGGGACGCTGTATGCAAGGTGGATGGGGTGTTTCGAGGCTGGAGCATGCATGTTGATGGTAATGACTTCATTCAGAGGACTACTTGACAGCGTATGCAGATGGCACTTTCGCGATAGAAACGTCAGCTTGCTTGCCCTTTTCCTTGACGACCCTACGCACCTCGTTCACGCTCACGAAGCTCGTTATCTCTGGCATTACGTTGCCTCTCTGCTCTTGGAAAGAATAGCCAATCTGATAGACATCGCCGTCCTGCGCCAGCGAGTTCCAGGCTTGATGATACTCCTCGAACGTCGCAGAATCACCGTTGAAAGCGACGACGCCGCGCCTCCACCATGCTGGCTGTCTGTCTAGGTCCCCTGAGTAGCTTGCGATGCGATGCCAGAGCGTCAGAGGCGGCCTCGAAGCTGGATCCACCTGTTCTCCCGAATCAGCATGGCTGCAGATATACAGCTAGAGAGTCTGGCGCACTACTGGATGTCCTATGGGAGTGACTGCGCTAACATAGCACACGAGTAAAGCCGCTAAGAAGGCATGAAGCAGCATGGCAGGTCCTGCAATCAGAAGCCGTTGAAGCTCCTGCATCCACTTCCGACCTGAGTCCGTGATGAGCGCAACAGTTCAAGTATTGGCCAAACAATCTCTTAGACCGCAGAAGACCGCCTCTAACGTCCCATAAAACGGCTCAACCTTCGACGCGGAAGAGGCCCTCTCCACAAAATTCGAATGTTGGCAATGAACAAGCTTCGTAGTATCCTTTCTCTCTTTTACATTTATCGACATATAAATTGTTGGAAAGGCCAGCAATCATGGCATCCCGCGATCAACTGGAAACACCAAAACCTTCATCAGACACCTGTACTCAACTCTCAACAAGCAAGATGTATGTGACGGCTTATACCCAGGCATACAGCTCATTAACAAAACTCCCGCTACAGATCCCCTCTGCTCAAGCTGCCAGACGAAATTCTTCTCCTTATCCTGGACCTCGTTGCCCCTTCGACCGAAGCATGGTCTACGAGACGTCTCGCCCTCCTACCCCTCCGTCTACTACATCCTCTCCTCCTACCACTGATAGATGATACCATCTTCGGCCAAATTAAGCTGGACATTCCTCTTTTCAGTGGACCCCTTCAGCACTTCTCCGCCTTGTGTCGGAGCAAGCGCATCTCCAACCGGACTCGCACGCTCCATCTAGTTGATCACGCTGTATCTGTACCCTATCCACTTTGGGTCCCAGACCTGCCGGTCGCATTCTTCCTATCCAAGGTTGAAGCCCATGGCAGGAAAGTTGATCTGGTAGACAACATTCTTACAAACTGTGAACACCTAAAATCATTGACTATTGAGGTGGCACACGCAGCCACGCCTCTCCTCTCCAGCACTTTGTCGAATGTCTCTCGATTTGTGCTGTGCAATCAAGCTATATGTTGGGATATTCAGCAGCTGCTGCATTTTACTCCCAATTGCTCGGACCTAGTCTTGGACGGTGTGTGGGCCTTCAATCATAGCTTGAAAGCGGATGTATCTCCAGTTCAGCGCGAGCGTAAGAAGCTATCGACGATGACAATCCGGAACATCGATGCAAGCGTTGTTAGTAGGCTGCTGGAACGTTCTCACGTATGTCCAGAGGAGCTCGCGGTGGAAGTCAACGGGTCAGCCATTCCTCTTGCAGAGGCCCTCACTCAGGACGGCTTGGTTAGGCAGATGCGGGTACTGCGCTTGTCTGTAGGCAGGAGAGTATCAAAGAGCGATATGGAAAGGCTAGAACTGGAGCTAAGAAGCAGGCTTGCGGGTAGAGGTATTCTATTGCTGACAGAACAAGCAGAGTGTATGACTATCTAAATCAGCTATCTACTTACATTGGATAGAAGTGTATCACTCAAATCTACTGCATGGCCAACTCATTCGCTTTTGCCAGCTCAGACGACACTGTCAAATCAATATCAGCTGATCACCGTAAAGTTAGACGGGCCCGAATAGTGCGCACTCCACGATGATAGCGCGACAATGTCGGCTCCTACGTTTATCAGCTGGAAACCTTGCTTGAATCTCGCAGCAGCTTGCTCGGCCGTTGTACACCAGATTCCAGCAAGCTTTCCAGCCTTTTCAGCTGCTTGTCGGATCTGCTCAATAGCTTCTTGTGCTTCGGGCACATCCATGTGATTCTTCGAGCCGTTACCCATTGAGCAGGCCAAATCATTTGGTCCGATGAAGAGCATGTCTGGCTTCACCATCAGCGTCCGTGGATTATAGTTCAGACAGCCTCGCCTGACCTATACCGGGGACAGATGCGATCTCGCCTGCGTTTTTGATGCCCAGAACAGTTTCTATCTGCACTATGACGAGGGTCGCGTCATTCGCTACATCTTGGTATGCGGTAAGAGTCTTTCCAAAGAGCGCGGGCGCGAAAGGTGACCCGACGCCTCTAATGCCAGTAGGTGGAAACTTGCACATCCTCACTACGGCCTGCGCTTGTTCCTGTGAGCACACTTGGTGTCAGAGCAAGCCTATCGTTTCCATCACAAGCTCTCGACCTGCCTTAGTTTCTATCATAGGGAACATAAGACCGTGAGCACCAGCATCAAGAGCACGCTTGACAAATGTATTCTCAGGCGCAGGAACGCGAACAATTGGAGAGACACCAGCTCCAGCAATAGACGGCATCATGGCATGCATTTCCGAGTCGCCAATGGAGCCATGTTCCATATCGACAAGGATCCACTGTGGTGCGCATCAGCTATCGAAGCCAGATGTGCTTGTTACCTCTGCATGAGAACTGACTTGCCAACCAAAGTTCGTTGCGATGACACGCGCCAGGCCGGCTCTAGGTTGAGCATTCGAATTAGACATACTCGGTACAGTACGTTGATAATTCTTCACCCATGGAACATCATCCATGAACCAAAGACTGGCTTTCTTCCATCTTTGCCAGGACGCCCTGCTTCGCATGCAGCTTTCAAGCCTTGAGCGCCGACGAAGCTGTTCGAAGAGCCAGAGGGAACAGCTGCTGGAGCACCGTAGCCAGCCATGATAACGGCTTACTTGAGAGTAACAAGTAGGTAAGGACCTGGGTACTTGAACAATAATATCAAAGATAGGCGGCCCCACTTCTTCCCGGCGGAAAGTCCACAAAAAACATCGACAACAACAGAAACTTCCACGATTGATGCTATATGTTGATTGAAGTACAAAGAAGACGGTCATTTACGCCTAACGCCTAGGTGAAGTCACACCGTGCCAGGGATTCGCAGGCTCGTCGTCATCAATCGCGAACGCTTGCTTAGCGACTTCTTCCATATCATCGTCAGTATATTCGCGCTCTTCGTGCTCCTCTATCCTCTTCAAGAAGTTGTCTTCAGACGGCGGTCTCGGATCAGAGTCTGCACGAGCTCTTCTGTCCCTGTTGGCCATTAAGATGGGTGAAGCTTCGCTGCTTGGACGCTTCCATCTACCATGTAAGTTGTTGCGTGACCCATGAGAGGGAAGCAATGCATGCTTTCCATTCGATGCAGGTGACCAGCCTTTGCTTCGTCTTTTGCTTGCACGCCAACGCAAGAGGCCATACAAGCCGATGCTTATTGACAGTATGATAAGCAACAGGACTGCAGATCTTCGTGGTCCGTAGAGCAGCTCTCTTTCTTTGTCGATAGGCTGGCCTTCCGAGTCGGCATAGTCCACCGCTGCAGCTGCACTCGCTGAAGCCGCCGCTGCCGCCTTTTCTTGCTGTGAGATGACAGCTGGGAGAGTCCCTCCGTCTGGTGCAACTTTGCCTATCACTGCTTCTTCGTGCTTCGAAGCACCAATTCGAGATGGTATTCGCGAAGGATCGCCTGCCGCTGCAAGCGTTTCTACACCAATGAAGCGTAGAAGAATATCGTGAGCTTCATAGGGCTTGTCTATGGGTACCTATGTATTCTCGAAGCTCAGCCCAAGTCGCCTTGGCTTCCTCATATGAAACGCACCATATGCCCCGCCTCAAAGACCTTCACCCAAGTCATATTGCGAGCTGTCCGCCAAGTCCCTGACAGCGTGCCGTTGACATACCACTCGTCTTCAGTAACGTTCCCAAAGCCTGTCTGACCGTTCCATGTCATTTCTTCCAGAGTCTTCTCGATGCCGACCCAATTGCACATCAAGTCCGCCTAGTTGCGCACAAAGGGACTACCTTAGCCACAAGTACGCCAATAGTTTGCAGACATGCATACGTCACCAGCAAAAAACAGCATGGGGATCGTCTGTAGCAGATCTGGCAAGAGTTCCACCGACGGCCGGGATCCAGGGCTCCACATCTGATTGCCTACGGTATTCTGATACGTAGCAATTTAGTCAGCTGATCGTACGAATACTAGATGAGGAGCTTACGTTGCACTGTTCCCACTTCCCGAATTTATGCTCTGCATGGTAAGACGCTTTGACTGTCTCACGCTGCAGGTATGGCTTCGCAGCATTGATACCTGCAGGGTATTCTCCGCAATTTTCGATGCGCCTCCGGACATCATATGCTGCGAGACATCCGTCTTTGTCGGATGTGCTACCGAGCCTTTATTCAGCTGCAATACAGAATAGTACAGCGATTCAGAACTCACGCAGATTTCGCTACATCCATGACCGCTCCTATTAATCCCTCGCAAACTCCCACTAGAACATGATCGCCCGCTTTCGTAGATAGCGTTGCATTGCACTGTTCAAGTAGTTTACGTGCCTTCGTTACGGCTTTGTTGTTCTTCTTGAAGAAACCTCTCTCTTCTCCGTATTGTACGTAGGCCGGATATTGGATTTTTGGGGAGAACCAGCCGTTCCCTATCAGGAGGCCTTTAAGCGGTATAGACAATGTCACAGAATTTGTGATAGCTCGAGCTAGGTAAGGTATCGTAGTGCCTGCGTATGATTCGCCGGCTATGTATGTCTACATGGGACGATGGAATGGATCAGCGGGGACCAGCTGTCCAAGGTCTTCACTGGCTTACATCGAGCTTGGAGTATTCAGGGAAGATAGAATAGAAGTTATCTAGGAAGTGTACTATCTGGTCCGCAGCCTTAAAGACAAGTCTGTAAGCAACTGAAGTAGGTATGGCTTTGCATAAAGCGCGACCTACCGGAGCCAGCTCCGTCACTGCTTGACCTGTATTGATGTAGCTGGCAAGAAGGCGTCAATGACTATGTAGGGAGTGAGTGGCCCGGTGTAAGGTTCACCTATAGCCTGTTCCGGCAGGCTGGTCAATGAAGAGAATATTCGCGTATTCGTTCCATCGTCCTGGATTCTCGACTAGTGTAGTATTGCGACCTCGACCCTGTACGAGCACTGGACCGATCTCGAGCATGGCGCCGTCGAAGGATGAGCATCCTGGACCTGCATGCGCGAAGGTCAGGCTTTGTTTCTTCCCACAACTTACACGCCTAGAAGCAGCTCAACACATAACATACCTCCGTTGAACCATATGACAAGCTTCTGACGGTCTGCTATGTGCTTTGCCTTGACCAGTAGCCAGAAGAGGTGGGCATCAGACTGGGCATCTTTGGAACCATCTTGCAAGGAATACGACGCTGGAAGATGACCGCTGTACATGACTGGAAGTTCGACATCTTGAGGTTGCGCCGGCAGTCGCGGCACATAGAACGATGCTGCAGTATACTGCTGCTGCGTCGGGTCGCTGCTCGAAGTCCCATCTCTGCCGGTCAAGGCCTTTCTGCGCGTCAAGCCAGCGCCGACGCTCGAACTCGATGCCTCCTGCTGAGCTCGCTGTATGAGCGATACGAGAGACTCGCTGCCATCATCCATGAATGGGTCGCAGGAAAAGCGCATCTTCTAATCGAGTCGCATGATCCCGCCCATTTATTCTAGACGGTATACAAGACCTTACAAAAAGCATCTACCAAAGGCGCACTCCACGCTGACCTGTCTCACCTGACGCGAATGGGTTTCCGAACGAATTGACCTTGGTCACTGACAAGCCGGAACTGGGCGCAACTCGCTCTAAGAAGATGTAGCATCGATAGGAAATGGTACATATAAGAGACCGCAAGCAAGTTGAAACTTGAAGCAGTTGTCGGTAACTGCGTTAACACCCAACTTAATCCCGAACTGCTAAAGGAGAACATCGGATAGATTGCAGCATGCTGCAGATATAGTCTGTGACTCTGCGTGTTGTCAAATCTGTACAAAACCCGTTGTGGATCTTCGTATATCTAATTTCAGGTCAAACTGCCCTGAGAACTGCGCTGTTTCGTATTGTGCCGAAGTTTACTCAGACACCAAACTTTTACATGTTTTGCTGACCCTTAAGGCGCATACCTTGCCAGCTGGTATACCTACGAACCTGCCTTGAAACCTTCAAGTAAAGCCAAGGCCAGAACGGCAAATGCAGCAGCAAAGCGCTGGCTTCCCGCATTTGCAGCAGCACCATTCGCTGGCGGTTGGCAGTGGACAATCTGAACCCTCTGGCTCTGGCTCTGGCTCTGGTCCTGCTGCTGTAGCCAGTCGCAAGAGGATAGCCCAGTCTGCGTGCGAGCTCTGTCGCAAAAAGCGAACTCGCTGCGTCATCGACCCTGAGAGCGACCATCCACAGAAATGCAACAACTGCATAAACCTGAATGCTGATTGCGTGTTCAGCGGTGTAGATAGGAGGAAAGAAAGTGTCAAAGACCTAAGAGCCAGGCTCGCAGAGCTCGAGCAGCTCTTTGAGAGGCTTCGAAACTGCAAAGATGACCAGGACATGCAAGAGCAGTGGGAGATTGTCCGAAAGAGCGAACCCAACAGCAATACATTCCAACTCATATCCCCTCCACCCGTATCTGCAACATTCGCCGCCAGCAGAAATGCCCGAGTTCAGGACTGGGCTGGCGCCTCATCCATTGCAATGCAGGATGCTTCTCGACAGACGCAGAGTCAATCAGTATCTCCACCTTCACGCAACAACAACTTTGGCGAATCCCAAACAGCATTTACTGGCGAGAAGCGCAAAGAGCAGTCCGATTCTGCCGTCCCGACTTTGAAGCGAATGAAGGCAGCTGAGAATCAATCGGGAGATGTGGATCTCTCAGACCTCATCGACAAGCTCTCAGTCACAACCGATGGTCGAATCAGGGCCCACGCTGCACTAGGAAACGCTGCATACTCGGAAGCTGTGGCTGGAAGTCCTCCCCTTAGCGGCGGAACTCATGATAAGGCTTATGCGTCTTCCGGGTCTGGCAGCATGTCTGTACTCAACAGCAGCAGATCGTCACCACAAGGAGAAACATCAGAAAAGTCAAACGGAAAAGCCCGAGAGATGGAACCGCCGATTACCTGCGTGCCAGCAGGAACCGACGTATCGATCGTACAAGACCTGCTGCATATCTACTTTATGTGGCATTATCCTGTTTTCCCCGTCATCTGTCGCCCTGTCTTCATCGATCATTTGTGCAGAGGCGGAAAATATGCAACCCCTTTACTATTTAACGTAGGTCGCATATCAATAGCTCATTAGCGGAATCTGACTGTCATCTTCTCCGTGCACAGGCTATACTCGCGCTAGCCTGCGTTTATAGCGATAATCCCCTCTACCGCACCGATCCCACTGATCCGGCCACAGCTGGGGACACTTTCTTTGCTAAAGCGAAGGAACTATTAGAAGGAGAGCTGGACAGTCCTACTATCAACACCGTGCAAGCCCTCTCCCTGCTAGCATGTCGCGAAGCTATGCACGGTCGCGAAGTACGAGGCTGGCTATATAGTGGCATGTGTACCCGTCAAGCTATCGATCTAGGGCTGCATATAGATGCTAGGCATCTAAAAGCGCAGGGCGTGCTTACAGACGAAGACCTACATATTCGAAGTCGAGCCTTCTGGGCAATATGGATTGTCGACAAAGAGTTCGCCGCCCTTCTTGGCCGCCCGAGTACGCTGAGCGGCATCAAGATCACTTGTCCAAGGCCTCTAGATCACAAAGGCGAAGACTTTGACTGGTTCGCATCGCTTGGAAGGGGTCAAATCACGCCTTTGAGACAGGGTATGTCGACTGGCGAAGGCGCTCTATATCCTGCAGAGGTCCTGTGCAACATGGCAGACTTGTTCGCATCCGCTAGTCAGGAAATCTATTTCAAGCATAACCAGACAAAGACGGAACTCCTGTTGGCTTTGGCAAAGGCGACGCGCAGGATCAGAAAGGCGATCAACGACTTACCTGATCTTGTGCCCAATCAAACGCACCTCAAAAGGGCGAACGGGAAAGGGAACGGCCTGCTACCGGGACTCATCACTGTCTAGTAAGCTACTCTAATGCGATCATAGACATCTGAGCTGACAGACACCTGTTTTCCATCTAGTCTCTTCAACTATGAGACGCTGGCCTTGATACAGCGCCCTTTCATCCGCCTTCTACACCTATCTTCAGAGAACGATAGCAATGAGAGCAGAGTCGATTCGCCAGTCTCTGATCTGAGCTTCGATGGCGACACTCCAAGAGAGCGATACTACAATAGTAGCAAAGAGATCATGAACTGTATAAAACTGTACCGTGGCACATCATCCGAGGGGCTAAAGACGGCCATCAATGGGATCCAGCACTCTATACGCACAGCTTCTCTCGCTTTCTTCAATGAGCTCAACGAGTTGGAAAAGTCAGACGACCCGAAAGTACAGGAGAAACAGCAGGAGGTCATGGCGTACTTGCAGAAATGTGAAGAGTACATGGAGGAAATTGCCTTGACGCGGCCGAACGCCAGAACTGCTCTTGAAGCTCTACGATCGATGCTCAGAGCAAGAGGAGAACGAGATTCGCGCAGATTGGGAGATCTAGCACATGTTGCGTATTCTCAGGACGCTGGTCGAGCTCATACGTTGCAAGGTACTCCCAATAATCTTCACAATGGAGTGGTTGGAAACTCGGGTACACCAGTTGGTCAGGATTATCGACAAGCTACGCCATTCCAACATGCTCCCCCTCCTCTAGCAGACCAGCCATACTTTTCGCATGGATCGTTCATACCCTCACTTCGCCATTCCGTATCACGCGACCAGCCGCAGTACAATGCATATTCAGACTATTCAGACTATTCAATGCCAATTGCCGAGGCAGCTTACCCGACTGGACAAGTAGTTCGCCCGCATCAGCTTTGGCATGTTCTATACGAGCAGCAAACCCTACAGGCGCCTGAAGGCATCCCCTCCTATTCATTACCCTCTGGCAAGCATCAGGACCCAACTGTCTTCGCTGGTAACAATGCCTCGATGTATGCAGAGACGCTTCCGAACCCTTCGCACTTCCCATATGGATACCGAGGGCCCACACCCTATTGATCAAAGATCAGCAGCAGACATTCTTAGTAGTTTCATCAGTCTGGAGTGGTAGTCCAGGCAGCCAACTATGAGAAGATTCTGGACAGACGCGAGTCTGTACCTATGGGTCAAAGAGCCTATACCCGTCGCCAGTCCATCTATGATTACATTGTACATTAGCATGGTAAGGAGCAGTAGGAGTCGCTCAGTCACAGTTGACCTACATACAGTCATGCAAAGCTGTTCGGTAATATTTTCCATTCCCAGGCCAAGAGGCCGCTAAGTCCTGTCATCATGCGTTGCTATTACGCAAACTGATTGCAGGCAGGAGATACACAGCTCGTGAAAGAGGTCCTGCTTGTCCTTTCTCGCGGTCCTGAGGTTTCACACCGATCACCTAGCCAAAGCACCGCCTGCGGAAAGGCCTTGGGTCCTGCATTCTGCCTGCGTCTTGACTGACTACGACGCTGTAGCTGAAACATAAACGATATACTTACGGGTTTCTGGACGTTTTCTGCCAGCTTGCGCACCCTACCTCTCGACCGCCCCGCTTGTGCACCTTACGTCGATTACGCTATCCCGACAAACGCAGTATGGGCAAGTCGCAAAGCAAGCTGTCGCAGGATCAGCTTGCGCAGCTAGAGAAGTCTACATCCTTCGAAAAGAAGGAGCTCAAACAATGGTACAAAGGATTCGTCAGGTGCGCCCGGAAAGCTGCGCCAAGCTGGACTCGGGCAAGACTGAATCGTATTTGCAGAGACTGCCCATCTGGACAGCTCAACAAGGAAGACTTTACTAAAATCTATGCCCAATTCTTCCCGTAAGCGTAGCTTGCATGACAGCCGGGCTTTGGAGCTCAACCTGACCATTCATGCGCGTGTCTTTGCAGCTTTGGGGACCCATCATCCTTCGCAAACTACGTGTTTGAGGTGTTCGACAGCGACAAGAGCGGCAGCATCGACTTCCGCGAGTTCATCACCGCTCTCAGCGTGACCAGCCGAGGCCAACTGGACGACAAGCTCAAGTGGGCCTTCCAATTATATGATATCGATGGCGATGGTTTCATCACATACGATGAAATGCTTGCGGTGCGTCTGCGAACTTCGCCTAAACTCTTGGCGTGAAGGCTGATTTCGCTTTCTCGGATTTCCAGATTGTAACGTATGCTCATATGTATGCATCTCCTCAGCAAGTTAAGGGCTGATCGTGCATTCTCTGACAGCTCTATCTACAAGATGACCGGTGCTATGGTCAAACTACCGCCTGACGAGGACACGCCAGAAAAGCGAGTCCAGAAAATCTTCACGACGATGGACTACAACCAAGATCACAAGTTGACATTCGAAGAGTTCGCAGAGGGCAGCAAAAAGGACCCAACAATTGTTCAGGTAGGCTCCTTCGCGGCCAGGCATGCGTGTTCGCTAATTCGCCTCCGTCTTTTCAGGCGCTGTCCTTATATGATGGTCTGGTGTAGAGCGTGCCGTCGTACGGCCACCTGCACTGCTGGCAAGTGTCATTTTCGGTCAAGATCGCTTCGCACGAGACCTTCTTCCCGTAGAATTACTATTCGTTCTGTACAACAAGATGTCATGTTGTAGATATAGGGAGCAAAGCACAGCAAACAGCAGTGAAGCAGCACACACGTCTCCACTCCGCGCAGCTGTCATAGCCGGGGTTGCTTTCACCCGCAACGCTCAATGTTATCGATACCGCGCTGCTCATACTGCCTACGTCGAGCCTATGTACCTATCAAGCTAGCTCGTCCTATCAGAGCCCTGTCCTCCCGGCGCTTCAGCACTGCGACCGATGCAAGCACTTCGATCGTGGTCACTGATCCGGTTCTCCTATACGAAGATCTGGTTCGCAGAGGGAGCGTACAGTGGGACGAGGAGCAATATCGCATTCTGATCCAACTGCGAAGAATCCATCAAACTCTCGTCGACTACCAACCTTCCCAAGAACTCCGGCATCTTCTAGAGACACCTTCGTACTCCAAGAATGCTGCTTCATCTTCCTCAGGCGATAACAACTCTCCTTCCTCATTCATACTTCCCTCTCTTCGCAGCGAAAAGTCTCTGGTAAAAGCATTGACGCATGAAGATGACCTCAACAACCTCGATTCGCCAACCGGCTTTCTGCTCACTGGTTCAGTTGGGACAGGCAAGACTATGCTTCTAGACCTCTTCTATCAAGCTTTACCTGTCCGAAAGTCGCGGATTCATTATCACGCCTTCCTACTATCACTTTATCGCAAAGTCTTCGTAGCGCTCGAGGAGCAGAGGGTACAACTAGACAACGAAGAACACAATATGCAGCAGCTGTCAGCGAACAAAGACGGGCAAGGCTATCCATGGAGTCGGAAAGAGGAGAATAAGGCGAAAGCTTTGACGAAGGGATGGCGGCAGGTGAGGCGAAGATACATACCTCGACATAAAGACCATCTTTGAAACAAGTAGTAAGCAGGTCTTCGCTGGTGGGCGGAAGTCTAATGATCCATCCTTGGTGAAAGAATTTGTGCTCGCGAAGATCGCCTTAGACATGATTAAGGATGCTACTGTCCTTGCATTCGATGAGGTGCAACTGGTGGATATAGCAGGAGCGGTGAGCTAATACGTCTGCATAAGAAACCGAGGTCGCTAAAATCGACGCGCAGGGCATCCTGCGGCGTGTACTTACATGGTACTGGCGGCTGGGAGGCGTGGTGGTAGCCACGAGTAATCGTCTTCCGAGCGACTTATATCAACAGGGTATACAACAACAGCAATTTCACGTAAGCGCACACGTCGGACACGAGCATAGCTGTACTGACGGTCGCTATAGTCCTTTATTGGGCACATCCAACAACGCTGTCCTGTCTTCGAGCTTCGGTCACAAAACGACTGGAGAACCAGGGATAGGCGGTCTGAAAGCTCACTTCTAGATGCGCACCTAGACAATCAGATACCGCAGTGGGCTGCATCTCTCCTAGCCGATTCAACCTGGATGACCGATCAAGAGCAGTTCGCCGACATGCTCGACAGAGTCGTGGCAGGTCGCAGTGGAGAACGGAAGGACTTGAAGGTGTATGGACGGTCCCTCGGCGTACCTTGGCAGATTGAAGGAGAAGTAGCGAGATATACTTTCGCAGAGCTTTGCGAGAGGGCTCTTGGGCCTGCAGACTATCTTTCCTTAACATCCCAATATCGCACTATTATTATCGACAAGATCCCGCAACTCAAGCTATCTGCGAAGAACGAGGCTCGGCGTTTTATCACCTTCCTGGACGCAGCTTACGAGTCGAAATGCCGTCTCATATGCCACGCTGCATCCGTACCTGGCGGTATCTTCTTTCCCGATGCAGCAAAGGCGCTCGCGGACGAAGACAATCCTTTGACGGCAGATATGCTTGGAGAAGTCATGCAAGACCTCGAAGCACCTTTCCGGCCCAATATATCTAGCTATAGAGGAGGGGCCGTCGAATCTCGCGTAGAAGCAGCCATGGATGAAGCTCAAACCGCTGCTCCTGCTTTCCGCAACCTATCAATCTTCACTGGCCAGGACGAGCAGTTCGCATACAAGAGAGCATTGTCCAGAATACACGAGATCACGTCTCGAGAATACATAAGAACGGCTGTTCATACGCCTGTGCCAGCGGATGCGCGGGTGTGGGAGCACGAGAAGCCTCAAACTGTTAGCAGAAGGGTTCTTTCTGGCTTCAACAATCCCGAGGACCCAGAAGAAGAGACCCCGCTGCAGAAAGGCGTAAAGCTGAATCCCATGGATGAGAGCATAGATCCAGCATCTCTGCCAAAGCCGAGGATAACAGATACCCACTTCTGGGGTATGGTCGATACTTACGGAGCGAAGGCAGGCTTATGGGCACAGGGAGTTCGTGCGAAGAGGAAAGAGGTATTAGAGGCGGAGCGAAAGCAACGTCTCGAAATGATGGGCAAGGGCAGCTAGTCTTCAGGTCTCTGAAGGCGACGTCCTTTGGACCTTTATCACGCGCAAGCATGTTATAGTCCTTCTCGCCTTAAGCCGGGTCGATTAAAGCCATTATACCGCCATCTCAAGCATAGAGCAAACCGCTGTAACTTTTCAGACATATCACTAGTTGTACAGCAACTGGAATGTAGCACTCTCATATGTACATCACATTCACTCAAATCCGTAGAAGTCGGTCGCTAAATCTCCACCATATTTTATGCGAAGTTGTTATCTAGATCTGTTGCAATCTCGTCATTCTCGGCACTTGCGATGAAGCTTGCAAAGTGGTTTGGTCGATGCTCAGCGCTCCAGAAACTGAGAGGCGCGCCGGCCAGTGTCACTGAGTATGGCATAGACTGCGTGAATTGGGCACCCAGCCCGATAGTGTAATTCCAGATACCTCCGACAGGTGCGAAGGTCGATCCAAGAATACGATCGGTAAGCAAGAGCTGAGCTCTGTCGCTCATTGTAGCTGGGTTGTAGCCAGTCGGGTTGTTTGGATCCGCCTTGCGAGCCCACTCGAAGCCTTTCGGGCTGAGGCAGTAGGCTGACAGAGACAAGGAACCAGGGGTGAAGGCGATTGTGATGAAGGCAGCCTGTCCATCTAGTTCATCGTGTTGAGCCATCATGTTTCCAAAGAAGATAGCATTTTCGGGCGTCAATGCGTTAGCTTCTTGTACCTCGGTCTATGGAAACGTTCGTCAATCTTGCAAATATGCTGGTCGATTTAGCGTTGCTTACCTTGACAACACCGACTAGGCGAAGATCATCCAGGACTTCGTGCTTAGGTAGCTCGTTGGGTAGCTCGATGGATCTCTGACTAGCCTTCTGAGGTACGACGACTAGAGCCTTGATCTCCACAACACGTTTGTTGTCGGGTGGAGTCTGACCATAAAGGTAGGCGGTGATAGGCGTTCTCAGATCGGCTGCCTGCACGAACGACTTGAGCAAGTTCTTGGCCATGACGAGCGTTGGTAGATCGTCCTTGACATCGTCGTTGGTCACATAGGTATGCTGCAGACGAAGAGCGATGTTCTGCGATGCGAGAGCACGGTTTCGCCATTCCGACTTAGATGAGAAGGTTTGCTGCTCATACTGAGTCGTAGTGACGACTTGAATGCGATCACCGTGTACGTTGGTAGTTTCAGTCTGTGTAGCCGTAATCTGACCGCTGGCTTCGGTGCTCTTCTCCAGCTCAGCAGCCTGCTGACGCTGAACTGACGGCGCCTGAATCTCCATACCCAGGATGATATCTCTGATCTCGCTCGATGTCAAAGAAGCTGTGTTGACGGAGTTCCTCTTGGCATAGTCGGCCAAGATAAGGTCTTTCAGCGCGACTTCGACGGAAACCCATTCATCGTCGCTGAGAGTAGGCCAGATGTGATGCGGCTGAGTGATAGTATTCTTGTTGGGTCGCAGGATAATTTTAGTCTTTTCGTTGTTAACGTGAAGAGCTCGCATAATAAGAACCAGACGTGAGAAAGCGGTGTATGACGAGATACTGGACAGCCAGCTGTCGTAGATGTTTGCCAGAATCATTTGAGGCTGAGTTGCTCTCAAGATGAGATCACCGAATCGCTCAGTCTTAATGATACTCTGCAAACGAACGAGTTAGAAAAAGCTCCAGCATGGATTCGGCAGGTAAAACTAACCTGGAACGGCAACTGCAGCTCGGAACCCTTGATGACGATGTTCGGGAAATCGAGCAAGTGAACTTCAAGCGGGTCCAACATTCCCTTTCGGGTAACGATGACCTGCTTAGGCTGCTCTTCGACGGGCAGAGATCGAACCAACGCGGCCACTTCTTCTGCTGTCTTCCACTTGGCCAATTGTCCAAGACGCTTTTGTCCAGCCCATACGGAAGTATGAATGATCTGGCATCTGGATCAGCCAGCTGCAAAGCGTTGGGATTCGGCAGACATACCTTCATGAACATTTGACCTGAACGAGGATTGAAGATGAAGATAGCCCCGTTGATAGGTTTGGTAACCACTGCAAACATTGTCAGCTACTGCTGAAGCGTGATGCCTGATGGCTCGCTTACAGTTTCCTTCGAATGTCTTATGGATGGTAACACGGTAGACATTGGTATCGTCGACGAACCAGATAATCTGGTTGCTGAAGAGTTCGGAGTAGTTTTGGGAGCTGAGATAGGGCTCGGTGGGCTCGGATGAATAGAGCTGAAGACCCTTGCGGATACGCTCGCGCAGAACATAAAGAGCAGGATTGGCCTTCATGATCTTCGCAAGTGCTTGTTGCAGCAAAGGCTTGATACCAGGGAAGTAGTTTCCGTATGCGGCGTACAGATTGTAGGCCAAATCGAACACGACCATTAGACCGCACGGTGAAGGGTAGATACTGTGAAGTACAGAGTGAGCCTTCATCCTCTTTGCTGTACAACTCGGGCTAGACTCACCTCATAGAGTCGGTAGTATAATCCAGGAACTTCGCTCTTGCATAACGCTCAGCATCGTGAGAATCGTAATCTCCCCATCTCAATTGCACATCCAACCAGTACTTGTTGGTTGTAACATCGGCAAGTACGTCCTTCTGATCGGTGAGCTGTAGCTTATGTTAGCGTCAATACCTTTCAAGACACAGATCTGACTCACCAAGCTCGGACGAGTGATATTCCACTTGTAGGAAGAGAAGAGGAGGATATCGGCACATGAACTGTTCATCTTGTACGATTTTCTCGGATCTAACAAACAACTCAGCAGGGTTCGCAATCAGGACAGTCTGTCAAGACGTACGGATAGTCTCCTTCTGGACAGTCTCGATCTGCAGGGCCTCGAGTTCTTGATCGAACACTTGACACAGATCCATAACGACTGACTCGTGAATCTTCTGCCAAAGATGTGCACGGAAGATCTGGATGAGGGAGATCTTGAGGGTAGGTATCTTACCGTGCATGAAGATACCCGTAAGATCCAATTGTACTTGGAAACCAACGTAGATGTTGGATCTATTGATGGTCGGTGACCACCAAAGTGTGAAACGTCGATTTGGAATCTGGTTCAGACCGGATCTCTGAGCGTCTATTGAAGTGAAGTATGTCAGCACTGCCCAACCACAGCTAGCATAATCTAGAATTACTGGTAAGTTTCTTGAACTTCATTGATTCCTCAAATCCAGATGCCTGCACGAAGGGAAGATTACTTGTCAGTTATCGGCTAAGTCATAAACAAAATCCGAGCTGTACCTTCTCCCAGAAAAGCTGTGTGCGGCTCACAGTCAGTCTCTATAGAATGCATTAACAAGCAGGGACTTGGACTTACACCCTCCCAGGTTGGGAAATAAGTACCCTTGAAAAGCGAATGCTCCAAGATACCCTCTACACCTCCGAGAGCTGCTATCATGTCCACTCTCAAGTTGTTGAGCTGCCAGAGCTTGCCGTCGTGTCTTTGTGACGTCCAGTAGAATGGATTGTGCTTGAGAATGGAGTATCGCTTCCAGTCCGTTCGCACACGCCATCCTTTATCGTACGCTAGTACGTGACGATCCTTTTGGAAGAGTGTATTTATTCTAGGAATACCGCGATCCCATGAGTCTTCCAAATCTTCGAGAGTCAGACGACGGTTCTGGGCATTGGCCTCCTTGCGCTTCATTGAGTACTCAGACCATACTCTAGCGGAGTCCAAGAACTCTGCTTCCCATGGTTGAATGTATCGGTACAAGTTGGGAATGAGTTGGTCCTGTAAAGTGACGGATGAGCGTCGACTTTACAACTCCGATGGGATCGAAGCGAGCTCACCTCCTCATGAGTCATACCGGCACGGAAGTGGGTAATACCGGTTTCCGTCTGCTTAGACCAGCGAAGATCGGACTGAGGGATGAGTACATGACCCATGCTCAACATACCGAGACCTCCCAATTCCCTGGGGAGGAGAATAGTCAGTAGTGTGTACAACAGAAGAAAATAGGCAGACCGCACTTAGGAGTATAGAACGTGACTGGCGGGAAACGGGAAGGCATCTTGGAGTTAAGACCAATCTTGACTCGTGTCTGAATCTTGGTTTCAGACTTGACGAGAAGATCCAGCATCTCGTTGGTATGGATGACAGCCTCTCTGTAGTATGTCATCAGACCAATCAAAGCTGCAGAGGAACCACCATCAGTCAGGGCTTCGCATAGCACAAGTAGCTAACCCACCAGTGTTCCACTTGTTGACAATCTTCGAGAAGGTAGTAGATCCGGAAGCCATCAACACCTGTCTGATACGGTTCTGGAACTCCTCGATACCGCGATCGGACACACGCAAGAATGCTTGCGCAGTTCGCTCTTTCGTTTGCTCGTTTGTAAGGTTCCATACACCATCTCGCAGTGTGAATTGCTCGTTGGTGTTGCGGATCTTGGGCAGGATACGGACCTCAAAATTGCTCATGGCAAAGAGGAGCTGAGGATTGTCCTTCGAGTAGACTGAGACGTAGGAATCGTCCCATTCGATGGTAGTGAGGGATCGGGGCAGTCTGTTCTTGATGTCCCAGAAGACAGCTCTTCCTAGATTGACATCGTGCTTGATTAGACGCATTCTGCAATCTCTTGGCCAGCATCTTCGGTTGTTGTATCCGATGATATTCTCATTGTTAGGATCTGGATTGGCACTTAGATAGCGCTGAATGAGATCTCTGGATTCTTCGCCATTGAATCGGAACATGATGTGAATCTTGTCGACATATCGAGAGTAAAGTCGGATGGGGTGGCGAACCTCCGTAGGTGTATCGCGGAACTGCAGGAAGTTGTTGGGTGTAGCGGGTGGTCCTGCCATTTCGCTTGCTCTCTGCAGACCGAGGATGAGGAGATCTAGGATAAGACCGTAGTACTGGAAGATGAAGCTGGAGAACTGAAGACCTCGGATAAGACCGTAGGCGTTGGTATGTGACATATCCTTGTATGTGAGAGTGATGTTGTTCTTCGATGTGCAGTAGTCTGCCAAGTTATGATCCATGATTAATCTGAGCAACCTGTTGAGAAGGGTGAGATCGATCTTCTCGTATACTTTGCTGAGCTGTGTCTCCATCAGAACGTTACACTCTCCATCTGCAGTCTCCCAAACGTCGTGCAGGTTGTTAATACCCTGGCACCACTTGTAGACAAGAAGAGGAGGAGGCTCGGTATCGGCAGGCTTGATCCAGGCGGGGAACAGACCTCGCTTGTCTGCCTCGAAGTAGAGGAACTGATCGAGGTAGGCATCGGTAATTTTCTCCATTGGCTCGATGTCATAGCAGGGAATGAGCTTGTCGTAGGTGTCGAAGAATTCGATACCAGCTTCCTTAAAAGCACGCTGGGTAAGCAGCAATCGCTTGATGCGAGATAGAGTCTCGTGAGGGTTGTCGTAGGCCTGTTCGACCAAAGCCAACTCCTCACGCTGATTTTGATTGAGTCGTCCCTTGACACTGTAGGCTTCCTTGAGTTTCTCGAGCGCTAGCACAAGCAGTTTGGTATCGTGCTTGTACGAAAGAGGAGGGAAGGGGATAGGTGCAAACTTCCTACTTTCAAGCCAGTGGACCGTTGCCGAGTAGATGGCGACAGCTTCTTCGGATGAAATGTAAGGACCGTCTTTCAGGTAACTGTTCTGTCTCTCCTGCTCTGCCTTGAGGTAGAGTCGGGTTAGTCTACCCAAGTTCTTCTTGGAGACTGTCTTGTCTACAGTTGCTCCCCGGCGAATACGCTCTCGGTTGTAGTGAGCGACCGAAGTCCACCAGTCTGCCTTGCTCTTGACGTATCTGAGGATGATGTTCTCGATCGCGGTAGGCATTCCTGGAACCTTCCAAGGAATGTTTGCCTTCCAGCATCTCCAGGCTTCAGACAAATGCTGTAAGATGGTCTTGTGCTTGTTCTGCTTGAGTCCCTCAGGCATCATATCCATGATATCGTGCATGACGGCTGCACGAAGCTCGAGATCGAAATGCGACTCGGCTCTCTGCTTCGTAACAGTCTTTGCGACTCCCTTTGCGTTTCTACCCTCAAACTGTCTCGCAAGCAAGTTGCCTAGCCATCTTTCGAGAAGAGGCACGATACCACGCAGGAAGAATAGCCATACTCTCCAGCCTGGCGCCCAGAAACCGACACCGGGTCCTTTTCCGACAGGGCCAGTGTTAAAGCGGTAGCTGCGAGTACAGATCTTAGCCCGTTCCTTGATCCGTTATGGTTAGGAGTAGCTTACTAGATGACGTGCTTGAGATCCTTGGTCATACGGACCTGCTTCATGAGCTTGTACTTGTAACGGTACATACCAGTAAGCTGACCGACGTGTGCGAAGGTGAACTGCAGACCATCTGCAAGCTGGAAAGCATCGACATTGCCGAGTCGGTACTGCACATGCGAATCGACGATGAGCTTCGTAAGACGCAGGATTTCTCTGATCAGATGGAAAGCGTTTCCGAATCGCGACTTCTTTCGCTCCTTTGTAGTGAGTGTCTTGACAGGCTTCAAGTTCATGTTGTAATCCAAATGCAGGTAGTTGAGATTCTTTCGGTGGATGAGCAGGTTGAGCATGTTGAAACCTTGTCGGCAGACTTGTAGACCAGCTTCTACCCAATCGAGAGTCGTATTCTGGAAGAACTTGGTCTGCTTGAGCTGTCGGAACAAATTCTTCTTGGTCTGCGACTTGAATGGCTGCTTGTGTAGCTCGTTGAGCACGAAGTTCTTGAGCTGGAAAGACGTTCGCAATATCAGCATGTATACGCCTTACTTACATCGTAATACTTACCAGCTTCTGATAGGAGACTCGGACCTTTACAGGCAGGCCAGGAGGGCAGTGCTCCATGTACCAGCTCTTTACTAGGGAAATATCTTGTGCTCGCATGGTCTTACCACTTCTCTGGTTGTACGGGAAGGGTGCATGCCAAACAGCAATAGCATCTGCTGTGCCAGGCTGGTCTACATCGCATGCCGACATGAATGGCTCAACCTCCTCCGGAAGCTCAAAATCGTCTTCGCCCTCCTCATCCAGGAAGTCTTCCGGTGCGACATCCTCATTCTTGGGCGCAACAGAACGCGAAGTAATAGGGTTGATGACTGGATCGAAGTAGAAGCACGGCAGATCCGGATCTTCTGTCTTGATGTACAGAGTAGGAGGGGAGTGGTAGGTCGAGATCTTGACGGATCTGGGTCGCGAGTTGTAAAGATGAGGGAACGCGACCTTGTATTCTGTACGAATCTGCTGGCGAATGATGACCTTGTGGATATCGTTGAACTCGTTCCAGTCTTCATCGAAGGACTCTAGATCTCGGTAGAGCGGCTCAAACTTGGGTCCACCTGGGATAGCCATGCTTAGAGCTTTCGCCGTTGCGAATGCCTTGGACTCGAAGAGGTAAAAGTAGTTCTTGTCGGCGGCATGGTCGGATAGCAGAGTGCGACCTAGACGGTAAAGAGCGCTGATTTGGTCGAGATCTAGTTGCCAGTGCTTGTAACTGGGTCCGTTGACTTTGGTCATGTCCTTGATGAGCGGTCGCGAGTCGTAGAACCAGTCGATAATGCTGGCATCTTCCTCTTCGTTTAGCTCGAGCTGAATGGCTTCAAGCGGCTCTACTTCCAGCACGTTATCACCATAGTCGAGAGGAGGTTCTTCGTCATCGAATGGCGGGAAGCGCATACGCTTGAAGTGTCGACGGTCTCGCTTCTCTCGTCGCATCGCTAGCCACATAGTCGCCCATTGTGCGTGGTAGACGGGCGGAATAACTCGAGGTACCTCATTGACAAAGGTGATTGCACCTGTAACATGGTATAGAACCGGCACTTCGCGGACTTGCTCCCATGGCATGGGCATGTTCTCCAAAAGTTTTAGGACAGCATGAGGGACTGCAGAATTCGTTGAGTGCAGGTTCGCCGGTCGCATTAATGTATTACTTACCATATTTAAGAGCACCTAGATGCACTCGCTTGTCGTTTCTGAACTTGCGGTTCGACATGTCGCCTGCGATGGCCAGACATTCGTCAACGAGATCCTCTGTTCGGAAAGCTGTAACAGCTTACCATGATCCTTGATGATCTTTCTGACATGCTCAGGAGGCATCTCAATGACGATAGGGTTGCTGACGGTCTTCTTCTTGTTGAAGCGCCTGTTTTGCATGGCAATCCATTTTGTCTTTTTGCGGTCGAGTGCTTCCTGGGACATGGGCTGAGAGTACGTACGAGTTGGCGTTAGCTGGGTCTCATTACCTCGACACTGTAATGCCCTACGACATAGGTCGACGTCGATGCCTCCATCTCATCGCTGGACCCGCCTGGACTTGTCCTCGATGTCGAAGCCATCGTGGAAGCTGCTTGTTCGAGCTTCTCGCGATATATCACTTCGACAGGTTAAAAGTCGATTCTTAGATTTGGCAAAGAGGAGTGTGGAAAGAACAGACGTGTGTATGGGCAAGTCGACTTTAGCTGCTGTGGCGATCGCTTTGAGGCACAATGCAAGCCTTATATGCTACGTTCTGAAGGCAAGAGTAAGAGATAATAGGTACGTACACCTGTAAATTCGCATTCAAATAACATTATATACTGAATACTGAATATGCCCTGTTTCTCTGTCGCGGCTGTCGCAAGACAAGTCAGGGCTTCCCTTCCGCCTGATCTTTCGTAGCTTGAACAACTCTGGATGAGCTGGCAATGACTCAGACAATATCTATGAACGCTCACACACAACACTTATCACTTGTCTAGGCGGAAGGCTCCTTCGAAATGCGGAAGGCGGCCTATCTTTTTTTGTGTATATAGTCGCGTTGTACGAGTGAATCTATACAGCGAATGAGTATGAGTGCTATACGCTTGAGATGTATTTATGAGGATGAAGGTGCTGCATCAAGGCTAATCTGTTCGGTCAATTTATCTATGTCTTGGGCTGTGATAGSAGGAAGAAGATTGCGACTGAGGCGTCGACTTCTAATGAATTTGAATAAGTGGTGAATGGCCGCAGCGCGTCCGTAAAGCATCCCTGTGTCGTCTG